>JAHZTW010000002.1:51028793-51223818 GCA_020283515.1 Alliaria petiolata
CCCACCGCCGGAGCTCGCCGTAAGATCGGAGTCGCCGTAGATCTTTCCGACGAGAGCGCCTTCGCCGTCCGTTGGGCCGTAGATCACTACATCCGTCCCGGAGACGCCGTTGTTCTCCTCCACGTTTCCCCAACCTCCGTTCTCTTCGGCGCCGATTGGGGACCTCTCCCTCTCAAAACCCAACCTCCTCTCGAAGATCCATCCGCTCAATCCCAGCAATCGCAGCAGCCTAGCCAGGAGGATTTCGATGCCTTCACTTCGTCCAAAGTGGCGGATCTCGCGAAGCCGTTGAAGGAAAGTGGGTTTCCGTATAAGATCCATATAGTGAAGGATCATGATATGAGGGAGAGATTGTGCCTTGAGATCGAGAGGCTTGGTCTCAGTGCTGTGATTATGGGAAGCAGAGGTTTTGGTGCTGAGAAGAAGGGAAGTGATGGCAAGCTTGGGTCTGTCAGTGATTACTGTGTTCACCACTGTGTTTGTCCCGTCGTTGTGGTTAGATACCCTGAAGATCGCGACGGACCTGTGCCTGTTGTTACCGTCAAGACTGCTGTGGATGATGATGAAGACGTTGATGTGGCTGCTAAGCCCGTTGCTCATCATGACCACATCAAAGGTCAGGATTCATAAAACAAAACAAAAAAGCTCTTTTTCTCTGCGTTAGTGGTTGATGAGCTGCTTTTGTATTTTGTTTTCATGGATGTTCGGTTGATATGTTAGATTAGGTTCAGTACTGAGTGTTGTGATTTCTGTAGGCTCTTGAATATGTGAGAGGTTGCTTCTTCAGTAAGACAATCATTGGTGTTAGTGTTTGTCCTAGAACATTTCGTATTACAGTATGTTATGAGATTGAAGCTACCTAGTGAATTTGTAGGAGTAATATGAATGAATGAGATGATAAGGTGAAAAGGCTGAAGGGTCCATTTTTCTTCTGCTTGATTTATTCAGCGTTTCCCCTTTGCCTATCTTCAAATCTTGATTGATTAGCTGCTTTTTTATTTTGTTTTCATGTATGTTCGGTTGATATCTTAGATTAGTTTCAGTACTGAGTGTCCTGATTTCTCATTTCTGTAGTCACTTGAATATGTGAGATTGATTTTTCAGTAGATAATCATTGGTGTTAGTCCTAAAATATTTCGCATTACAGTATATGTTATGGGATTGAAGCTATCTAGTAAATTTGTAGGAGGAATATGAATGAATGATATGATAAGGTAAAAAGGCTGAAGGATCCATTTGTTTCTGCTTTGATTTCCGCTTTGTGTATCTTCAAATCTTGAAATGGGTTTTGTGGAAAAATGGTTATTCGGGTAAATGAAAGTGAATATGGTTTTGTGATCTAAAGACCAAATAATAATGTCTTGTTGTTCCTCATTATCCTGTGTTGCTTTCTTTCACAGATGAATAACGCTTCTAGGGATCTGGTCAGGTTCGCACTCTTTACAGCATCCAGGTAAAGATTAAAGAAAAAAAACTCACATTAGCTATCTTATAGAGTTTTTATCGAAACATTAGTAATATTTGTTGATTATTCTTTCTTTCTGTGTTTTAGGAATTGAAAAGGTACACAAATCAAGTAGGAGTTTTAGCGGAATGGTCAGAGAAGTGTTTTGTGTGTTCTATCTATCTTTAGCTGTCACGATGTTGTTGAGGAATTTCTCAGGGTTTGTTTGTGATCTCTTGTCTTCTCCATGTAATGGTTTCTGCATTAAACATGAAGAAGTTGTATGATTACTGAAAACCCTTTTGTTTTTTTCTTAGAATGATTATGGTCATCTTCAATAAAGACTGGTAGTTTAGGTTTGTTCTGTTGTGTGAGAGTGAATGTTAAAGTCTGTTTAGATTAGATCTGTCTTTTTAGTTAAATGTTAAAATCATCAAATAAAGAGACTGGTAGAGTTGAGCAGAGTTGAGGTTTCGGTTTGACTTCTTGATAAATCTAAGGATTGAAGTTTGACTCAAAGACCAGGGTTTTTGAAAAGTAAGAAAAAAAATTAAAAAACGTAAAAAAAACATAAAACTGTAATAGATTCTTTAGATGGGTAACTTGTAAAACTTGTTTGGTTCTTAGGTGTAATTTCTTTTGCAAGTGTTAGAGTTGATGCCATCATATCCATAACGTTATTATTATCCGATGACTACCACATTTTATTACTATTAATTTACTCAATATGTAATAGTAATAGTAATACTAATTTCAATCTGAATCTTGAAGGAGATGCAATGAGAACCACATGTTTTTATTAATTTATGTAAATGAATAAAATAACATGGTAGACCGACGCTCGCCGTCCACTTATTCTCTAACTGATTATGAATTGAATGTTTTTTTTAATTGTTAAATCGTTCTTGCCTTGTGATATTTTCTTTTGTAACTTCTTCTTATCCTCCTACGATCAAGATTCCAAAACCACGAAAACAAAATAAGATTGACAAATCAAATAAAGTAAAAACTTTAAAGGAGGGCCCAAATGGAATTAATATCTTCTTCTTTTTCTTTTTAGTGGTCGCGTGACTCGCGTCGCAGTTACTAAGCTAACGATATTCATACGTTATGTAATGTACTCTTCTTCATCTGTCACCACCACCAATCAACATCACAAATACTTATTCAAATGAAGATATAAAACAACAAAAAATTTCTAATTTTGGTTTCGATTGAAATAATCCTTCTAATTATTATAATAATGTCTCATGTGTTACTAACCACACAACGATATTTCTTCATTTTTCGATTTTATTGATATGTAAATAGGTAACATAATAGATTAAACAACATAATATAATCAACATAGTTATAGATAAGGTAATAATACAAAAGCTTAAACAGATAAAGAAAAAAACGCTTGAACGAATACACTGGTTGTTCTAAATGTAAGCAAACTAAGCATTAAAAAGGACTAACTCAACTCACTAAAACAGGTTTTGTTAGTAATGAAACGGTGATGATTTAATCTAATAGAGAAACAACGGCTGAGAGATCCTCCTGCCTTTGTTTGCGATTTCAAAAACACGAGAAGATGATGATGACGACGACGATGTATCACAGCCGTTTGATTCCCTCTCTCCGTGTAATATCGGGATTGAGCTCATCACAGCCGTTGATCTTGACGTGGTTTCGTCTCTGGATAGTCTTTTCAAAGGTCGCGATTCCTCCTGCATTTAAAAAAACTGAAGCAATCAATTCGAGTCCTCCAAATTTGTTGATTAATCAATCCTGAAAATCGAAAGAGACAGAGAGAGAGATTCTTACATCGGAGCAGTTCAGATCCAAACCCCGTCGCGTTCTTTTCACCACCAGAGCTCCGTCGACGCCGCTGCTAACCGAAGACGATGAACTCGCCGCCGGAGGTTGTTGCGCCGCCGCCGCCGCCGCCGCATCATCCCATGGCACCACCTGATTCTCCGCTTCTTCTTCTTCCTCGTCATCCTCGTCGCTTTCCTCATCTTCCTCAGCGTCATCGTAAGATTCGGCGCCGTCGTCATCTTTCAACCGATCTCCGTCAAAATCGCGACCATCGACCTCTTGGCTAAGATTCTCCGTCAGATTATGATTTCTGCCGGCGACGACGGCGGAGTTGTTGTTCTTACGAGCGACACATGACTCGCAGATGGAAACGGTTGGACCGAGACGAAGACCGGAGGCTTTCCAAGGCGTCGGAGATTGGCACGCGCTGCAGAGAAGGCAGCGCGTGTGCTTAGCCACCAGAAAATTAGCTCCGTGAACCTTGCCGTCGCAATCCCAGCATAAACTCGCCTCGTCTGACTCGCAGAACAATCTCGCTACACCACCACATAACTCACACTTCTTCTTCCCCATCTTCTCTCTCTCTGTAAGATATCTACANGCGCTGCAGAGAAGGCAGCGCGTGTGCTTAGCCACCAGAAAATTAGCTCCGTGAACCTTGCCGTCGCAATCCCAGCATAAACTCGCCTCGTCTGACTCGCAGAACAATCTCGCTACACCACCACATAGCTCACACTTCTTCTTCCCCATCTTCTCTCTCTCTCTCTCTCTCTCTCTCTCTCTCTCTCTAAGATATCTAGACCTCTCTCTCTCTGTCTCTATGTATATCAATATTCTTGGTGAGGTCTCTGCTTCTCTCTCTCTCTCTCTCTCTCCTCTCGTATCTTCTGCGGACAGAAATAAGGGAGCAGAATGGAGAAGGGAAAGTACAATTTGCATATGAGAATTTCGTGGCGAGTTTTCTGTGATTTAATTCTATGAGGGTATTTTCGTCTTTTAACACAAATGAAGTTTTCGATTTTTCACATATTTAATTTAACACTTCTGGACACAACGCAAAGAAGGAAGTAATATTATTTTTCATATTAAAACTAAAACAAACAAAAATTAAGGATTCGTTCAAACTTACAAACTTATGGTGGATAGTTTGTGGATAATTATTGTATCAGTTCTATACTTTTCTTGGAGATTAGAGATTAGTATGTTCTGCGGCTGAGCATTATTCTCGAGTTCTTAAATTTAAGGAGAGATGATAATAAGCGCTAATAATAATAGTATAAAAATTAATTGTATTTTTATATTTACTTGGTCCTGAAACCACGTACCCCGGGGACAAGGCCCTATGGGAGCCATCTTACGTGTCTATATATAATTAGTTGTATGCTCAACAGATATTTTTTTATTCGGTGACGTGGCGAGATATCAGCCCCGTAAGGAGGAGGGCAAGATTCTGATAAATCCTACGTGGACGAATCAGGTTCTCAAAGAGACTTATAGCCACGTGATCCCACCTGGGATTTGTCTGGACCAAAATACACGTTTACTGGGGTCCACACTCTTTTTTCCCCCTTTTTCTTTTTTATTCCTCTCGCCCCGGTCCAAGCATATGCAAAATCATTATGAAAACAAATAATATGCAAATTACAGTAATTATATGTATATAATCGGTAAAGATGGGCCTACGTACGTAACATGCTTGGGAAATTTATACGTGGCGAAGATTAGTGGTGTGATGTAAAGTGTGAAGTGTGAAATGTGCGAATTGTGAAGAATCAAAGGAACACGAGATGTCTTCATTTGAGAGCCACATGCCTTAAAAGGAGATGGTGAGGGGAGGAGTTTAGAGCTTTTGGGTTTTGTTTTTTTTTGTTTTTCTTAACTTTGAAATTGTGTGGACGAAAACTTTGGAACAACTTAGAAGAAGCCTCGTGTTCCATACACACATGTCTCACAAATTTACTCCTTGCTTTCCTTTATGTATTTTCCCCAAGTTTCATATTAAAATTTCTTAAAAGAAAAGCAAATTATAATTCATAATATAAATTATTAAACTAGTTAGTATTGATAAACTTTTTAATTTGTCAAATTTTGATCCAATTTGTAAGAGAATAAAACCATTAAAAAGTGAAATTATACAAGGGTTTCATTATCGACTTAACTGAAACCATTCCCAAGATTTGTCACAACACAACTGTGCAAAGGCTATTAGGCTTGGATCAGATGAGAAAGTGCTGGCCAAGTGATTAACGCTATCAGATCAATGGAGTTACTTATGTGATGCTCAAAAATGCTATTAAGTATCGTCGTGTCTTCACTATCCTTCAGTTGTCTGATAATAAAAAATATAAGCATTGTCATCATATGAAGAGTGGACAAGGGGGAGAAAAGATGTGTAGATTCTTGTACGAGATTTCCAACTTGATTTCTTGTCCAAATTACAAAACTTCCAGCATGTATTTCGTGTATGTTTGTACGATTGAAGAGAATATGGAGAAGGAAGAAGATGAGGTTATGAAAGACATGGCCCGCATGGGCAGATAATGACTATGGGGCGTACTTTAAACATATCCAGATAAAAACATATCACACAGATAAGTAATAAGTTGAAAACACATGAGTAAAAGAAGTTGGAAAACATCACACTTCCTTTTAACATCCAGACAAAAGAAAAAGAAAAAGAAAAACACACATAAGTAAGAAGTTGAAAACACCAAAAGAGCTCTTCTCCAAAGAGAGGGCTTTCCACTCCGTAGTCTTATTTCTTCTCCGAGCTTTCTACTCGGTCCGTAGTCATTTCTTTTCTCCTAAAACAAACAACAAATTAATGAGAGGTTTTTACTTTTGTTACCAAGAATCAAGAATCAAATTCATCTAATTGTTGTTGGGATTATATAGCCAACCATGCAGCCGCGCCTGTTCTAACATCCAGGATGGCATCGAGCAGCCGGACGCGGACGATAAGCTACTTGGCGCCGCAACACTAGAAACTTCAATATTCTTCAATCCTTCCACATCACATCTACAAAGTTGCAGCGCCTTCTCTACTGTGTCTTCTCCCCGGAAAAAAACGAAAGCAATGCTATAATTATAAAAGCCAGAAAACAAAAACAAATCTTTGGTTAGCATTTAGATAACATGAGAGTTGGGAAAAAAATATTAGGAGGAAGAAGACACAAACTCTTTGCTTTCTTCTTCTTCGGAAACAACAGCTCTCAGGACCCGTCCTTTTCCTGTATATTGTTGACAAGTACGGAAAATGGGCCGCGTCTATCAGTTAATTTTTATAAACTTATAATATGATAATTGTTGGAAAATGATGAGTAACCCATCACTTGCCACTAATCTAACATTTGATATATTCATTTGTCTTAAACTATCAAAAGCCATGTATTATATGATTTATCATTATTTCCTCTATAAATAGTTAACATCACATTTGTAATGAGGTGATAAGAAAAATTAATAACAAGAAAAGCTATTCTCACGTCTTTACATCTCTCTTTCTTCAGCAAGAATAAACAAGAGCAAACAATATCATAGTATATGTTCTAAATCTTATTATAATATTATAAGTTTATAAAACGTTATCACGACAGTTTCTAACCGTTACTCTGTCCAAGCATTTCCTTGTTTACTTCATAAAAAGGTAAAATTTTAATCATGCTAAATTTATGTCAATATTTATATTATATGGAGTGGTAGGTTAAATCTCCTCCTTATTCGAATAGTAGGCGCTGCCTCCCCGAAATCATATGAGAAACATTATCACACGAGATAATTATTTTTTTATTACACATGTATGTTTTTATTATCATTAATAATATTTATAATATTTTTCAATAAATTAACGTTTGATTTAACTTGTTTATATAGAAATATCATGTCAAACTTGGCGAAGCTCGATATTGTTGTCTTCGAAATAAGTGGAAATAATTATATGACATGGGCATCACATGCAAAAATGCATCTGAGATCAAATGGGCTTCTCAATACCATCGACCAGTCAGAATATACGTCGGATGAGAATAAAGCTAAGGTTATGGTGTTTCTACGCCATCATCTCCACGATAGCCTGAAAAATGAATACATCACAAAAGAAGATCCTGCAGATCTTTGGCAGTCACTCAAAGATAGGTTTGATCACCAAAAATATGTGATCTTACCAAAGGCTAAACATGAGTGGCTAAATCTCCGGTTTTTGGATTGTAAAAGTGTTGGTGAATATAATTCTGCCATGTTTGGAATCACTTCCAGAATGATATTATGTGGTGAAAATGTGAGCGATTATGATATGATTGAAAAAACGCCCTCCACATTTCATCCTGGAAATGTAATTTTGCAGGAACAGTACCGGGCCAAAGGATACACCCGCTACTCGGAGTTAATGCAAGTACTCCTTGTAGCAGAGCAGAATACTGAACTTGTGATGTTAAACCATCAAGCTCGTCCAGCTAGATCGGCTCCATTTCCTGAAACAAATGTTGTAGCATCCAGTAATAATGATAACTATCAAAGGCGAGGACGTGGACGCGGCCGAGACCGTGGTCGAGGTCGTGGACGAGGCCGTGGACGTGGACAAGGAAGGTGTTTCAACACTGGAAGAAACAAATATTTTCAAATAAATGAAGGTGGTCGTTCGATAAAGAAACCAAACGAAAATGTTTGCTACAGATGCGGCATGAAAGGGCATTGGGAACGTATATGCCGTACGCCAAAACATTTCGTCGATTTGTATCAAGAATCTCAAAAGACAAAGGCTAGAAACGTTGAAACCAACTTCGTCAATGATGAGGCCGGACCTTCTTTCAGTGGCCTGAATGATGATACTCATCTGGATGTTGCGGATTTCTTTGAATTCGGAAATGTCGTAGAAAAACAAAACGACTGAGATCGATGAAGTTTTATAATCTGCCAAGATATCTAGAAAAAAAAATTACTATTTTCATTGTATAATATGCTTTTGTAACAAAACTTAAGGGCAAGTTTTTGTATAATATGTTTTTATTTTGTGTTTATAAAATAGTTTGTAAAATCAGGCTTTGGTTGTAAAATAATGTAACTTTTATAAGTTTGATTTATGTTATTAATACCTTTTTATAATTATTATGACATAGAAGATGTCACAAATCGGGATTCACGACGGACTTATATGTCTAGCAGATAGTGCTACAACGCACACTATACTAAAAAATAGACGATATTTCTCCTATCTCGAAATCAAGGACTCCGCCGATAGCGTGAGTACCATATCCGAAAATGCAAAGATTATAATAGGCTCTGGAAGAGCTAGTTTCTCAATGCCAAATGGGACAAAATTTAAAATAAACAATGTACTATATTCCCCAAAGTCTTATAGAAATCTATTAAGCTTTAAAGATATTCGAAGAAATGGATATCACATTGAGACTATGAATAAAAATGGCATTGAATACATTTGCATTAGAACGGAAAGTAAACATCATTTGGAAAAATTACCAATATTATCCTCTGGATTATATTGCACAAAAATAAATATGACTAAATCGTATGTAACATTAAATCAAAGATTTACTAATACATTCAAAGTCTAGCATGAAAGGCTAGGACATCCTGTATCAGTCATGATGAAAAAAATTGTGCAAAATTCTAGGGGTCACCCGTTGAAAAACGAGAAAATTTTTCAAACGGGGGAGTTTTCATGTAATGCATGTTCTAAAAAAAAACTCATAATTCGGCCATCACCAGTTAAAGTAGGGAATGAATCCCCAGTATTTTTAGAAAGGATACTTGGTGATATATGTGGACCTATACATCCACCGTGCGGGCCATTTCGATATTTCATGGTATTAATAGACGCATCAAGTAGATGGTCACATGTGTGTCTTTTAACCACAAGAAATACGGCTTTCGCTAGATTCATTACCCAAATAATCAGGTTGAAAGCCCAATTCCCTGATTATGCTATAAAGAAAATAAGACTTGATAATGCTGGTGAATTCACTTCACAAGCCTTCAATAATTATTGTATGTCAATGGGGATCGATGTTGAGCACCCAGTGCCCCATGTGCATACACAAAATGGCATGGCTGAAAGTTTGATTAAACGACTGCAATTAATTGCAAGACCACTAATATTAAGAACAAAACTCCCAATTTCCGTATGGGGACATGCTATTCTGCATGCGGCTACTTTGGTACAAATTAGACCAAGTGCATATCATAAATATTCCCCATTACAATTAGCATCTGGCCAAGAACCAAATATATCACACCTCCGTGTTTTTGGATGTGCGGTTTATGTTCCTATAGCCCCTCCGCAAAGAACAAAAATGGGGCCACAAAGGAGATTGGGGATATATGTCGGATATACATCACCAAGTATAATACGATATCTTGAACCGCAAA
This sequence comes from Alliaria petiolata, assembly GCA_020283515.1. Classification (NCBI taxonomy): domain Eukaryota; kingdom Viridiplantae; phylum Streptophyta; class Magnoliopsida; order Brassicales; family Brassicaceae; genus Alliaria; species Alliaria petiolata. The sequence continues at coordinate 51,038,425 of JAHZTW010000002.1, forward strand.
CTGGCGATATGTTTACGGCACGATTTGCCGATTGCCATTTTAATGAAGATGAATTTCCAGCATTAGGGGGAGGAAGTAAGCAAGCATCGCAAGATGTTACATGGTTTTCACCATCTTTAGTACATCTTGATCCTCCTACGAATCAACGCGAACTAGAAGTTCAGAAAATTATACATTTGCAAAATATGGCAAATCAATTACAAGATGCGTTTACAAATACAAAGAAAGTGACAAAGTCGTATATACCCGCTGCAAATGTTCCGTCACGAATTGAGATTCCAAAAGAACAAGTTGATAGGAACAATGCAAATGAACCCAAGGCTCAATTGAAAAGGGGGAGACCAATGGGATCTAAAGATAAAAATCCCCGGAAGGAAAAGAAGTTGGGAGAAAGAAATGAAATGATTCAAGAAGAACAACATCATGAGAAATGTCCAAAAAATATTAGTGAAGAAGTTCAAAAAGAATCTGATGAAGAAAAAAGTCTAGAGGATGAACAGTATACAGAAAAGTGTGAGATTTCCATAAATTACGCCCAAGATGAAAATATTCGGGTTAGAAATGAAATAGAAGATAACGATGGAATATTTTCCTTTTCTGTATCAAAATAAATAGATAATGAAAATGATGATCCAGACCCGAGATCCGTATCAGAGTGTAAAAAAAGGTCCGATTGGGAGAAATGGCAAGTGGCCATAAGAGAAGAATTACTCTCCCTCAATAAAAGAAATGTGTTTGGACAAGTTGTCATTACACCTAAAGATGTAATACCAGTTGGATCCAAATGGGTCTTTGTGCGAAAAAGAAATGAAAAAAATGAAGTCACGAGATATAAAGCTCGACTTGTGGCACAAGGATTTTCTCAAAGACCGAGAATTGATTATGATGAAACATATTCTCCGGTTATGGATGCAATCACATTCAGGTACTTGATGAGCCTAACGGCGTCAAAAAATCTAGAAATGCATCTTATGGATGTTGTGACTGCATACCTATATGGATCACTGGATAATGACATATATATGAAAATCCCAGAAGGATTCAAAATCCCTAAAGAATCAAAAATTCCAGAAGGATCCAAAGACATTTGTTCGGTCAAATTGCAACGATCACTATATGGATTAAAACAATCAGGACGCATGTGGTATAATCGATTGAGTGAATATCTATTAAAGATAGGATATATCAATAATGCGATATGCCCTTGCGTATTTATTAAGAAAACCTCTTTAGGTTTTGTGATCATTGCTGTTTATGTTGATGATCTAAATATTATTGGAACTCAAAAGGAAGTTAATCATGCAAGAACTCATATGAAAGAAGAATTTGAAATGAAAGACCTTGGAAAGACAAAGTTTTGTCTAGGGCTCCAGATAGAGCATTTCCAAGATGGAATATTTGTACATCAATCAAATTATACCAAGAAGGTATTGAAACACTTTAATATGGATAAAGCGAATCCTTTGAGTACTCCAATGGTAAATAGATCACTTAATATCGATAAGGATCCATTTCGACCTTGTGAAAATAACGAAGATGTTTTAGGTCCCGAAGTACCTTACATGAGTGCTATAGGTGCACTTATGTATCTTGCAAATTGTACTCGGCCAGATATAGCATTTGCTACTAATCTGCTTGCAAGATACAGTTCATCTCCTACAAGGAGACATTGGACTGGAATAAAACAGATTTTTCGTTATCTCCAAGGTACGATTGACTTGGGATTATACTACTCCAGAAATTCTGCTTTTGGTCTAGTTGGTTTTGCAGATGCAGGCTATTTATCGGATCCACATAAAGCTCGATCGCAAACTGGATACGTTTTCACAATGGGAGGTACTGCGATCTCATGGCGGTCACAAAAACAGACATTAGTCGCTACTTCTTCAAATCATGCAGAAATTATAGCGCTTCATGAAGCTTCTAGAGAATGTGTGTGGCTGAGATCAATGACTAATCACATCCAAGAAGCAAGTGGAATAGCCATCAACAAGGAACCAACGCGAATTTTTGAAGATAATGCAGCATGCGTTGCTCAACTCAAGGAAGGCTATATCAAGAGCGATAGAACGAAGCATATACATCCAAGATTTTTTTCTTACACCCAAGAGCTCGAAAAAAATCAAGAAGTGGATATTCAATATGTTCGCTCAAGTGACAACACAGCCGATCTATTCACAAAGGCACTTCCAACTACAACATTCAAGAAACATGTGCAAAGGATTGGAATGCGTCATTTACGAGATCTATGACAGAATATCAAATCTATCATTTCCAGAGGGAGACTGCACTCTTTTTCCCTCGTCATGGTTTTTGTCCTATTGGGTTTTACCATGACAAGGTTTTTAACGAGGCAGTCAACAACAAAATGATGGATACTCAAGAGGGAGTGTTGGAAAATGATCAGTAACCCATCACTTGCCACTAGGCCTGGGAATTTGATTCATTATCCGCGGGTCCCGCCCCGTTAGACCCGCCGCGGGGCGGGTGCGGGTTAGCTAAATTTTAAGATATCAAATAGTGGGACGGGTGCGGGTTAAAGCTTATGTATGGCGGGGCGGGTGCGGGTCTTAACATTTGTAGAAACGGGTTTGCGGGTATCCGCATATATATATGAAACTGTGTTATTTTTAAAGTGTGTGTTGTTTTTATTTTTCACTTTGTTAATGTGTGTTGTTTTTAACCAAAAGTGTGTGTCATTTTAAAACATGAGAGAAAAAAACCCTATTCTCTTCTCTCATTCTCTTACGCAGCCACTATCATTTTTTTTTTTCGACATCTCCACCATCACTTCCAGACCATCATCTCCACCATCATTCTCTGATTCTCATTTCTCTCTATCTCATCTCTCAAACCTTTGATTTATCATCAAATCTGCAAATCGATTCTCTCTCTCGCTGCAGATCGATTGTCTCTCTCTGCTAGTTGACTCTCAAATCTCTATATTTGTCTTTCTCTCATCTTCGATCTCTATCCAAGTCTCTTTCTTTCCCCAGATTTTTTTTTTCATTAGTAGCGGGTTACCCGCTAAACCCGCTTGACTAATGCGGGGTGGGTGCGGATCTCTAGTTTATAACTGGCGGGTCAAGCGGGTTATTTTTTTCTGGATAAATTTTAACTCAAACCCGTAGCGGGACGGGTCAGGTGGGGCGGATCTGACCCGCAACCCAGGCCTACTTACCACTAATCTAACATTTGATATATCCACTTGTCTTAAACTATCAAAAGCCATGTATTATATGATTCATCATTATTCCCTCTATAAATAGTTAACATCACATTTGTAATGAGTTGATAAGAAAAGTTAATAACAAGAAAAGCTATTCTCACGTCTTTGCAACTCTCTTTCTTCAGCAAGAATAAACAAGAGCAAACAATATCATAGTATATGTTCTAAATCTTATTATCATATTATAAATTACTGAAGATGACCTTCGAAAAAGACAGGTATATAGCCAGACAATCTAAGGAAATTGAGCAATGATGATAACAAGCCAACAAACAAGCCAATCAATGACAAAACTCAAAACCAAACCACTCGAGCCAGATAGTCGAAGAAAACAGAAATGTCCTGTAACGTCCAAATTCCTTTGGGTCCTCGGAAATCAGGTATGCCACAAGATGTTGAAATGCCCGCGCTTGTAAAGACCACTAGATGCTTACTCTGCAAACATTAACCAGCTTCTTGAAGATACAACAGGAAACAAGAAAAAAAAAAATGCAAAAAAGCACCAACAAGAATATGCTCAAACCTTTTGAATCATCTTAGCAAGTTCTTCGATCTGCAGTTCCCAAAACAAAATCACAAAAACACCAAAGTTAGCAACAGACAATAAAAACACCAAAGTTAAAGCAAGATTTAGCAACCAGATCCTATATCAGACCTCATACTCCAAACTTTTGGCCTATAAGATAAAACACTGATGAACAAGAAGAGGTACTTTCCAATACAAAAACAGCAAAATCTCCATACAAATCTGGTTTCAGACAACATACTTCGCATAATCAGTAAGCACGAATCAATCACATTTTTAACCTAGCTCATCTTTAAAGAGCTTGTTATTACCCAATTCCATTCTTCAATTAACACAATGCAAGTACTGTAAAACCTAAAGTGTATGGTATGAATCAAAATAGCTCATTATCCAACTCTTCAATAACCCTCACGGCTATCTAAAACACGAAGATAAAGCGTAAAGGCGTAATATGAACCCTGCGACCGCAATCCCAACACTAGGACAGAACACACGAAGGATCAACTGTTCCGAAACCAAAATCTAAGCAGCTATGCGATGAATCCCGAAACAAAAACCACGCAACGTGAAATCACATAGAATCTGGAGAAAAAAAAAGCGATTAAACCCTCGAAAACCCAGGAGGAGAAGGAAACTGAAATGGAAAGACCCAGAGAGACCTTGCATTGTAGAACATGAGACGGGTCGAAGAATTCGGCCATGCCCACTTGACCAATATCTTCGATGAAGGATAGTTTCTCTGCGTAACCTAAAGACATTTTGATTTTCTCTTTTTGCGATTAAGGACTTGACAGAGTGAATTTAAGAAGAATAAATTATTTCGTTTTAATAAAAGAAAATTATTATTGAATAATATGGGATTTTTGGACAGTTCTCAAAATACCATATTTTATTTTTTGGTCGGATACTTTTCTAAACCTTTCATAAATAAACTTTAAAGTTTGTGATGTTTAAAAAAAAAAGTGTGGTATATTTGGAGGCTCTTTTTTTTTTTGTCATCCGGTATATTTAGACTTAAAACTAGTTTTTTGGTATTTTATAATTGTTCTCAATTTTATTTCCAAAGGCTAAACACAAGATTTGATCTAATATATATATATATATATATATATAAAGATTATATAATACAATAATTGATTGCAGCCTTGCTAATTATGTGGATGTTATCATTGCAACTTCTTGGGTTTGCAGTTTTAGCATTAAAATTCGATTTCGCAGTTTTGTGATTTTTGAAAATACGATTTTTTTTTTTTTAGGATATTTGTTATTTTGCACTCGATCATCTCCATCCAGATGATTCAATTTGTTTCATCTAGATGAGTTTAAAAAATTAGCCTAAATTTTATAAAGGAGACTATTCGTATCATCATATGTCATCTCCATCCAACTGATCTATTTGAATGCTCCATACAACTGATCCATTTGGATGCTCCATCCAGATGTTCGTTTCAATTTCGATCATTCATCTGAATGATTCATCTCGATGGAAATATGTTTGTTTAATCAGTTGATTTTAAATTTAAATAGACCATTTGAAAGGTTTTTTTGAAATACCTAAAATACCGCTATTTTAATTTCATCTAATCATTTTTTTAATTTTAACAATATTATTTTGATCTTATATATACTAATGTTTAATCTAAAATATATTTATAATTAAATATTTAAATTATTATTTTTAATATTTATAAATAACGTTTTTTCAATTTTTTGCAAGAAAACGCAATTTTGCGATTTTTGCATGAAAACGCAATTTTTTCGTTTTTTGCAGAAAAATGTAATTACTAGGTTTTGGCGGGAAAACACGATTTCACGGTTTTGACAAAAAAAAACGTGATTTCACGGTTTCGACAAAAAAAACGTGATTTCACAGTTTTGAGTAAAACATAGAAACGTGATTTCGCCATTTTGACGAAAAAAATGATTTTGCAGTTTTGAACCGAAAACACGATTTCGTGGTTTTAACGTTAAAACGCAATTTTACGGTTTTGACGGAAAAATTCGTTTTTTTCAGTTTTGGCGGGAAAACGTGATTTCTCGGGGCTATTTGGTTCATCATCTGTCATTTCCATACAACTGATCCATTTAGTTGCTCCATTGAGATGATTCATCGAGATGTTGTTCGTTTTATTTTCGATCATTCATCCGAATGATTCATCTAGATGGAATTTCGTTTGGTTAATTAGTTGATTTTAAATTTGAATATACCATTAGAATGGTTTTAATAAAAAATGACTATAATGCCTTTACGTTTTTTGGTTAATTAGTATGGTTTTAACTATACTAATCTTTGATCTAAGATAAATTTATAATTAAATATTTAAATTATTATTTTTAATATTTATAAATCATGTGTTCACTCGATTTTGAGAGTTTTTGGCGGTTTTTTTGAGAAAACGCAATTTGTGATTTTTGAATGAAAACGAGTTTTTCAATTATTGCAAAAAACGTATTTTCTAGGTTTTGGCGGGAAAACGCGATTCTGCGGTTTTGGCGGGAAAACGCGATTCTGTGGTTTTGACGGAAAAACGAGATTTTGTGGTTTTGACGGAAAATGTGGTTTCAAAGTTTTGACGGGAAAACATGATTTCATGATTTTGACGGAAAAACACGATTTCACGGTTTGAGCGGAAAAACACGATTTTGCGGAAAAACTTGATTTTTCAATTTGACGGGTGAATTCGCAGTTTCGACTGGGGAACGTAAGTTTGCGATTTTGACGTAAAAACACAATTTCTCGGTTATAGCGAAAAAACTCAATTTCAGGGATTATGACGTGAAAACACGATTTTAAGGTGATGACTGAAAAACGTGATTTTGCAGTTTTGATGGTAAAATGCATTTTTACGTTTTCGTAGTTTTGTTGGAAAAACGCGTTTTTTTTTTGGTTTTTTAAAAATAATGGTAACATTTATCTCTTTGTTATTTTGGACTGGGTGATCCAATTTATTCCATACAAAAGTGTCTAAAATTTAATTAATTTTTATAAAATCATTCAATGGATCATTTGGAAAGACATGATTTAGAACATGTGGAAGGACATCTTGTTTTTGGTGCTGTTAGTTTCATAATCGATCAATCTCAATTGTAGAAACAAATAGCGCTTGACTACTATATTGTCGTCCTGCTATATTCTCGTCTTGAATTTACGATTTCCAAAAAAATTGATGTTCATGTTCGACACACAGTTGGAAGTTGTTTAACAATAATAACATGAAATGATAACATAATTGCAGTTTCTAAATGACTAGTTATATTATAACTTAAAACAAAAAAAAGGAATTACAATCAATAGTGGCAAACCAAAAAAATAGTTCTAAAATAACGACAAGTTATATTTAAATTAAAAAGATAATTGCAATCATACTCAGCGAATAACGAGGTAATGGGTAATGAGGTGACAAGCCACGTAGATGAACACAGTGACCAAGTCGATGGGTAGACCAATGAAGTACCATTTCTTGATGGCTGGGATTGTAGAGACAAACCTACAATAATAGATTATTCAGTGAGTTAATATAATAAACGATTGAAATTTAAAACTAGTTAACTATTATAGTTAACTTACATTGGGCTGTCCTAAATCAAGGTAACTTGGGAATACGGAAAACCTTATAGTAATAGGTCCTTTTAGAGCATGTTCCATGCTAGTTTCATACAAAGGGTTTTTAATCAAAAAAATTAATAAAATAAGATAAAGTAAGAGAGAGAGGAAGAAGAAAAGTTTCTTAAATTTCTTACTCACTTCGTTCTTCATAGTTTGATGTTTTAGATTTTATGTTTGTTCCTAATAGATTGATTTTCTAGATTAAATTTAATATATTTATTTTTTCAAGATAATAAACAAACAAAAAATAATAGAAAAAGTAAATTTAAATTCAAAAACAAACAAAAAGTAATAGAAAAAAATAAGTAATGATTGTTTTTTAATATATGTGAAAAATCTAAAAAATCAATCTTTGAAGAACGGAGGGAGTATTTAAGAATCCATTTTTAGTTTGTTAAGATACTCATTTAAGATTTGTCATGTTTTTATTGGTTTAAACTTTTTTATGATTTAAAAATTAATATTTTTGTTTTTAAGAACCTTTCAAGATATATTAACATGGTCTTACCAGGTCAGCTCTAAGAGTAGTATGAAATTGATTTGCCCCACCGATTGGGTTGACGAAAACAAATGTTGTAGCATCCAGTAATAATGATAACTATCAAAGGCGAGGACGTGGACGCGGCCGAGACCGTGGTCGAGGTCGTGGACGAGGTCGTGGACGTGGACAAGGAAAGGGTTTCAACACTGGAAGAAACAAATATTTTCAAATAAATGAAGGTGGTCGTTCGATAAAGAAACCAAACAAAAATGTTTGCTACAAATGCGGCATGAAAGGGCATTGGGAACGTATATGCCGTACGCCAAAACATTTCGTCGATTTGTGTAAGAATCTCAAAAGACAAAGGCTAGAAACGTTGAAACCAACTTCGTCAATGATGAGGCCGGACCTTCTTTCAGTGGCCTGAATGATGATACTCATCTGGATGTTGCGGATTTCCTTGAATTCGAAAATGTCGTAGAAAAACAAAACGACTGAGATCGATGAAGTTTTATAATCTGCCAAGATATCTAGAAAAAAAAATTATTGTTTTCATTGTATAATATGCTTTTGTAACAAAACATAAGGGCAAGTTTTTATTTAATATGTTTTTATTTTGTGTTTATAAAATAGTTTGTAAAATCAGGCTTTGGTTGTAAAATAATGTAACTTTTATAAGTTTGATTTATTTTATTAATGCCTTTTTATAATTATTATGACACAGAAAATGTCACAAATCGGGATTCACGACGGATATATATGTCTAGCAGATAGTGCTACAACGCACACTATATTAAAAAATAGACGATATCGTTTTTGTTACTGTTTTAATGTCGTTACAAGTGGTGACAAATCGTTATTATTGTCAATCGTCACACCATTTTGTAATGTTTTTAAGACTAAAATAGATTTGTGACGCTTTTATTGTGACTTTTAAGAATTTGTGACATTACCGTCACAATATAAATTTTGTGACGGAAATTTTATATATTGCGACATAAAAATCTGTAACAATATTGATTCCTTTTTGGTAGTGATACCAATATTTACTATTACATATGGCTTTATGACAATGGCCTTGAACAAGACGGGTCAATCATCTCATTGTTGAAATAGAAAAATAAGAACGATCGATTGGAGGGAAGAAATGAATGACTCCACGTTGATAATTCAACATGAATGAATATGCATATTCGAATATGCTAAATATTATTTTCAAAATGTGAGACATTATTTGCATTTGGTTTCATCTATATTGTGTGCAAGCATAGATGGTCACGACTCAGAATAAAAATGCATAAGCAAATTTAAGCTGAGATAATAAAGGAAACGAGGATAATGCAAGACGCACACGCACGATCTCCGTTCCAAATATATCAAGTACTGTTCGTTCAATATATATATATCAACTACTGTTCTTATATCTGATTATCTGTTTATTCCTTCAACCATTAATTCATTTATTCATGAACGAAAAATGACCTAAAACTACATGAATTTGTAACATTACACAAACTTATACTGTCATTTTCAAATTACACGAGTTTATAGTCATTTTAATTAGAGAAATTATAAAATCTGGTAATAGAAGATTGGTAAATTAACTGACAGCTTTTTCTCTCTCTCTCTTCGTTACTGTTCATCTCAAAAAGACATAAATACCCCTATTTTTATTAAAATTTTTGATTTGCAGATTGATGCAACACGGAACTTGTCAACATTATTGTTAATGGTTCATTCTGTATAACTTGTTATTTTAAATTTTATCAAGTTAACTTTGTGAATATTTAATATAAATTACACGTTAACAAAAATATTAGTTTTATATTTACCATATTTTCACGTTAATATAATTATTATTCAGATATTTAATATTTTAACGCGTTATAAGTACCATTATTTTTTATTTTGTTTTACTTGTTATTATTATTAGTGAATATTATGTATACATGACACGATAATATAAATATTATATATATATATTTACTATCTTATCACGTTAATATAATTATTATGAAGATATGTAATAAATTATCACGATATAACGAGTTACAATGATTGTTACTTTTCTGTTATAATGTTATAACACGTTATCACGTTAATGAGTATGAAGGATAAAATTGATATTACGCAGGAGAGAGAACTAATTTTAAACTTACCATTACCATTTTATTAATTTTTCACTCTACTTTTACCTATTACCAAACTCACCCTTTTAATTATAACTACTTTACTAACTTGCTAATATTGATAATTGGTAATGGTAAGTGGACTTTGTAAAGCTCGGTATTTTAAACGTAAAACCATATTTAGTTTCGTAAAACCCAATTATAATTTTGTAAATAACTTTTTTTTAGGATTATTTCTTAAACTTGTAAGACCAATAATTTAAAAACTACGAAATAATTGATTTAATCACAAATATAAAGGATAATGAAAACCGAATAAAACGAGTTAAGGAAAATCGTAAATAATAAATCGGTGAAACCGAAACACTGGAACGGAGTCGAGATTGCAATATTTTTCCTTAACTCAAAGAATCACCCGTAGTGTAACAGGTATAATCACGATTCATGAGTCACATGATAACCGTTCAACCCCGAATCGCATCACTCGATCGCGGATCTAACGAACTTGTATCTCTACAATACTTTCGAAATAAAGAAAAACTACCTGATGCAGTAGTGGATTAAAGGAACGTGTGTTTAACATTTGCTTTGAATACCTGATCTAATGATATGGTTATTTGATCTGATGATCTGGATGATTAAAAAAGAAAGGCTAACCCATCATATATATATAGTCTTGAAAACATTTCAAGTTTCCAATGTGTGATATTTTAACTTACACATAGAGTTATAGCTAATGGAAACATTCCATTTGTTTGGGCCTCAACCCATCTCTTACAGCTAATGTAAATATTCCATTTATTTTAACTTCCACGGATATAAACTGTTAAACTAGTTACATACACACCCGGATTGGGGATAAAGTATTTTTGTTCTTACAATTAGCTGAATCTTTTAACGTCACATATACTTAGAGAAGTAAATGCCACCTGTGTCAAAATTCACTATTCATACCATGTTTTCTAAAAATATATTGCTCTATTTAATTTTTCAAAATTAATCTAGCTATTGATAGCTTAGTTTTCATAAAGCAGAAGTAAAGAAAAAGCAAAATTCCTCATTCTTAATGGATCATCAATTCAATATCTACACATTTACTATCAATTTACATCAGAAAATACTCATAGCTAAATCTTCAACTCGTCTCTCGCAGACATCGTTAAAGTGAAACAAACCATGAGTTACTTTAAATTGATAAACTTTTTTAATTTGTAAACTGTTGATCCAATTTGTAAACTGTTGATCCAATTTTTAAGAGAATAAAACCATTGAAAAGTAAAATTACACTTTGGTCGAACACTGACATGTATATTTTAAACCAATCCCAACATTGCAAAATCCTCCTCGGACGCCTAGCCACCACTCGTACCACTTATTAAAACTTGCATAGGCCGAACGGCCCAAACCACAAGCGACTCATGGCGGTAAAGCGGATCCTCATCAACCACCTAACTCATATTTTCTATTATTTAAACACTAATATAAAATTTTAGTAGATTGTGATCTAATACCAACAATATAATTGTCGAAATGCAAACTTGAAGAAGACAGAAATAGAATTCTCCCATAGAGCCAAACATGGACCAATATTCTTGAGTCAGTGGCGGTTTCTAAAAAGAAAATAACATTTACAACGACAAATCTCATTTATTATTATTGAAAAGAATAAAATTGCGAAAATAAATTAGTATGTATCTTAGTTTATAGTTACATCAAATCTTTGATCCATCATTAGCTTCTTAATATCAATCGTAAGTTCGTAACGTGCCCCGAAAAAAAAATATGTAGCGTATTTTTGTATTTTCTTAGTTAAGGTGAAATATTTTCCTTTAATTGTTTCATATTTCCTTTTCTAAAAACTTGTTTATGGAAGCGTTAACGAAATAAATTAAAACACGGTTTAACACGATTACATATGTTAAATACAATTTCTCGCCTTACTCTACCAAAAAAAAACAAAATTAGGGTTCATGGAATCGTAACATCTTCCAAAAGAGGGTTTTAACTTTTTTTATGAATGCCGGCAAAAAGGCACAACAACTCAATCGATCCATCGAAGATCGATAGTTAAAGCGAGGAAATCGATATTAGGGTTTATCCGATTTGGGAGATTTTGATGGGTATCGTTGCTTCCAAGGGTGATAATAACACTCCATTGTTGAATCTGTGCAAAGAGAGGAAGGAATTGATCAGAGGAGCGAGAGATGCTCGTAACCACTTGGCGAAATCTCATCTTCTTTATTTTCAGTCTCTTTTGGATTTCAGCAGGGCTCTTAATCAGTTCGTGCACAAGGATCTGATCGTGATTCCGTTTTCGTCGGATGACGATTCGTCTAGTAGTGAGCTGAATTGTTCTGAATCAGACTCGGATTCAGACTCTGATTCTGGTTGTTCAGGCTGTGATGGATCTCAAAGAGCTCCGTTGAGCAACAATGGGGATCAGAATCCTCCGAAACCCGCGTCTGGAGATCAAGCTTGCGGTTCAAGAAACAGTGTCCAAGAGGGTATGGAGAAGCCAAGTAAAGGTTTAGGGTTTGTGGAGAAAGAGTTCTCGAGTGCTCCAGTTGAAGATAAGATGAGAGGTTCCGATAACTCTTCTTCTTCTATGAATGGGCAGAACAATTTTAATGGTCCGGATATATTCGGTTTATACGATTTCGCAGATAACACGCAGAGCTTTGTTATTGAACCGGAATGGAGAGATGATGTTGATCAGAGTGATGAATGTAGAGGAATTAGGGAGAGAGAAGCGATTCCTGATTTGGAACCTGATAGTGATCATAATAGTCTTATAAGGAAGAATCAAAAGAAGAGGATCAAGAAGAAGAAGGTTAAAGAATCTTCTTCAACTGCTAAAGTTGATAAGAGGGAGATGAAGTTTGATGTTCAAGAAGGCTCTTCAATTGCTAATGTTTCAGGTGAAGTTGATAAGAGTGATGTAGAAGCAAGCCCTTGTAGTGGTGATCATGTTGCAGGTGAGGCTGATGAATCTAATGAAACTTGCGCGCAAGAGACGGAAACAACTCCAGAGATTGTTAATGAAGTGAGAAGATCAGATGAAGAAGTTTGTGATGAAGCGTGTGAGTCTTCTTCCTCTTCTTCGGAATCATCTTGTTCGGGCTTGACTGATCTAAGGAATGTAGTAGAAAAGATCAATTGTATATGCGAGAAAGCTGTGAGTAATAGTGAAGTCTCTGAGTTGCTTGAAGTGAGTAAAGTTGTTCAACATCAACCTTTAGGATCCCAATTCAAGGAATTTGCATCAAGGGTACTTGGTAGTTCCGGGAATCCGGCTCGTGCTTTGCAGTCGAGACGTGGTTTACGCGAAGAGAACCTCGCTGTTTCGCTTTCCGTGACACTAGATAAGCTATATATGTGGGAATCGAAGCTTTTTGCGGAAGTTACAGTCGAAGAAAAGCTTAGGGTTTTGTATGACAAAGCGTACAAGATCCTGAAGAGTCTTGATCAAAACGGAGCTGAGTCTAGCGACATCTACGAGGTGGAATCTGTGGTTAAACTCCAGTCATCCAAGATTAATGTTTCGGTTAGAGCCGTTGAATCGGTTTCGCTGAAAATCCATACGATAAGAGACGAGGAGCTTTCGTTTCAGGTGATTGAGATCATCAATGGATTCAAAGGAATGTGGAGATTCTTGGCGAAATGTCACCATAAGCAGTTTCAGGCGATCGCGAGAAGCAAGTCTTGTGTTCACATTGTTAAAAAAGGATCCAGCTCGAGGAAAGCGACGCAGAAGGTCGAAGAACAGATTAGAAGATTAAGGGAATCTTTGAAAGGCTACATTGATGCGCATAGAGGTTTCGTTAGGCTCTTAAACGAGTGGCTAAACCGAAACATCATGGAGGGCGGTGAAACCGAGATCGAGGCTCCTGTGATATTTAGGGTTTGTAGCGAGTGGTTAAGAGAGATTGAGAATGTGGATGAGAGTAAACTGTTGAGTGCTGTTGAAGAAATGGAATCGAGATTTCGAGGTCTAGGGTTTAAGCAAGTGGAGGAAGAGAAACAAAGGATGAGAACAGAGAGATTGTGTAAGGAGTTGGAGAAGAAGACGAAGGAAGCGGAAGAGATTTGGGGAACGGCTGTTTTTTTTCGGGCAAGTGATTCTAAGCCGACGGCGGAGATGATGATGGGACCGGAATTGTTGTCCTTGAGTGAAAGTGCGACGCAAGAAAGAGAAAAGCATGAGAGAATGATAATAGAGTTAAACGACAACGTGTCGATGACTTTGCAAGAGTGTTTGGTTCGTGTCTTTGAGGCTTTGGAGGGTTTTTGTTTTTGTAATTTTACGGCATATCGGAACATTAGAATCGTTTCGTCAGAAACTCTATAATTATGTCAATCATAGAAGAAGAAAAAATATGTAAATAAAGAGAATCAGGTATTTCATGTGTTGATGATGCATACGATTTCGTTTATAATAAAATCGAATACGTATAAATGTATCACAATATACTTCCATCTTAAGAGCCTTCTGGTTTCTTAGAAAGCGCCGGTTATTTCCGGTTCTTGATCATGAAGAGTCTTTGGTTAGCAGTAGGAAAGGATAAGAGTATATACCAAGTCAATGCTATTTTAAAAATGTGTAAAGTAAGTCTTTGGGAATATAAAAATGAATTCTTAAAATATGTGTTTGGTCCCGAAAGATCTGACCAAAAAATTATGAGTTTGATTTGAATCTTGATCTTGTTGGTCGAGATTAACTAAAATTGATGAATTGACCGAGTCAATAATTAAGATTCAGTGTTCTTTCTACGAACCCGGTTGTGGTGCATTCATGCATTCATTTTAATTTGGCAATAAGTTATCCAATGAGGAAGAGTTTTGGTTGGATAATTATCATAAAAATAAAAAGGCATGCAATAGAACAGGCAGACCAAGTGGAATATTATGTCTACCGCATTGAAATTTCAATCAAGATGTTAAGAGGGTTAATGTCTTCCAATATGCGACAAAAAATCTGGATTAATAATTCATTATCGCACCCAAAATAAATAAATAAAATATCCTTCTCCATTATGGAAGTCACTAGGAACTCGTGAACGTGTTATTTTCGAGACTTTTGTCACCTACCTACATCGATGGAAAATAACTCATATTGTCTCAATTTGCTTTAGCTTAGTAACATTTTGCTGTGATGGTGATGCCACTATAGAAATGATCAATCAAAGAAAAATATTAGGAAAAAACGGTAGAGCAAAGCGGCAAGAATATAGATGTTTGTTTTTTTCTTTTAAGTTATTGTTTGCTCTAGCTTCTAATTTGTATTTGTTTAATCATCATTGTCCATCTAAATGACATTATAAAACGTTTTAAGTCACTTACGAACTTCGTTGAATCCGCTGCAAATTCAGTAACAAGAAAAATCACATTCTCAATCGATTGTGTATCAATTCTATAAAAGGAAATCAAAACATAACTCAAATGTTTCCAAAATGAAAAGTTCTACACACAACAAAAAACTAAATCCAACCGACCAAATCACGCGTATTTTTAGTGTGATGAAACTCAAAAACTTTTTTTATAAAAACTTTTCTTGATCAATGGAATCTTAATGTCACTTGCCTAAGAAAAGTCATAGAAACTTCACATTCAAAACTACTTTTATTTTTCATAAAAAGAAACAGACGAATTTACCCTCCGCTCCCGTGTGAACAGTCACATCCCCAATTGAAAAAGACATTTATACCCTTTATGTGACCTTCCCAGAAGAAACCAAAAAAATCGAGCTTCGTTCCTTCGCCATTACCTACCTGTAGCTTAGTTGGCTTCCATGGATGTTCCTTCTCGGAAATCCCAAATCCTCTTCCATTATATATAAAAAAATCCCAAACTCTCATTTCGAAAACATCAACCTCACAACACAAAAACCCATCTCTCAAAACAATCAATTTCTCTCGATTTCAACTACTCTTCTCAAAAAAATGGCGTCTCCTAAATCCTCAACAAGACCGACCCAGCGAAACCCAGAACCCAATTTCCACGATTTCTTCCCCGCGATGGCCGGGAAGCTCGGCGGAGAAGGTCTAATCGAAGAGCTCTGCAAAGGGTTCGAGCTCCTGATGGACGGAGACAAAGGAGTCATCACTTTCGAGAGCCTGCGGCGAAACGCGTCGGCGGTTCTCGGGCTCGGAGATCTGACGGACGACGAAGTGCGGTGCATGATCAACGAAGGGGATTTCGATCGGGACGGTGCGTTGAATCAGATGGAGTTTTGTGTGCTCATGTTTAGGCTTAGCCCTGAGTTGATGGAAGCGTCACGGTGTGTTGTCACGGAGGCCATCGAGGAGGAGTTTGGTGGTGTTGATCGAACGCACCGGCATTGATAGAGAAACCTTCTCTGCGGGACAGAGACTTTGACTGATTTGTTTTTTTTTTCCCTTCATTTTAACAAATTCCTTCTTCTATGTTCTTTTTATGCTCTCTTTTCCATTGTTGTTGCAGTTCGTATAAATTGTTGGATACTAAAAACTGATAATGGAAAATCATTTAGAACAAAGAAAATGCAAAAGGAAAATCTCAACTTCTTTCAGACTTTTTAGAAATCAACCCATTTTTAAGTTTTTTCTAATTTAACCTTAGTGAGAGGAAGCTTCTGGATTCGTGCTGCACGAGCCAAACACTTGGTGGAGTCAAGAACCACCGGTGAAACTTTCTTGGTTAAGCTGTACAAGAAGACCGCCGTTGCCAGAATGAAAACAGAACGTTTGATGGTGTTCAAGCTTGACGATGAAGAGGGAAAAGCCATTTACACTCAAGCACATTGGAGATCTCTGCATCTTCATCTCCAAGAATGAACCTTTCTGTGTCCCTGCTAGCTCCTTCCCTGGCATGCTCTCTAGCAGCGTCGAAGTCGTGGATTCCTACGAACACGCAACTGTCCTTCTGGATGATCTGGACATCGTTAGTGGCACTTATAGAGATACCCGGCCCCTTACCATATTCCACCTCAAAATATGGACTAGTGAGTGTTTGGAATTGAGTCAAGGGTCATGCATCCACCCAATTATAAGCTTTTATATCTTCATAAGTAGATTCCACTGTTACCTACCGGTTGGTGTAACAGACTATATCTATCTAATCAAGTTTTGAAGTTGCAACCAAGAAAAGAGAGTATTTCCGATTTCGTTTGATATTGCATTTGTAATGAAAAGAGACAGTGAACACAAACCGATAAAGAAACCAGAATGATTGGTTGACACTTGAAACCATTTTATTGCATCATAGGATTCATAGTTTACACTCAGAATGACGAATGATTGATTCATCATAGGATTCATAGTTTACATCTCCTCTGTTTCAACAACAACCATCCTTTTAACCTGCGCAGAGGTCATCACCCCAAAAAAAAAATCACATTTTTTAAGCCAATATCAAGCTCGAGAGAGGAATATGACATATGGCAACAACAAAGAAGTGAAGAAAACACAATAGAAACCTGTTGAATCATTCCTCTAATGGATGAGGTGTTTGAGTGCAAAACAGTGCGATGGCATCTGCGAAGTCCCATAGCCTCAAGTGTTCGCCTCTTACTAAGTTTTGGCCTTTTGAGCGAGCCTTGTTAAAAATTAATTTGAGAATTCAACCATTTTTAAGTTTTTTCTAATTTAACCAATTGATTTAATTTTAATTTGTACATACATTACTTTAGATATTACTAGAATAGGACCCGCATATATATGCGAGTTTTTAATAAAATATTTTAATCTCGTAAAAATAAATTTTAAAAAATCGAATAATTTGTAAAAAAAAAAATTACTTTTATTAATATTATATATATATGTGTTTTAATACTCTTATATAAATTATGTTTATTTCTAGTGCTTTATCTATATATATATATATATATATATATATTTTTATTCTAAAATTTTGACGAATTAATTATCCTTCTTTTATCATAACTAGATTTATCATAATTAAAATCTAGATTAAGATCAACCAGGTTTATAATAATAATATTTAAAAATCATTAAATTTTTTTTAAGAAAATAGAAAACAACATCTCATCACTGCTGAGAAAATATATGAAAAACACAATTTCAAAATCTAAGAATTATTTATTTATTTTAATTCTCATTTATTTTCAATTAAAATATTAAAAACACAGAATCTGTTACGTTAAACATACTTCTCATATATTTCACACACTTTATCAACTATTTTTTTTTGTTCCACTGCGTAAAAAACTTGGGTATACAATTCGAGATGTTATATTGGGTGGTATTAACTTACAACTTAAGGCGAGTTGATACTTGATAGTAAATAAATTGATTTATGTTTTTATATTTTACTTTATATCTTACTTTACTTGAAATGTTCGATTCATAAACCAAAAATTCAACTAAAATATTTTTTTCAATATCCATTCTATATGATTTTTTCATATTCTACGTATTTACATATATCCTCATTTTTTTTGTTCCAGTTTAGAATCGTAAAATATACTAACTATTATATATGTTACAGATCAAACACTAGCTATGGATAGCCATGAAAATTTCGGGAATCAGAATGAGAATTTACGGGAATGTGACGGGAATGGGAATTTGGAATTAAAAAACAATTCCCAAAAGGAAATCCGATAAGAACGAGACGGATTCGGGAAATTTTATTACCTAAAATCTCTTCCCAAACGGATAATATTTCGAGAAAATTCAGAAAATTTCAGAAAGTTCGGATACTCGATCTCATTCTCATTCCCTTCCCGTATCCTTCTCGTATCCGTTTGAATAAAATAAATGATTTCTAATGGAAATTTTTTTGAATGGAAACGAAAACGATACGAAAAATTTGACGGGTACGAATGTGAACCGGGAACCCGTGCTGAAATTTCAGGACTAGCTATGGATTGTAAGTAATTTCGTTGGAAACCTTTATGTTTCGTCGGATGCGAATGAAATCGAATTTATTTTCAAATACCCATTTTGATTTCCAATGAATATAAATGGAATAAAAAATAGATAATGGTAGCTAGAAAATATAAAACTTTTGTAACAAACGTTTAAACACATCAGTCATCAAAGTCCACATTTAATTATTATTATATCTCTGAGTGTAGTTTCAACTTTCAACTACCTAATCATAATTCTACTTTCCATTATATTCTTCTTGCTGATCGATGATGATTACAATATCAGGCAATCCCGTCATATATTTAATCCCACCTAAATATGTTTTCAAGCGAGATAATTGTCTCTTCAACATAGCTGCATCTCTTTTCGGAAGACGGTTCAATCGCTCTGTCTTTTGGTGAGTGCTCAAGTCCCTAAACTTATGAAGTCTTTTTTCGGTAGTGGACCAATTTGTTAACATGCGGCCGAGCCACTTTTTATTAACATAATGACACCGAGCTCTTATTGCAGCCCGCGACACTAAATCAGCTGCTTTATTTTTTGTCCCAACAATTAAGAATTGTTTTCCCCTACTTGCTGCATCAAAAACTAAATCACAAGCTTCTGATAAAAAACGAGCAGTTCTAGTCAGATTTATAATATGAATACCTTTACGCTTTGCAGAAATATAAGGTGCCATTCTCGGATTCCATTTCCTTGTACCATGTCCAAAATGAACTTCTGCTTTCATCATCTCTTCCAAATCGATGTTCCAATATCTTTTTGTCATTTCTTTTCACACTTAAAAAAGGGGTACCCCAAACTAAAATAAAAATTTGTTCCAATGGAACCTTCTCTTGTACCGGGGATGGCCATTTATGCATGAGCCGAGCCATTATTTTGTATTCATTATTAACTTTATTAGTGTTAACAAATTACCAAAGCAAATGACTACAGCAAACAACAAAAAATGAAATTCAAAATCGGAATCTACTATATAGGAATTATGAAGTTTTAGAAAAGGCAGATTTTGAAATAGCCGAGTCACAAAATCCCCTGTGGTAGAATTAAATATCTCTCATATCTCCCTCGAATAACGATAAGTTCTTTGTTTTTTTTTCCAAAAGAATATTGGTATGTTGCCGTGAACAATGCACCAATCCTTTGTTGAATCCGGTCCTGGCAGGGATTACCCCCCTAGAACAACGTTTTTTTCAGGCCTTTTATCCAATCGATACGATCCCGAAGAGCAGCTTTTGCTAAAACTTGAGCAGTTTCTTGAAAACTTGCTTCGGATATAAAACTTTTGAGTATTCAAAGATGCTCAAGTTATTCCTAACAGATTGCTTCTTCTAAAGCACGCCCCGTTCGTTTTGCTCGTAACAATCCAATCAGTTCTCCAGGTAAAAAAACATTAGACATTCCCTCTTCTGAAACCAAAACTTTTGATGTTATTTGACGTACAATAATTTCAATATGCCTATTATGAATCTGCACCCTCGGGATCGATAAACCTTTTGAATCTTATTAACCAAAGAAATACGACTTTGCACTATAGTTAGCTCAGCACCAATCAAGGATCCCCAAGGAATTCCAAGG
This sequence comes from Alliaria petiolata, assembly GCA_020283515.1. Taxonomy (NCBI): domain Eukaryota; kingdom Viridiplantae; phylum Streptophyta; class Magnoliopsida; order Brassicales; family Brassicaceae; genus Alliaria; species Alliaria petiolata. Next base: position 51,058,845 of record JAHZTW010000002.1, read on the forward strand.
AATTCTTGTTATACACTTGTTCCAACCCTTAATCCGCGTTTCTAAGTTCAGCGATATTGAATCAATCGAGCGGACTTCTAACACTTGTTCTACTTTTGGAAGACCTTGTGTTATATCACCGGATCTCGATTTTTCATATATAAATGTAACTAATGTATCTCCTTCGTAAAGAATTTCTCTGTAATGCCCATGAACTTTTGCTCCCGGAGTAGCCAAATAGGGCTTAGCGGATCTTATTACTACAAAATCCCTTTGAACAATTAAAACTTGACCCGATTTTAGGTGTGGTTCTTTTTTGGCTATACATAAATTTTCACAAAAAAATTGTCCAAGACTAAGTATTGTGGACGTTTCCTCACAATAATTATGATGATAATTTTGATGAAGAAAATACCAATTCAATTTGAATGGATTCAAAACAACGTTACTGTATGGATCTAGATTAAAAATTCTTCCGTTTTCATCGATTAAATAAGAGTTAATTACTTTTAAAATATGTTTGAAGTTATCAAGTTGCAAATATTTAATTACAGAGATCTTATTATAAGTTAGTAAAGGCAAAAACGAATAAAAATTCGAAATTTGAATGGCTGTTCCTAAGGGGCCCGACGAATTTTTAATTGTAATTAGAGGATTTTTATTTATTATTGATTGGTTTATCCCATTGTGATATTTTACATGATTAAATGGACCGATTCTAAAACAATTATAGGATGATAAAATTAACAAAGATTGGGATTTCTTATTTCTGAACATACGAATAGTTCCGTGATTTTGTCTAAGTGATTGTTGAAGAATGCCAGTCTTGGGAGAAATCGAATAAAACGGATTCATGTGATCCGCAGAGATCAATCCCGAATCTGGCGGATTATTCCTTTTTCTTATATACGAAATATGGGATTTCACTAAGCCAATTCTTATGAAATCTCGAATCAAACCCTTTGTACTTACTTCAACAAAGAAAGCACGAGGGAAGAATTTTTGTTGTCTTGGTCCCAATTCAAGACTAAACAAGTTCGAACCAATTGAATACTTGTATCAGAAATTCCTCGAGTTGGTTTGCCATTTCCATAAAGGACATAGTTGAAAACTCGAAGTTGAATATTATCCTTTTCCCGAAAGAAATCTTGTGGGAAGAGTGTTGCCAAATTTATACTGGGGTTAAAAATGCTATATTGGGTTGTATTAACTTACAACTTAAAGCGAGTTGATACTCTATAGTAAATAAATTGATTTATGTTTTTATATTTTACTTGAAATGTTCGATTCATAAACCAAAAATTCAACTAAAATATTTTTCTCAATATAAATTCTATATGATTTTTTTCATATTCTACGTATTTACATATATCCTCATTTTTTTTGTTCTAGTTTAGAATCGTAAAATATATTAACGATTATATATATTACAGATCAAACACTAGCTATGGATAGCCATGAAAATTTCGGGAATCGGGATGTGAATTTACGGGAACGGAAATTTGGAATTGAAAAACAATTCTCAAAGAGGAATCCGATAAGAACGGGACGGGTTCAGAAAATTTTCTTACTTAAAATCTCTTCCCAAACGGATAATATTTCGAGAAAATTCGGGAAATTTCGAGAAAATTCAAGAAATTTCAGGAAGTTCGGATACTCGGTCTCATTCTCATTCCCTTCCCGTACCCTTCTCGTACCCGTTTGAATAAATTAAATGATTTCGAATGGAAATTTTTTTGAACGGAAAAAAATGATACGGAAAATTTAACGGGTACGGATGTGAACCGGGAACCCGTCCTGAAATTTCAGGACTAGCTATAGCTTGTAAGTAATTTCGTTGGAAACCTTTATGTCGAATGAAATCGAAGTTACTTTCAGAAATCGAATTTACTTTTCAAATACCCATCTTGATTTCCAATGAATATATATGGAATAAAAATATAGATAATGGTAGCTAGAAAGTATAAATCCTTTGTAACAAACGTTTAAACACATCAGTCATCAAAGTCCACATTTAATTATTAGATCTCTCTGAGTGTAGTTTCAAATTTCAACTACCTAATCATAATTCTACTTTCCATTAGTTAATTTTGTTTTATAAAGCAAATATGGTTATAGCTTGCGAGGGATTCATCATGTAGCCTAATGCGTGTAGCCATGCAGTTCCTGAGATCCAGCGAAAAAAAAATCAAATCATGCATGTACGTATCTTAAGCGACACTTTGGTCAATAAAGCTATTAAAAAGCCGATTACTTTGTATACACGAAATATGAGCAGAATTAGGGGTGAATTGAACATTATAAAAGTAATGGGGTGAAAAAGCGAAGCATCCTTAATACACAAGCCAAACTTTGTCATTTGATCATCATTCTCTTCTTATCTTGAACTGCTTTGACAATTGACATCATATTTTCTTTTCTTTTATTTGATATATCTAATTTTATTATTTGAATATTTTATCATGTAGTTCTTGGAAAGAAATGTAGTTCAACATTCTTGATTACAACGAATGTTCTGTAAGTTTAAGGGATACATATTTAAAACTATTACATCCAAGTTCCGAGATATGATTTTTCAGATCCCCAAGCAATTAGCATTACTACTCCCTCCATTTTTTATTATATGGAGTAATATTTTAGAGATTTACACAGATTAAAAAATTAATTAATTCTTTATTCTTTCAAAATAAAACATGTTTTTTGTCAATTCCAAAATAGTATAACCAATAAAAAAATAAGATTCAGAATTCAAACAATCAAAACAACAAAAATACAATTAATTTTTACAAAACATCAACTATTTTAGAACAAAAATATTCTCTAAAACCTTTTTTAATAAAAAACGGAGGAAGTATTAAATTTAAACACATATTGCCCGTAAAATATTATTTTACTTGTAGTTGTAGAATCATATCAAAAAGTCATGAACGAATCTTTAAATATCTTTACAATCAAAACTTAGTAATTAGAAGACTATGTAACCATATACAAATATATTATGAAATATTATTAGATGGCCCGACGACCGAAAAAATGAACTACAGTATATATCGTCCAAGCCTTCCTGTCCATGGTCCCGAGAACGAGTGAACAAATAGAGAGTAGTAAATGACTTTTGATATTCACATTAAGTAATTAATTTTTACTAGTTAATTCGATAGTAAGTCAACTTCATGTTGACTATTTCGGTCCGACTAAACCAGTTTGGAACCCTATCCGTCATTATCATCTCGGTATCAAATTAAATCAATCAACCAAAACTATGAAATGCTAATATGAACATTTTTGGTCACTCTAAATCAAATTTATGAATTAATATATTCCAAAATATCTATACGCACGTATAATATGTAAGTATCTGAATGTAGACTTAAAATCAAGTTATCTGGATAATTGGAAGCTTTATTTTGGATATATTTTGGATATGATTTTTCAGATCCCCAAGCAATTAGCATTACTATTAAATTTGAAACACATATTGCCCGTAAAATTTTATTTTACTTGTAGTTGTAGAATCGTATCAAAAAGTCTTGAGTGAATCTTTAAATATCTTTACAAATGTAACCATATACAAATATATTATGAAATATAGATGGTCCGGTAAGTATATATCTATCGTCGAAGAATGTATACTTTGTCATTTTAGACCATGAAAATGCATATAGCCGTAGTTTTATGCGTTAATGAAGAGAATTAAAAGTCAAAAAAAAGAACAAAGAATAATAATGACGAGAGTGATGATGCAAGGGCTTGAAGTCGGAATCTTAATTGGATCGAGAGCCGTCGAGAAAGAGATCCAATGGCTAGATTGTCTTCGTCGATCAAAAATAATCGGACGGACATGATTTGTCGACCCAACTTGGTTGTCTTCATGGGGATCGAACCATATTCGTTGACTTGTTCTCTTTCTCAATTTAAATCCTTCTCCACAAATATCTCATGGATAAGTTCTAAATATTATGAATTCAAATTAGCTGTGAATTGCATTTGGTGCAAAAAAAAAGAAGGATTGACTGATTAGTTTGCTAAAAAAACATTGACCGATAAATAAATATAATTTTAAATAGATTATTTATTTTTTCACAGTATAAATATAAAATTTATTGGAAATTTTAGTATGATGCACATAAAACTAAATCTCGTATGTTTTATAAAAAAAAACTATTTGTCGTTGTGTATGTAAAACTATATGTTACATGAAAAAACTAGCATAATATCGTTCACCGTGATCGTATGTATCTAGATTTAATCGATATATAGAATCAAATATATCACGATGATAATATAACAAATAATTCAATAAAAAAAACACGATTCAAACAATGAATTTTCCGATTATATAATAAAAATACTTGTATGTTATTTTATAATACTAGTTATTCTATTAACTCAAACATGTTAGTCACTTCATTACATTTAAATTTAAGAGCTGAACTTAAGACTTAAGAGCTGCGGTTGATGTTTAAATAAAAACGATATATTGTTCATGGACGGCATTAAAATTTAAATCAATTTATTTTGTAAATTTTTAATATTTTTACTCGAGTTAACATTTTGTATTCGTTATTTAAATCATACACAACTTGAAAATTGTTAAACACCAAAATTCTTGTTTAGAAAAGACATCTTCTAGAGAAAACAAGTAAGCATAAAGCTCTTTCTTATGTAAATATTTATAATTAAAAACAGTTTTGAGGGAAAACGAACATCATGATGATGATGAGCGTGACAGCAACATATCATCGTCAAGAGCCACATAGCTTTTTCAAGCAGTGAAACTATTCTATTTGCAAATTCATTTTTCAAGCAGTGATCTATTCTATTTGGAAGGAACGTAACGCAAGGCTGCATTCAACAACTATCAAGCCAGCCCATGTTATTGTTAAGGAAATTCAACTAAGAAAAACTCGCAGGACTTGATAGAGATTGCGTTTCTTCACGTTCCTCAGCTCAAGTTACCAACAACGGTCAGCATCAAGAGCCACATAGCTTTCTTTACACTTGGTTCAGCTACATTCAGTGATCTTCCTCCTACCTCTATTACGGGTCCCCTTCGAATTCTTGCTTCACTTGAGTTTCGTTTAAATTATTATCTTATTTATGATCCTTCTCTTCTCTGTTTCTCTCGTTTAAATCAAATGTTTTTTTCCCCAATATTGTTTTTCAAACTGGATATGCATTTTCTAGGATAAAATTATGTGTGATTAACTATTCCATAGAGATCCCACAAACGATTACCATTTAAGTTGAATAAAAAATAAATTTTATTCTTTTAATTCTAATAGAATGTGTGGAAAAGAAGATGAATGAAATTAAAAATATTTTCAAAACAAAAAGAAAAACTAAATTTAATGTTTTATAATAATATTATAAAATTTAATCTAAATTCCTTTTGATTTTAATATATTTCTTTAAACAATTAACATTCATGTTACATAATTGTTTTATGCAAGTATTCCTTCATTTTATTTTTATAATTACTATTTTCCCATTCATTTTTATCCCATTTTTTTATTCATCTCATTCAGGATATTAATAAAATTAATAACCAGTTAGAGTCCTAGTGTTTAGAGTAATCATGACCAAAAGTTAATATTTGACAACAAAAAAATTAACGTTTTTGTGGTCTATCTATAGATTGACGGCGATAACTCAGCTGGTGCACCACGGGACGGTATTTGTCCCTATCGGTTACACATTCGGTGCGGGAATGTTCGAGATGGAGAAAGTCAAAGGAGGAAGCCCATATGATTGAGGAGAATATGGAGAAGGAAGAAGATGAGAGGTTATGAAAGACATGGCCCGGAAGATGACATCGTATAATACACTCATGGGTAGTAATGAAGGCAGATAATGATTATGGGCAGTAGCGGATCTAGAATCAATTTTCATGGGGGACAAATCATGTAAAAACAAAAATATATTAAAAACATAAAAACTGATTTCAGCAAAATAACACTAAACAAAAAAAATTCATCCGGGGTAACTGCCCCCATCCTGTTCATGTGGCTTCGCCACTGATTATGGGGCTTACTTTAAACATCCAGAAAAATACATCACTTAAGTGATAATGAAGGCAGCAGATAAGTAATAAGTTGAAAACATCACACATAAGTAAAACACCAAAGAGCGTCTTCTCCTGAGAGAGGGCTTTCCACTCCGAGCTTTCTACTCGGTCCGTAGTCATCTTCTTTCTCCTAAAACAAACCACAAATTAATGGGAGTTTTTACATTCGTTACCAAGAATCAAGAATCAAATTCATCTATTTGTTGGGATTATAGCCTACCATGCGGTCCAGGTTGGAATCATGCAGGCGGACGATTCTTTCTCTAGCACCTCTCCTATCATCCTCCAGGGTGGCACCATGCAGGCGGACGAATCTTTCTCTAGCGCCTCTTTTATCATCCTCCAGGGTGGCATCATGCAGGCGGACGATTCTTTATCTAGCGTCTTTCCTACCATCCAGGGTGGAATCACGTAGGCGGACGATTCTTTCTCGAGCGCCATCCAGGGTGGAACACACTCGTCTTCTCCCAGAAAAAAAGCATAAGTCATGCTATAAAAACCAGCTAACAAAAACAAATCTTTGGTTAGCATTTGATAATTGAGAGCTGGGGAAAAAAAATTCACGAGCAAACAAACGGGGAGGAAGAAGCATCAAACCTGCAGAGAACACGTTTGCTTTCTTCTTCTGCGTCGAAAACACCTTTCGTCTTATTCTTCTCTGAGCTTTCTACTCTGGCCGTAGTCAAAGCATCTGCAATGGTAGTCTTTAAGAGGAAAAAATGGTCGATTTCAACATCAACTATACCAATCGTGCCTTTTCATACATATACTATTAAACAGTGCGTTTTCCTACCCAAACCTCAATAAAATTCAAATTATCTACCCAAACTATCTATTTGGTGCGGAAATCAGAGTTGACCGTAACAGTGTTAGTCAAACGTTAACTCCGCCAGAGTCAGATGACGAAAAATGGTCAAATTTCAACCTGAACTAAACTAGTCGTGCCCTTTCATATATATATATATATATATACATTTGACACTCCTTTTTAATTATTTTTTCATTTATATTATTTTAAAGATGTTTTATTTATATATTTCAGACCTTTTATGTACACAACAATCAAAATTAATTATAATTTGATACATTTAACCATTATATATTAAAAGAAAATACAAGTTTTGTTTGCAAAGAGTTTTGCTGGGCTATGGAAGAAGAATAGTAATGATGCACTAATGCGTAAATTGTTATTGCCATATAATTAATTATGAATGTATCAAAATTAACATGAACATAATAAATAAAAATTTGTTATTTCACTAATCATAAATTGGAAATTTTAACTCAAATCATAAACCTAAATTTACATATAATTTGAAGTTTAAATATGATCATACAATGTATTTCTCACATAAGTGCTTTCATATGTTGTCAACAAAAACAAATACTTCCAATTATTTAAACACGGCGTGCCTATTTTGAATAAATAGAAACATTGGCCTACTGTCCCATCTTTTAAAAAATGTGTGATTCAAAAATATGGGGCGGTAGACCAATGTTTCTATTTATTCAAGGTAGGCACGGCCCTGTTTAAATAATTGGAAATAGTTTTTTGAAAAAATAATATGATCATATTTGAACTTCAAATTTGATAGCTTTAAATATTTCATATGTAAATTTTAGATTTATGATTTGAGTTAAAATTTTCAATTTATGATTAGTGAAATAACTAATTTTTATTTAGTATGTTCATGTTAATTTTGATCAGTTCATAATTAATTATATGGCAACAACAATTATCGCATTAGTGTCTCACTACTATTTCTCTTCCATGGCCCAACAAAACCTTTTGCAAACAAACCTTGTATTTTCTTTTAATATATAATGGTTAAATGTATCAAATTATAATTAATCAGGTCTGAAATATATAAATAAAACATCTTTAAAATAACATACATGAAAAAATAATTAAAAAGGAGTGTCAAATGCATATATGTATTGAAAGGGCACGACCGGTTTAGCCCTTCCTAGGACCTCTTTGAAAATCGAAAAGTTTAGTTCATGTTGAAATTGACCAATTTTTCATCATATGACTCAGCCGGAGTTAACGTTTGACTAACACCGTTACGGTCAACTCTGATTTCCGCACCAAATAGATAATTTGAATTTTATGGAGATTTGGGTAGAAAAACGCATTGTTCAATAGTATATATATGAAAAGGCACGACTGGTATAGTTGAGGTTGAAATCGACCTTTTTTCTCTCTAAGAGAGTCTCTCAACAAATGTTAAATAATAAATAATATTATTATATTAGATAGAGTTGATTTTTAATAATATAATAATAAGTTGAGAGACTCTTTGTAAAATCTCTCAAATGATAGATTTTGTAGAGGGCCTCTCAACTTTTGAAAGACCCACTTATTATTATACTATATTTTATATTTTATTATTTTATGAGAGACTCCTTTAGAGAATACCATTGCAATGGTCTCATCTTCTTTCTCCTAAAACAAACCACAAATTAATGAGAGGTTTAACTTTTGTTACCAAGAATCAAGAATCAGATTCATCTACTTGTTGGAATTATAGCCTACCATGCAGCCACCTCTTCTAAAATCCATGGTGGCATCGTGCAGGAGGACGATTGTTTCTCTAGCGCCTCTGCTATCATCCAGGGTGGCATCATGCAGGCGGACGAGTCTTTCTTTGGCGCCACAACCCCACAAACTTCAATATTCTTCAATCCTTCCACATCACATCCACAAAGTTGCAGAGCATTCTCTATTGCGTCTTCTCCTATAACAGAAACGTGAGCCATGCTATAAAAACCAGCAAACAAAAACAAATCTTTGGTTAGCATTTGTTAACATGAGAGTTGGGAAAAAAATTTGGGAGGAAGAAGCTACAAACCTGCAGAGAACACCTTTGATTTCTTCTTCTTCGAGAAGAAAAACATTCAGGACCCGTCCACATTTAGAGAAATGCTGAATCAGCATGCTCTCGACATAATCCACAAGAAGCGAAGTGTCATATCCCGTAACACTCATCCTAATAATTTGATTGCAGGAGATAATATTACCAACATGACAAGAACATATCTTACAGACAAAAATCTCCAAAAACAAAACAATATACATGTGCTGTCGCCGATTGTCTTTGTCTCTCGTCCGAGCCAACTCAGGGTCAAGGTGGTTGGCATGAAACTGGTAAGGCTTAGCGACTATCTTGTGTCCTCCCATGTCACTTCCACTAATTTTCAACGCCTTCTCTTCTGCACCTTCTCCCCGAAGATAAACCAAGGCAAATCTGTAGAACACAATCAAGAGTATATCGCAAGCATTTAACTTAAAAGCTGAGGAAATTGGAGGAAAGGCGCCACGAACCTGTTGAGAATACGGGTGCTGGATTCAATGTATCCGGGAATATAAACATGTATCACCTCTCCACATGAAGCGAAAAGTTCTCTCAAGAGTAGCCATGAACCGAAGTGTCGTATCCCTCAACGTTAATCCTGCTCACAATGCTACTGCAATAGATTTGATGATATTATTAACATGACGACCAACAACGCATCTTACAGATACACATCTCAAAACAAAAGAAAAAAAACCAATTTTTACCTGTTTTTTCGAATGGCTGCATCGCCATCGTTCAATACCAGACCCTTAGGTACAAAAAGATCTAATCAGAAAATTCAAGTTGAGAGACAGAGATTAAAGAAAGCCATAGGGATCGAACAAGAGATTACTTTGATAGTGGATCCGTCCATGGAGAAGTTGAGAAGATGCGACTGCGAGAGAATATAATAGATATTTTTTGGTTCTAGGGGCAGCCCTAACCGAGCCTAACCACTGTCTAAGTTCTCCGCCCACACGCCAGAGACCAAACAGCACAGAGACCTAACCTCGAAGCTCACCGAAAGAAGAAGAAGCGCTAACCACAGACCTAGGAATAGGAGACTAAACCGGAGGAGAAGAAACCTTACCCGAGAGCCAAAGACCGAGAGATGGACTGGCGCGGCGAGCCGCCGCTGCGGAGAAGCGACGGAGAGCGAAGAGTCCGAGCAGGGAGATCAAACCCTAACCGAAGATCAAAGCAAACCTCAAGAGAAACACTGACGCACGCAAAGAAGAACATGATTTTTAATAGGTTTCAGCCGCAGGACAGAGGAAAAGAGGTTAAGAGGGAGGTCCTCACTGTTAAGTTACATGGGCTTCCAACTCAAAACCAATTGGCAATGAGTGGATTGGCCCATGTCCCTTATATATTACTTAAGATCCCTTCCAACTTCTGATGTGTGATATATTCCCTAATACGCCTCCTCGAGATGATGGCTCTTAGCCATTAATCTCGGTATGTTTGGGCATGGATCGACGGACCATCTTTGGGTCACATATCGATGATGGATTGGGTTGGATTGCGTGGATCAGGCTCTGATACCAAATTAGAGTGATGAGAGATAGATTAAAAGAATTATATTAACTCTCATAAACGTAACGTAGGACTACATACATATATATACTAAAGATATTTCCTAAACTACATAGGTATAAATCTCTATAATTATGTTCACAATATTCTCATTAATAACATGGATCTTCTAGATCCTTCTACACGCCCCCTCAAGCTCAAGGCGGTAATGGAGAAAGTGGAATTAGCGGCTTGAGATTGACAGTAGAATTGTTAAGTTGAAGTTGGAGATCCTGTGGGCATTAGATGAATAGGCGATGGTGTAGTGTTTGACGGTGAGGTGGTGGAATAGAACACGATGATAGCGGTCGATGGGGTGGAGTGGAGCGGAGGCTCGACTGTGGCTAAACAGATCGCCAAAAGATCTGGTGGCGGTGGCACTACGTCATGGGACGAAGATGGTGATGAAGATGAATATGAGACTCGTCGGGATGAAGAAGTGAGATCATGTTGGTGACCTCGTGAGATGGCTGGGCTTGGGCCAGTGATTTGGTAGAAATAGCAAAGGTGCAAGAGAGATCAAGGATCTCACATGGTGCCATGGAAGAAGGCGTACGTCTTAAGAAAGAAAATTTTTTTTTTCCCTAAGGAAGCCATAAGACTTTGAGAAACACGTGGCTTGAATTGAGAAGAGCGAGTCAATTCTCAAAAGAAAACTCGTTGAGAAGAGCGAGTCAATTCTCGTTGAGATTTTGTTATGCAAGGTGTGTGTGACATAAATAATCTCGTGTGTAACCCATGCAAAAAAGGATTCAGAGGTCTACGATAGACTTGAATGAGAAGCTCGATGGCTTGGATTCAGAGGTTCATGATGAACTTGATTTTTTTTTTTTTTAATGGAAGCACTGGGCTTAAAAAAAAACTAAAACAAAAATACGGAAACTGAGTCGACCAAGAGGTCATTGTGGCTTTGATTCAGAGGTCCATGATAGACATGAATGATAGAAGCTCTTTGGCTTAAAATAAAAAATAGAAAACGAGGAACGGAGCCGATCGTTAGATCATTGTGTTGGATCGACGGACCATCTTTGGGTCCCATATCGATGATGGATCAGGTTGGATTGCGTGGATCAGGCTCTGATGCCATGTTAAGTTACATGTGCTTTCAACTCAAAATCAATTGGCAATGAGTGAATTGGCCCATGTCCCTTATATATTACTTAAGACTCACCACCAGAATCTATGGCTAGTGGTTCACCGGAGGAGGAAGGGGAATGGATGGGTTGTCCCTTTGTGTTAATGTATATACCAAATCCATTCCACCTTACGAAATACACCCATGGAACTCATGGCTGCTAGTCTACAATCGGGTTTTGGACTTCTTTTTGTGATATTCTCTTAATCTCTTTCTCATCCCTTATATATCTTTAACAAGCTTGGTTATTTTTGTTTAGGTTCTTTGTTGTTAAACAAGTCGTTCATTATTGATTTTAAATATACGTATTTTTATTTCTCTTATTTTCATTAGAGAGGAGACCGTCCCTTACATATCAGTACTTCACGTTATCACGTAGCAAAACAATGTCATATACAACGTACCCATTATTAATAATTTAATACTATAAAAGCTAACCCCAAAAAACAAAATAAAATCCATGTAAAGTTATATAAAATCTATTTTGTTTTTTCCTTATTGTTTGAATGTATAATAGTTTCACTATATATTCTTTTTTGTAAACTAGTTGATTGTGGCTAAAATTCAAGGACAAGAAAAAACAAAATACTTAAGGACATGAAAAAAACAAATTACTACTAAAATCTCATTTTTGAGTTTAAGGTTTTGAAATTTTTTTTGATGTGGACGTTATGTTCTATAAGATATAATGTAAAGTAATTTAAATAAACAGTGAGAAGTTGTTTAACAACTACAACATATAAGGATAACTGGAGGATAGATATGTACAGTATAACTTTTATAAATTAATATTCGATAAATAAATAATCACTATAAATTAATAAATTTTGTCGGTCACAAATCGAGTTAGTGTAAAAAATTTCAAAATTCGATAAGATAATAAGATAATATTTTTTTTTGACACTCATATATAAATATATGGTCCCAATAATAAGATAAATTAATAATTATAACTATAGACTTATATATAGTAAAATATGATTATTGTTGTGTTGTTTTCTGAAAATTGTATTCTCGCTCGAGTTTATCTCTAATATGTCTTATTCCATCAATAATGTTTGATGTTGTTTTCTTGATTTGCATCCAAAATTATGAAAAGTTTTACAAGTTATAACTGATTCATGATGCATAACTACTATCAAATGTTCCATATTATATCATCTTCAACTTCATCATCAACATTAAGGACGTTGGCTACAATTTTTTATAAACTTTGAACTTCTGATAATGTATCACTTTCACCTAGATAGTCGAATATGCTATTGACATGCATCTATTCTTTTTTCTATAATTGAGATTATTAATAAAAACTTTATGTTTATGAATATTGTTCGGCTCATCTTTCAAATTATTTGATGCGACATCCCTGAACAAATTTTGCACTGTTGGAAACAATTTACTATTGTTACATCTTTGAATCTCTATGATGTGGCTGATTTACCATTTGTTGCAAGTTGGTATCTAGGGAGCAGGTTCATCAATTCTTGAATGGAAAATTTGAGAAGAGTATGAATGAGACCACCCAGTTTCCAGTTAATCTCAAACTGCCTTATTGATGAGACGGCCCAGCAATTGTTTCTTTTCTGGATAAAGGCATAAAACCAATAAAATCTCACATTCATGCTTCCAATTCCCATCGACTTCCATCAGATTAAATCTACAAAACAGTATCAAAATCAAGAGGTTGCGCAAATAGACCTTTAAAATTGTAAAAAAAAAATAACAAGCATACAGAGAAAAAAAACGAGAGAAGAGAGGAATCACCGTGTGAAAGCAACAACGGTATCTTCGTTGAGAGAGTAAAGTTTAACGAAGAGAAGCTGAAAAACAGATAAGATCTAACAAAAAATCATCAACCTAAAAAGGAAATACGATAGAAGTGAGGAGTCACCGTGTGAAAGCAATAACAGTATCTTTGTTGAGAGAGAGGCGAGATTCAGAGGGCTTTTATATACCTAGGTCTACCATTCGCGAGAGAAATACCATACTGTTTTAGGAACACTGAGCAGGGCCCTGGGCCAAACCTCCCAAGTGAGGCATTGGGCTTTTTGTTAGAAATTGAAAAATTGAGCAGGGCTATGTTGTATTGAGCCCCTGGTGGTGATAAGCATCAGAAATTGAAAGTGAAAAGAATTGCTACGGAGGAGGAAAAAACAATTAAAATCAGATCTTAGGTTTCGTGATTTGAAAAATAAATCATTATGAATCACGTTCAAAGTAAGATTTATATTTTAATGAATTATTTGAAAAGATTAAGAATTTAATCGAATGGATTAAGGAGTACTTACTAGATTTCTTCAGTAATGGAGGAGGGTCGTGGTTTCTCACCACCGAGGGATATTGGCGAAAATAATTCATCGGAGTGGCCACCGCAATCCATCGAAGATATAAACTGAAGAGAAGATTGCTAACGAATGATTGGAAAAAAATTTGAGAATCAAAGATAAGATATGATGGAACAAGAGAAGTAGGTTTGTTTATAAAGAAGAGAGGGTGGGGTAAAAGATAGGCCAACAAGTTTCCTAATAAAGAGGTGCACTAAATGTTTTCCGGATTTCACGGCCCTCTTAGAATCAACTTGCAGGTGAAGATAATGAATCTAATAAAACTTGCGCACAACAACTCCAGAGATTGTTAAGAGCATCTGTATTGGAGAAGGGGCTCTTAAACTTAAAAAAAAAATGATTTTTTTTCCAAAAAAGGGGTTTGACGAATTGCGTCGCGACACATGGCGAAAAACCGTCTCTATCGCCTCTTTGCAGAGAATCGATTCTTACGCAGCGCTTCGTCACGTCAGCGCCACTTTTTTTTTTTTTTTTTTTANAATAATGATGCCTTTAATGAAGTGAGAATATCAGATGAAGAAGTTTGTGATGAAGCGTGTGAGTGCGACGCAAGAAAGAGAAAATCATGAGAGAATGATAATAGAGTTAAACGACATCGTATCAATGACTTTGCAAGAGTGTTTGGTTCGTGTCTTTGAGGCTTTGGAGGGTTTTTGTTTTTGTAATTTTACGGCATATCGGAACATTAGAATCGTTTCGTCAGAAACTCTATAATTATGTCAATCATAGAAGAAAAGAAATATGTAAATAAAGAAAATCAAGAATTTCATGTGTTGATGATGCATAAGATTTCGTTTATAATAAAATCGAATACGTATAATTGCATCGCAATATACTTTTCGTTTCCTAGAAAGCGCCGGTTATTTCCGGTTCTTGATCATGAAGAGTCTTTGGTTAGTACGTAGGAAAGGATAAGAGTATAATTGACCGGTATATGACAAGTCGATGCTATTTTAAAAATGTGTAAATTAAGTCTTTGGAAATATAAATTGAATTCTTAAAAGATGTGTTCGGTCCCGAAAGATCTGATCAAAAAACTGTGTTGATTTGAATCTTGATCTTGTTGGTCGAAAGTAACTAAAATTGATGAATTGACCGAGTCAATAATTAAGATTCAGTGTTCTTTCTACGAACCCGGTTCATTATAAGGTTGTGGTGCATTCATGCATTCGTTTTATTTACATTGAAGAAAAAAAGGAAAACCATTATTGGACTAAGATGTTGAGTAAACTATGGATAATTGGCAACAGTTATCCAATGAGGAAGAGTTTTGGTTGGATAATTATCGAGAGTACTCATAAAATGGTATAAGGAATGCAGTAGAACGGGCAGACCAAGTGGAATATTCTTGTCTACCGCATTTAAAATTCAATCAAGATGTTAAGAGGTTAATGTCTTCCAATAAGCGACAAAAAAATCGGGATTGATAATTCATTATCGCATCCAAAATAAATAAATTCCATTATGTAAGTCACTATGAACTTGTGAACGTGTTAATTTCGAGACTTTTGTCTCAATCTACGTAGATGGAAAAAAACTCATACCATTTGTTAATATGAACAGGAAAAAGTGAACAGTATTTTTGCTACAGTAAATTTAAACGTTTTTATTAAAATTTTATTTATAAACTTACAGATTTATTGTTTGAAGCTTAAAGATTGAAATAAGATCTTGAAGATTACAAAACTCGAAAGTAGAAATTTTGAGAGCGTTTTTTAGAGAGATGATTTTAGAGAGAGAAATAGATGCTGAAAAAGTTTGTGCCTTCTTCGCTTGGTAGAGGTGGGTATTTATAGGAGAGGAGAAGGCATTGTGGCGTTGATACGTGTCGTTCAGTTGTGGTTCTGACACTTAAGCGAGTGCGTCTTGATACGTGTCGTTCAGTAGTGGTGCCGACACTTGTTGTATACGTCATTGCTTACGTCATTGCTTTCGTCACTGCTTACGTCACTGCTTACGTCATTACTTACGTCTTGCTTACGTTATTGTTTTCGTTACTGCTTACGTCATTGCTTATGTCTTCTTGATATGTGGGCTATACAGATATACTCTGTATGAATGAAGTTAGCAGGCATAAGCAGAACCCTTAACTTTGAAAGAATATGACTTATTAGCAGCTTCCAACACAAACTAAAAACCAAATTTTCTTAAGATATGGGTCATAACAAACCTTGTTGTCATTAGGACCAAAACAAAACATTTGCTCGTGCTCAGCCTTATCATTTTGTTCTACCTTCAACAATCCTCGATAATCCTTGTTACCCTGCGATAAATAAATAATCACTATAAATTAAGATTTGGGATTTTTTGATTTGAGAAGTTTTGATTTATGATTTACTACTAAAATCTCATCTTTGAGTTAAGGTTTTGAAATTTTTTTTGATGTGGACGTTATGTTCTATAAGATATAATGTAAAGTAATTTAAATAAACAGTGAGAAGTTGTTTAACAACTACAACATATAAGGATAACTGGAGGATAGATATGTACAGTATAACCTTTATAAATTAATATTCGATAAATAAATAATCACTATAAATTAATAAAACTTATATTGTCTCAATCTGCTTTAACTTGGTAACATTTTGCTGTGATGGTGTGAATTGGTGATTAGTATTGTTACTATAGAAAGTATCAATCAAAGAAAAATATTAGGAAGAAACGGTAGAGCAAAGCGGCAAGAAAAACTCGAAAACAAGTGGTATATTTTTTTAGGGGTTAAGATAGATGATTGTTTATTTAATTTCCTCTAAGTTATTGTTTGCTCTAGCTTATGATTTGTTTTTGCTGAATCATCATTGTCTATTTAAATGACATTATAAAACGTTTTACGTCACTTTCGAACTTCGTTTTGAAGAATGCCTTCTTTTTCATTCTGAAATACGCTATCCATGAATTTCAAAAATTATGATGTTTAGACAAAAAGTCAATTTCTAAATCTAATTGTCTATAAACGGTAATTTCTAAATCTAAAATCGTTGAATCCGCTGCAAATTCAATAAATATGATACCAATTGAACTTACTGACATGCATAATCCAGTTCTGCGCTTGACCAAAAAAATCAAAGATGATACATACCAATTGAACTTAAAAACAAATAAATAAGATAATCATATTCTCTCAATTGATTGTGTATCAATTCTATAAAAGGAAATCAAAACATAACTCAAATGTTTCCAAAATGAAAAATTCTACACACAACAAAACTAAACCGACCAAATCAAGCGTATTTTAAAGTCACTTGCCTAAGAAAGTCAACAGACGAATCTATTTTAATGTCAAAACTACTTTTATTTTCCATAAAAAGAAACAGACGAATTTACCCTCCTCTCTTCGCTTTTCCATGCACACCTCCCGTGTGAACAGTCACATCCCCATGAAAAGACATTTATACCCTTATGTGACCTTCCCAGAAGAAACAAAACAAATCGAGTTTTTCCGTTCCTTCGCCATGTAGCTGTAGCTTAGTTGCTTTCTATGGATGTTCCTTCTCGGAAATCCCAAATCCTCTTTCCATTATTAGAACCAAATTTACTGAACCGACCCAAAACGAATCCAAAATTAAACCGAAATACCCACCTCTGTGAAAAACCTCTAAGTAGTTTTGGCATTTTTAGCGAGTTTTGTTAAAAATTAATTTGAGAATTCAACACATTTTAAATATTTTTCTAATTTAACAAACTAATTTAATTTTAATTTGTATATTAAATTATATATACATATTAAAAATTTAGATTCTAAACACGTTTAGAAATGACGTTTCTTTTATTTTAAACCCAACCTCAATATTATTTGATCTACAACAAACCATATTTCGAACATAGGCCTCAAATAACTTGATTCATACACTATATATATAGATTTTTTTTTTGTTAAATATATATATAGATATTAGATCTTTTTCAGATCTTTTTTTTTACGTAAAATATGAAATTTTTAACACGCAATTTTATAATAATAACTTCTATCGGTTTATTTCAAACCGGAGTTTACTCTTGGATCGACCACGCTCATATAGGATCAAATACCAATATTGGATCAACTGGATTATAAATGCTATATTGGGTTGTATTAACTTACAACTCAAGGCGAGTTGATAGTAAATAAATTGATTTATGTTTTTATATTTTACTTTATTTCTTATTTTACTTGAAATGTTCGATTTTTCTTTTCTTTCCATCTAACTGATCTTTCATAAATACCACTTAACCACAAATGTTACACAAAGCCCAGAAATCAGAGGATCTAGGACAATCAAATAAAAAGACTAACAAAAAGACTTACAATAGAGCAATGCTCTTTTCCAAAACAAACAAGTCTTTTAGCCACAACGGATACCCCCACTGCTACATAAAATTGCCATCCATCCTCCCTAATAATACTTTGGGATACCCCAATGTACGATTCATAACACAAAAATTCAACTAAAATATTATTTTCAATATCCATTCTATATGATTTTCATATTCTACGTAATTACATATATCCTCTTTTTTGTTCCAGTTTAGAATCGTAAAATATACTAACGATTATATATGTTACAGATCAAACACTAGCTATGGATTGTAAAATCCTAAATGCAGTTGTTTCTTCGGAAACCTTTATGTTTCGTCGGATGCGAGTGAAATCGAAGTTACTTTCAGAAATCGAATTTATTTTTCAAATACCCCGTTTTGATTTCCAACAGAATGATTTCAAATACCCCGTTTTGATTTCTTGACATCATATTTTCTTTTCTTTTGTTTGATATATCTAACTTTATTATTTGAATATTTTATCATGTAGTTTTTGGAAAGAAATGTCGTTGAACATCGCCCCCTCTTGATTACAACGAAGGTTCTCTAATTTTAAGGGATATTCAAAACTATTACATCCAAGTTCTGATATATGATTTTTTCAGATCCCCAAGCAATTAGCATTACTATTAAATTTAAAACACATATTGCTCGTAAAATAATCCCTCCGTTTCATAATAAATGTCATTTGGAGAAAATGTATCTGTAATGTAATTGGATGTATATGGATGTGTTTTGAGTTTAATACATCCAGATACATTGCATATACATTTCCTCTAAATGACATTTATTATGAAACGGAGGGAGTATTATTTTTACTTGTAGTAGTAGAATCGTATCAAAAAGTCATGAATGAATCTTTAAATATCTTTACAATCAAAATTTAGTAATCAGAACTCAGAAGACTATGTAACCAAATACAAATATATCTCTTTTACAAAGAATGTCATTTTAAGGTTTTGTTTTTATTTTACAAAGAGTGTCACTTTGTATTTCCAATGCAATTTTTGAAACAAAAATCCAGTTTTAACCTTGTTATATTGATGTATTTATTAGAAAGAGAAATTTGTGTGTATTAATAAGGGATATAATATAATTTTTATTAGTTTTTTTAATATGTGTGAAAAAAAGTAGAACGCCACTTTTTATGAATCAGAGTATTATGATAGATGGCCCAAAAAAAGGAAAAAAATGAAATATAGAATGACTTTTGATATACACATTTAGTAATTAATTTTTACTAGTTAATTCGATAGTAAGTCAACTTCATGTTGACTATTTCGGTCCGACTAAACCAGTTTGGAACCCTCTCCGTCATTACCATGTCGGTATCAAATTAAATCAACCAACCAAAACTATGTAATGCTAATATGAACATATTTTTGGTCACTCTAATCAAATTTATGAATTAATATATTCCAAAATATCTACGCACGTATAATATATAATATATAAGTATCTGAATGTAGACGTAAAATCAAGTTATTTGGATATGGATCCAACATATGTAAGGTGATCTACTAGGCCAGGTCCACATACATGTAATGTATAACAGCAAATTTGTAGACGGTAGATCGGATTCTAAATCATTTGCGTAAACATACTGTTATTTTCTATGATCCACATATATATATATATATATATATAAAATGTAGAATATAGTCTCTTTTTAAAATGCCACATCATCAGCTCATATTTTCAAATATTGACATATCATTTTTTTTTTTTAATTTCAAGTTCTGTGTTTCATTTATACTGTGTTTTATGCCATTTTACCTTTAATTCTCATAATAATTAACAGTCATTGATATAATAATAATTAAATAAAAATTGAAAGGTCATTTATTTATAAAAGATAACTTACATATTGATTTTAAAAAACTCTAATTTAATCATTTTAGTTTTATCGCATTCATTTATATAGTTTAACAAAACATTTACTTTTAAATACATACATCAAAAAATATTAGTAATAATTTTACTCATTTATAATTTTCTTTTCATATGATTAGGGAAAATAGTTACTAATATATGAGAGATCAAAAAAGGGAGAGTTAATTTATTACAAAACTTTATAATCTAAAATAACAACATCCATTATCCCACTAATTTGTAAAATATATGATGTTTATTCTATAAAAGACTATGGATATCTACTTCATTTACTTAACGTTATAGTTGAAAAATGTGTGTCGTGTGTTTGTAGGCATCGACGGAGGCGGAGAAAGCGAAGGATTCCATCGTAACTATTTCTACTTATGTTTTATTTTTATTTTTAAACTACTTATGTTTTTTTTTTTAACTGCTTATGTTTAAGACTCAAGGAATATCATCTTTGGATCATATATATATATATATATATATATATATATATTCGCCTTCTCCGCCTCCGCCGATGCCGATGGTGCCTCCGCCTCATTCGCCACTCTCTCCGCCTCCTTCGCCGATGCCGGTGCCTCTGCATGTGCCGCTTTTGCCACAGCTTTTGCCGCCGCTTTTGGCGCTTTTTTGTTAGCCTTTTGCAGCTCGAGTTCCTTCGAGAGGGAGAGGGAGAGGGAGAGGGAGAGGGAGAGGGAGATTATCATCTTCAACTTCATTATCAACATTAAGAACGTTAGCCACAATGTATCACTAGTCGAATTTGCTATTGACATGCATCTATTCTTTTTCGATAATTGATATTAATAATCACAATTTTATGTTTATGAATGTTGTTCGGCTCATTTTCCAAATTCATTTATGCGACATCTCCTAAACAAATTTTGCACTTTTGCAAACAATTTGCTATTGTTAGAGTTCAAACCGAAAAATATCTCTATAAATTAATAATATTCGGACTTCAAAAACTGTTTTATAAACACTGAGAAATGTTAAATCTGGAAAAAGAGCACTGAGCCATAACTGATAAATAAATCCTAAATCTGGATAATGAACACTGAGTTTTAACTGATAAAGAAATCATAAATCTCGATCACGAACATTGAGTCTTAACGACTACAGAAATCTTTTTTAAAAAAGCATTCACAGAAGAGAGCAAAGTTTAACGAAGAGATATCGAACTACGGTAAGCTGAAAAACAGATCATTGAGCAGGGCCCTGGGCCAAACCTCCCAAGTGAGGCATTGGGCTTCTTGTTAGAAATTGAAAAATTGAGCAGGGCCCTGTTGTATTGAGCCACCGGCGGTGATAAGCATCGGAAATTGAAAGTGAAAAAAAATTGCTACGGAGGAGGAAAAACAATTAAAATCAGATTTTAGGGGTCGTGATTTGAAAAATAAATCATCATGAATCACGTTCAAAGTAAGATTTATATTTTAATGAATTATTTGAAATGATTAAGGATTTTATCGAAAGGATTAAGGAGTACTTTCATTATAACTGATTTTATTTTTTCCATAATTGCTGCATAGCTTGGTTATTGCTAACAATTGGGTCTTGCAATATTTTTAAATACACACTATATAATAGCTCATCTTCTTGTTGATTGAATGACGAGCCTCTATTTTTTCCATATTTTGTTGTTAAGAAGAGAATGAGTTGGTGCAAGTGTGATTTTTTCATTGCTTAAAGCCTAGTATTTATAAATAATATGAATGGCCAAGAATCAGTTTCATAGATTTTCTTATCTATTATAATAATTAATATGAAAATAGAACATGTGAATATGAGTGAGTGAGTAAGTGGATAAGTGGTTGTATCTATCTACAAAATAAAATATGTGTTATATGTGCGGAGTGGATAAATTGTAAAATATCAAAGGGAACCGCTCCTCCAGCTCATTACATTATTCAGGGAAGAGAGTATAATATGAGTTATTATCTAGCTGATGACATTTATCCGGAATGATCAACTATTGTCCAAACTATAAGCAATCCCCAACGTGGAAATTGTTTGCAGCATGACAAGAAGCATGACGAAAAGATGTTGAAAACGTGTTTTTGGAGTTCTACAATCGAAGTTTGCTATCGTAGCAGGATCATCACGTTATTGGAAGAAAGAGATTTTACATGATATAATGACAACGTGCATTATAATGCATAACATGATAATTGAGGATGAACATGATATCAACGCACCGATTAGAGAAGCACAATCAGCGCCACAAGCAACCGTTGAAATGACAGTAAACAAGAACACTCGATTTCAACAACTTCTAGCTCGTAATCTACTGATAAAGAATAAAGAATCTCATTTATCACTTTGAAATGCTTTGATTGATCATATATGTGAGCATTATGGATGTGGTTTTATTGAGTAATTTGATATTTTATATGTAATTTTATTGTTGGAGTTATATGTATTTAATAATTATTTATATGTATTTTTCTATTATCTTGTAATATATTTTAAGTATTTTATGTAATATTATATTGAATGTATGTTTTATATTTTTTTATGAAAGTTTTATTCTTATAATTATTTATTATTAATATTGAGGACTATAATGTAAAATTTAAGTTCTTTTAAAGATAAATTTGAGGTTTTACCATTGAAGTAATGGATCCTCAAATCCTTATTTCGAGGATATGTCACCCTTAAAATGAGGGTTGTGGTATGCTCTAACAGATAAAGAAATCATAAATCACGAACATTGAGTCTTAACCGATAAAAAAATCTTAAATATGGATCCCGAACACTGAGTCTTTAAGATTTATATTTTAATGAACTATTTGAAAGGATTAAGGAGTACTTACTAGATTTCTTCAGGAGGAGGAGGCTGTGGTTTGTCACCACTAGTCACCGCCGAGGGATATTGGCCACAACAATTCATCGGAGAGTGACCACGGCAATCCATTGGAGAGTGGCCACGGCAATCCATCGGAGAGTGGCCACGGCAATCCATCAGAGATATAAACTGAACATCTATAAGAGTAGAAAACGTAACACCAACAGAATTCTGTGTTTTGGACAGCACCAAGACGAATGTTTTTATTCAACTTGAATCTTATCAGTTAATCATACAACGATTACACTAATCTTTGGATTTACTCAACTCTAAACAACTTAGATTAATTCCAAACGATTCCAAGTTCTAGCAACAAACCTCAATAGATCTCACCACACGTGAATCTAATGATCTAAAGAACACTCACCTTAAGTTTCTCCTTTTTCTATGAAAAACTTAAGTGCCGTAATAAGCTGTTTTATCTCTAAGTGTTAACCTAAACACCTTGCATCTCTAACACTTATATACGAGTAATCCTAAACCTAAACTTAGGCTTGGTCTCCTTCCTTCCTTATCACGTCTTTCCTTTTTCCAAGTTGCCTCAATCGTATGATCTTCTCTGAAGATCCTTGCCTAGTCAGCTTGCTTCCGATACGGCAACTTTCCAATTCCAGTTGTTCCTTCTGATATGCGTCCTGTCGTCAACACATATTCCTACTTCAGCTGCATCTACAATCTCCCCCTTTTTGACTTGATTTGATGCTCGAGCAAGAACAGCTTCTAAGACCTGAAAATGACCGTATACGGCAACCAAACACAAACGACACAACATATTCTGCACCAAGACAAATATTTGAGAATAAAAGAACCATTGTCGCCATGTCATCAAGTCTTAAAGCATAACGTACAACCGCTTGTACTAACACCAAGAACAAAAAAAAGTTCGACTGTCAAAGAAACAACAGACAAAAGAAAAAAAACAAAGACTCCCCCGGAATCTCAACTCCCCCATCAAACACACTCCCCCGGAGTCACATCCTCAACCTCGTCATCCTTTTCTCCAAAACACAAAGCATAATGCAGATGTTAGGCAGAGAGGATCGTTCTTACCTATAGCAAGTAGACGTTGAAGCACTGTGACAACAGCTGTCAGAGTACGCCGGTCTCGGGATGAGAGCTGCAAGGTCCGAACAGAGGCATCTGTGGACATTGGTGCATGACGATGAGTCCTATCACCCTTGTCAGAGTGCTGTCTTTCTTGCTTGATAGCCCTGACAGGTTCTGATTTGACCATATTCCCGACAGAAACCCGCTTGTAAATTTTTATTGCCTCAATCTCACCATGTGGAGTAAGAGCAATCGGCGCTTGATGATTCAGCACTTAAGAGATGAGACTGGGAAATGGCAGATAAAACTTCGAGTCCCCATCGCGAGCCTGATATATGATCTGATCAAATGCCAACTTGCCAAAATCAAAAGGGATCTTGTTCATGACTTTGAACACCAGCTTTGCCCTTGCAGGGTGCGGATAGCCAACATTGTTCGTTGACATCCAATTGAAACAGAAAATCTTGTAGAGTAGTGACTGAACAGGAGCAAACTGGGTCTTCAGTAAGGACCTCCAATGTCGGGTCTTGCCATCCGACATAAACCAAGCAAGATCATCATCTGAAAGATCCTTCATCTCTGCAACCTCGGCTGCTTCAGCCAATGATTCAAGACCGAACAGAGCATTGATGCGAGCGGGCGAGATCTCATACTCACGTCCACGCACCCAGACCACTGCTGAATCCTCTGTGGCCTTGACAACAGACAAATGTGCCCAAAACTCCATGATCACATCCTTGGCAAACGGCTTGATATTTATCAGAGTACTGGCTAGTCCAAAATCAAGAACCAGAGATTCTACATTCTGATGCTCAGCAGCAAACTCAATGATCCTCTCATCTAATAAATCACGAGTGATGAACGAGTCATACCTCTCCTTGGCCTTAGCCGAGTAGAACCGTGTGCAATCAAACTCAACCGGATTCTTTCCTTTGGTAATCCGAGTCGTCTTCCGACGCTTTCTGCCTTCTCCAGCCGTTTCTGATGCCTCGGCTTTCACTTCACAGCGTTTGGGAGTCGAGAATCTTCGAGAGGTAACCGACTCACTCTTGATTTGCTTGCCTTTTTTCTTACCCACTTGAACTGAGGACTGACTCACCGATTCATCTGGATGGAGTTCCTCAACGGATGGCCCTTCAAACTGAGGAATCGGAATCGACGGATACCTGGATTCACTCGGAAACTCAAAAATCGGATCAGTTGATTCAACCGGGGGATCGACGATTCCCTGAAAAACCACCATGGCTAGAGGATGTTCTTCTGCATGCACCAGGGTCTGATTTGATGGCTCAATCGATGGCTGGCTCGCTGACGGGCTTGCCGGAGCAGTTTGAGGCGAGACAGAACTTGATCCCACAAACCGGGAAAGGCTAGACAGAAGTGCATTCATCTTTACTCCTCTAGGGTTGCAGATCGTTTCCGTCACAAGGTTGAGAGAGAGAGACGAAGAGAGACGAAGTGACAAGATGAAAGAGAAAGATAAGTGTTCAGTTTCCCTCCTCCGAAACCCTAAATAGATTCCCTCCAACTGCAAGCGTTCTTTCAAAATTGGGCCTTCAGCTGATAATGGGCTTGTAACCGTTCCTGTTATTTGATCTTAAAACACAAACAAATCAGCACAGACTTATGACATAATCTCTGTTATCCATTAAGATAATAGTGCCCATTAATCAACACACACATCACATTATGTAACCCCACAACCAGACAAACTCATAGTAAATCATAAACTTGTGAGTGACCCACATTGAAGATTATATATTCAGAGATATCATTAAGGCCAAAACAACACTGTGAAACCATACCTCCCATCTGTTGTGTGTAATTGTAATAGACATCCACAGATTGGCCCAGAACTCGCACCAGGAAACATGCGAACACATTTTAATATACCAAGAAATTCAGACCTGACCTTAATGGAAAGCTTTCACACTGACATATCTTTCTTCCTTGTCCGCACAGTTTTCAACCTTGAGTCATCAGCCAGCTGAGAGAGCACATATCTTCTGATAAATGAGTTCCTGTTTGTATTTTTTGAACTATCATCTGATCCGTCATAAATCTAGATCATCAGATTCAGCTACACAGCGGTCTAAGCATTAACCTTTATTTGACTTTTCTGATCAATAGGTGTTTGCTGCATAGACTCTATCTGAATAAACACTCTCTTTTTTTAATTTAAAGCTGATACAGCTAGTGTTTTCTGGAGGTTATTCAGACGACCTCGACAAACAGATCCACAAGCACCTTGTCTAATGCGCCACCAGCTTTCTGATAACTAACCTGTTCTGAGGGGACACGGAATAACATGTCAGGCAGCCCTCTTCCATCAAGTAAAAAAAACTTTATGATGATTTTTCCTCTTTTTTTTTTTACCGCATGTTCCTGTGCCTGTTCCTGTCTCAGACCAATCCACACTCACACACACAGATTAAATTTCACACATAGCAATGGACTTTCTTAGATTTATAAATCGATTAAAGTCCAGAGGTTTGGTAAACAAATCAGCCAATTGATACTCAATGCTCACATGATCAATCTCAATGAGTTTCTCCTCTACAAGTTCACGAATAAAATGATGTCTGATATCTATGTGTTTCGTTCGTGAGTGTTGTACTGGATTTTTTGCAATGTTTATAGCACTTTCATTATCACAATGTATTAACAGAGATTCAGAGGTCATACCATAGTCAGCTGTCATTTGCTTCATCCAAAGAAGTTGAGTGCAACAGCTACCGAGAGCTATGTACTCAGCCTCAGCAGTTGATAGAGATACACTGTTTTGCTTTTTACTGTGCCACGAGATAAGATTATTCCCCAGAAAGAAACATCCTCAACTTGTGCTTCGTCGGTCATCGAGACATCCAGCCCAATCATCATCACAGTATCCTCCCAGATTCCTGTTAGTGTCCCTGGAATAAAATAATCCCAAATAAACTGTTCCCTTAACATACTTGATGATACGTTTTACCGCAAGAAGGTGAGACACCTTTGGTTTGGCCTGATATCTGGCACAGATAACTACACTCAAACACAAATCAGGCCTACTAGCAGTAAGATACAACAGACTTACAATCATCCCTCGATACATTTTTGGATCCACATCTTCTCCATACTCATCACATGACAATTTGGTGTTGGTTCCCATGGGTGTCTTTGCAGATTTACATGTGTGCATCCCGAACCTTGTCACCAGATTCTTGGCATAGGTACTCTGTGAGATGGTGATACCCTCCTCAGACTGTTTCACTTGAAGTCCAAGAAAGTAAGACAGTTCTCCCACCATACTCATTTCGAATTCCTTAGTCATCATAGCCACAAACTCATCAACAAGAGCTTGAATCAGACTTCCAAAAACTATGTCATCCACATATATCTGGACCACCATTAATCCTCTCTAATTTTAAAGGATAAACAGCGTTTTGTCTACACTAACTCGCTGATATCCTTGGGAAGTCAGAAACGTGGTTAACCGTTCATACCATGCTCATGGTGCTTGCTTCAAACCATAGAGTGCCTTCTTCAACTTGTATACATAGTAAGGATGCTCAGGATCTTCAAAGCCTTTAGGTTGTTAAACATAGACTTCTTCTTGTAGCATCCCGTTTAGAAACGCACTCTTTACATCCATCTGATGTAGCTTAAACTTCATCAAACACGCCATACCTATCAGAAGTCTGATGGACTCAAGCCTGGCTACAGGAGCAAAAGTTTCCTCAAAATCGATGCCTTCCACCTGAGAATAACCTTGTGCAACCAGTCGTGCTTTGTTTCTCACAACACTCCCGTTTTCATCAATCTTGTTTTTAAATACCCACTTTGTGCCAACTACATTTCCCGCAACAGGTCTTGGCACAAGTGTCCAAACTTGACTTCTTTCGAACTGTTCAAGCTTATCTTGCATAGAGATAATCCAATACTCATCGACAAGTGCTTCTTTGTGATCTCTGGGCTCAAATGTTGCCACGAAGCAAGCGAAGCTAATGATTGCTACATTCCTCTTTGCCATCTTCTTGTAATCGTACTTCATTTCTCGTGTAACCCGTTTTTCAGACAGACCCCCGATAACATCCTTCTTGGAGTGCTGTTTTGGAACTACAGGAGTTGTTACTAATTCTTGGAGTGAGTCCTTATCAGCTTGCTTGTCGTCCTCGTCAGATTATGATTCTGAATCTGATTCTTCCTCTTTATCTATCTGATCAGTCTCAGCTGATTCACTCAGATTCTCAGTTTGCCTCTCAACTTCTGTATCGACCATTCTGAAATGAAGTCCTAATGCAGATGCATCATCAAACACAACATTAACTGTCTCCTGCACCTGTCGTGCCCTTTTGTTGTACACCCTGTACGCAGTACTTGTACTTGAGTAGCCCAGAAATATGCCATCATCACTTTTTGAATCAAATTTCCCCAACTGATCTTTGTCATTCAGAATGTAACACACACAACCAAAAACATGAAAGTAGCTCACCGTTGGTGGTTTACCTTTCCACATTTCATAAGGTGTCATAGATGTTCCTCTTCTGACATACACCCTATTAATCACATAACAAGCAGTATTGATAGCATCAGCCCAAAAATGCTTTGCAACTTGATTGCCTATCAACATTGCACGCGCCATTTCTTGAAGTGTGCGATTCTTTCGTTCAACAACTCCATTTTGTTGCGGTGTGCGAGGAGCTGAATATTGATGCATTATTCCTTGATCGACACAGAATCTGTTAAATACCTCGTTCTGAAACTCTCCTCCATGATCACTCCTGATACACTTAATTCTGGTTTTCTTCTCATTTATCAGTTGGAGTGCCAGAATCTTGAAGCTGTTAAACGTCTCAGATTTTTCTCTCAAAAATTGTACCCATGTGTACCGAGTGAAATCATCAACCAGAACATAAATGTACTTCTTACCAACAATACTTTCTATCTGTATTGGTCCCATTAGATCCATGTTAATCAAATCCAAAGGTTGCTTTGACTGTATCTCTTGAATCCCTTTGTGATGTACTTTCACTTGCTTCCCTTTAGCACATGGTCCACAGACAAATTCAGATTCTAGCTTTAATTTTGGCATTCCTCTAATAACTTCTTGTTTTCCGAGCTTAACCATTGTTCTGATATTCATATGCCCAAGTTTCTGATGCCAAAGTTGCAGATCATTCGGCTTCGTGACAGACATGCAGACTTCTGAGGGTTTCCACATGTAGCAGTTGTTACCAGATCGAATTCCACTCATTCTAACAATACCTTGTTCGTCATATGCTTTGCAATCTGTTCTTGTAAAGGTCACGGAGAGACCCTCATCACACAGCTGGCTGATACTGATCAAATTTGCCTTTAATCCTTCCACAAAGTAGACATTTATCAATTCTGGCTTGTTAGGACCTGAGATTTCACCTTTTCCTCTGATATTCCCTCGAGCTCCTCCTCCAAAAGTCACCTTTCCAGCCTTAATTGCTTCAAGTGTTGTCATGTTCTCTTGATTCCCTGTCATATGTCTGGAGTAACCACTGTCGAAGTACAAGGCCTTCTCTTCTGAGACATTTTCATCCACAGTGTATGCCACATAGCTGTACAGCTTCTCTTTTTCCATCCAAACCTGACGTTTACTCCGTTGATTTCTGTGATACTGACTCTGTCTCCATACCTTGTCTTTCATTTCCAGAAACCTATAACAGAACGCTTTGATATGCCCTGGTTTCCCACAGTAGTAGAAGCCATACATATCATATATCTGACGTCCCTGACTGTCATATATCCGTTTTCTGATGGTGAACTTAGGTGCTTCTTCTCTTCTGACTGCAGATATTCTGGTTGGGAATCTGGTTTGTTCACCAGATGATTCAACTCGATTTCCCAACTTTGACATCTTCTTTCCTCTTACCGCATTAGCTTGGTTCTCAGTTGGTCTGTTCCTCAGATCTTGAGACACCTGTTTCACTTCGCCTTTTGTTGCAGCATTGTGCTGAATCAGACTTCCTTTGACGAACTTGGTGTGATTGCTTGATGTCTCACCATGTTGGAATCCTAAGCCCCAATTGCTTTTAGATGTTCTGCCTAGTGTCAGAAGTTTATCCAGACCATCTGTGCCTTTGCTCAACATCTTGATGTTCTTCAACTGACCATCCAAGCGTCCTTGTAATTCCTTAGATTTTTCGATCTCTTTCATTAGTTCTTCTTTGAGCACAACAATACCTTCCTGAAGAATCCGATTTTCTTCCTTTTCTGTCTTGATTTCCAATCTCAGTTCTTCACAGACTCTTGTTAGCTCAATTTTTTCTTGGACTAAAGCATTCTTTTCTTCTTTAATTTTGATGAGACTCTCACACAGAATTTTGTTCTCATCAAACAGAATAGCTATATCATCTTCCTCATCAAACAGACTCTCACTCAGAAACTGCATCTTCGTCAATTACACCGAGATATGATATTAAGTTCAGAAGATTAACACCTTCTTCCTCACTGTCATCTTCAGATTCGGACTCCATGCTCACTAATGATTTCTCCTTTTTTTCTGACCGTTCCCACACAATCAAACTTGGTGTGTCCGGCTCCCTTGCATTCTGTGCATCGGAGAGATTCTCTTTTCTTGATAGTGGGACACTCTAACTTGATATGACCAAAACCTTCACATTATTGACACTGAATTTCTGATCTCCCAAAACGTTTGTCATTCTTCTGATCAACATCACTCCTTCCAGAGTTGAAACTCACTCTTCTCTGTCCTTTATCAAACTTCTTGAAATACTTCTTCACAATCAGACTCACTTTGTCTTCCAAAACATCAGTCTGATCATGCTCTGTAGCTGTGAACGCCAATCCCTTTGCTTTAGCCGCTCCTTTTGTGTTCCTCTCAAGTTCGTAGACTTGCATCATTCCTACAACCTGATCAAACTTCAGTTCATCAGAATTTTGCGACAACTCAAGAGCCGACTTATGTGCCTGAAACTTTTCTGGTAAGCATCTCAAGAATTTCTTCGCAAGCTTCTTTTCTTTGTAAATTTTGCCCAGAATAAGAGCTTCATTTGCAATTGATTTTAGCTTTCCACTAAAACTTTCAACAGATTCTTCATCTCCCATAGCGAGACCTTCAAACTGAGTTGCCAGCATATCAATTCAGCTTCTTTTGACACTGCTGATTCCTTCGTATGAGGTCTGCAATGATTCCCATGCCTCCTTTGAAGTGGTACATCCTTGTACTTTCTGAAATTGATCTCTGGTGAGAGAGGTCCAAATTACAGACAGAGCTTTGGAATTGTACTTTGACCAGCTTTTTTCTTCAGCCGTCCACTCACGCTTAAGCTTAAGTCGTGTCACTCCAGCCTAATCTGTAATGGTTGGAGCCGTCCATCCTTCTTCTACCATAGTCCACGCATCTTCGTCAATTCCTTTGATTAACGCCTTGATTTGGACTTTCCACCAGCCAAAGTTCTCTTTCTCAAGTAGCAATGGTTTCATTGATCCAAATTGATGCATGTTTTCCATACTCCTTCCCAGATCACACCTAATTTTAAAAGAACAAACAATCCTTTAGCAGATGTCTGCTCTGATACCAATTATAAGAGTAGAAAACGTAACACCAACAGAATTCTGTGTCTTGGACAGCACCAAGACGAATGCTTTTATTCAACTTGAATCTTATCAGTTAATCATACAACGATTACACTAATCTTTGGATTTACTCAACTCTAAACAACTTAGATTGATTCCAAACGATTCCAAGTTCTAGCTACAAACCTCAATAGATCTCACCACACGTGAATCTAATGATCTAAAGAACACTCACCTTAAGTTTCTCCTTTTTCAATGAAAAACTTAAGCGCCGTAATAAGCTGTTTTATCTCTAAGTGTTAACCTAAACACCTTGCATCTCTAACACTTATATACGAGTAATCCTAAACCTAAACTTAGGCTTGGTCTCCTTCCTTCCTTATCACGTCTTTCCTTTTTCCAAGTTGCCTCAATCGTATGATCTTCTCTGAAGATCCTTGCCTAGTCAGCTTGCTTTCGATACGGCAACTTTCCAATTCCAGTTGTTCCTTCTGATAAGCGTCCTGTCGTCAACACAGATTCCTGCTTCAGCTGCATCTACAACATCAACCTTTAGGATCACAATTCAAGGAATCCGGATCGTGCTTTGCAGTCAAGGCGTGGTTTACACGACGAGAACCTGGCTTAATGTTTCGGTTAGAGCCGTTGAATCAGATTCATTGAAAATCCATACGATAAGAGACGAGGAGCTTTCGTTTCAGGTGATTGATATCATCAATGGATTCAAAGGAATGTGGAGATTCTTGGCGAAATGTCACCATAAGAAATTTCAGGCGATCGGGAGAAGCAAGTCTTGTGTTCACATTGTTGAAAAAGGAGCTCGGGGAAAGCGAGGCAGAAGGTCGAAGAACAGATCAGAATATTCAGGGAATAATTGAAAGGCTACATTGATGCGCATAGAGGTTTCGTTAGGCTCTTAAACGAGTGGCTAAACCGAAAGATCATGGAGGGAGATGAAACCGAGTGTGATATTTAGGGTTTGTAGCGAGTGGTTAAGAGAGATTAAGAATGTGGACGAGAGTAAGCGGTTGAGTGCTGTTGAAGAAATGGAATCGAGATTTCGAGGTCTAGGGTTTAAGCAAGTGGAGGAAGGGAAACAAAGGATGAGAACAGAGAGATTGTGTCAGGACTCAGGAGTTGGAGAAGAAGACGAAGGAAGCGGAAGAGATTTGGGGAACGGCTGTTTTTTTCCGGGCAAGTGATTCTAAGCCGACGGCGGAGATAATGATGGGACCGGAATTGTTGTCTTTGAGTGAAAGTGCGACGCAAGAAAGAGAAAAGCATGACAGAATGATAATAGAGTTAAACGACAACGTATCGATGACTTTGCAAGAGTGTTTGGTTAGATTTTTTTTGTCAATCGGAATCGTTCGGTCTGAACGAACCGGAAATTCAATAGATTTATGTAATATTATTATGACCTTTTAACTAAAATTCTAAACCAACATTTTTACATTTTTTTAGTTGAAATCACATATTTTTCTTTTAATTTTCAATATAATTAATGTAAAATAATTTTCAATAGGTGTACATCAAAGTAATAAGAAGGAAACCGCTTCCTTCCTTCTCTCGCCAAAGGCGATTCAGATACGCCTTATTACAGCGTCCCTTTGATTTGTTTTTCCTCCGGCCGGCGTCGCCTCTGGCGCCGGCTGTACTTCTTTCCACTTTGTTTTGTTTGTAGATTAGTTTAGTCAAATAAATTCTTATCGGAGAGAACTCCGATTCGATAGAGAGAACTCCGATTTCGTACCGATCTGTTTTTCTCTTCTTCTTCGGTGAGATCTTCGTTCATCTCCGATCTGATTAAATTGTTTTTTGCGATTATTTGGGTTATTGTACTGTTGATCCTATGGTGGTCTCTACATCGTTTCGTGGTGGTGATTGTAAACATATACACACCACCGACACGGTTTCACCGATTTTTGGGTCTGTCGGCATGGGTTCCGATTCACACATGGATGTCGGCATGGAATTTTTGGGTCTGTCGGCATGGAATTTTCAAAATCAGAAAGGGATCAACGCACCTTTCTCAATGCAATTCGCTTATGACGACAATTTCTTTGATATGTGGATCTGCTTTCGTTTGTTCCTTATTTTAGTGACAATTCCGTGGAATTGTGATGTCTCTCTTTTATTAGAGTGTTTTTTTCCGGTGAGTTTTTCTCTACCGGCGAAATTTCCAGTTGTCAACCGGTGATTGTCCTCCTATCCTTGTGGTATGGAGGCTTCACGGTTTTTGATCCTGGAATCACTGGAAAAAACACTTTGATAGGAGATCCTGGAATCACTCGATAAAGCACTTTGGTTTCAAAGGAGTGGAAAGAAAGTCAAAGTTTTTGAAAAGAACCTGGATACGGAAGTGTTTGGTACCAAAATCTACTTTTCAAAATTACGTTTTGGGCACGATGGGTTTGTAATCACTCTTTAATATTAATGAAATTTGTTTGTTTGTCGGAAAAAAAATAATAATGTAAAATAAAAATTAAAGCCAATTATTTCTAATTATGTTCTTTAAAGAAATAATATTAATGATCAACTTTAGGTTATAAATTAGTTTATGTTAACCAAACTAAAATTAATGATCGATTATTTCGTTTAATTTTTTTTAATATTAATGATCCACGTTGGATTTTAATTTTTTGTTTTGTATATTAATTTCTGTTAATCAAATTAAACTGAACCAAATTAAAACTAATCTGAACTACATTCAAACCGAACTAAACTTAAACCAAACCGAATTAATTTTGGTTGAGTTGAGTTAAAATTTCATCAGAATCAAATTAACCGAACCGACCCAAATACGAACCCAAAATTAAATTGAAATGCCCACCCATATGAAAAATCTCAAGTAGTTTTGGCCTTTTGGATGAGCCTTGTTAAAAAATTAATTTAAAAATTCCACCCATTTATAAGTTTTTTCTAATTTAACCAATTGATAAAAGTAAATTGATTTAATTTAATTAGTATATATTACTTAAATTTTTTTTTTTTAATTTTAGATTCTAAACACGTTTTAGAAATGACGATTCTTTTATTTTAAACCCAACCTCAATATTATTTGATCTACAACAAACCATGTTTCGAACATAAGCCTCAAATAAATTGATTCATGCACTATATAGTATTATATATATTAGATCTTTTTTTGCTTAAAATATGAAATTTTTAACACGCAAATTTACAATAATAACTTTTATCGGTTTATTTCAAACCAGATTTTACTAATGGCACACCCATATTATATAGGATCAAATATCAATATTGGATCAACTGGATTTTAAATGCTATATTGGGGTTTCTTTTTGGGTAAAAAAATTTATATTGGGTTGTTTTAATTTTTTTTTTTATAACGGAAACAAATTCATATAAATTTATGCTGGTTCAAATAAGTTAGCTTCATGAGCCAACCTGTCTGAAACCATCAGATTTACACGAGAAAAAATAAAATCACGAGCTCTAACCCTCTTTGCGAGAGTATCGGCTCATATATTACAACTACATGAAAAAGATAGAGTAAACTCCGCGAAATCTGAGCGTAAAAAGTTGAATTCTTCTAATTCAAATGAGAGATTTGGCCAATCCTCGTCCCCATCGACTAGCTTAACAAGCTGCAGACAATCAGTCTGAAGGTGAATAGAAGATATACCTTGCTGTTGGACGGTTTTCAAAGCCCAGAGAGCAGCCTCCATCTCGGCATGGAGTGGAGAAAGGGCTGCCATTCCAGCAAAAGACTAGAAAGTAAATCGAGTTGTGATGGAGGAGCACAAGACCATCCCCAAACGATTTATCCATACCTACCGATGATGCATCTACTTGACATCGGTATTTACTAGCTGGAGCCGAATTGTCAAGTGACAATGCATCTCGGGTTTGCAGTTCTTCACTAGCAGCTTCTACCAAGTTCGCAATTTCCCATGTTTTTTGCTTCATGTGCTGCAATCTCTACTGTATCCAAGGGGAAGACGTCTTTCCCATTGAAATTTTTTTCGTTCCTAACTTTTCATTTGTACTATAAAATTCACTAGACGGATTTAATGTGTTCTTCTATTGTGTCTCGAACATTAGCTTGTGAAAGAAAGAAAAGACGGAATTAGAGACAAAGCCCAAGTTTGTAAAGTCGATGGACATTGAAAAATGAGGTGGTTTATTGTCTCATCATCTGCACCACATCTGGGACAGGTTCGGTCAATCCTGCAATGTCAATCCACCAATCTACTACATGTCCCTATATTCCCCGAAAGCACCTGCCATATAAGATGTTTGGTTTTTCTTGAAGTTCTTAGAGACCACACCTTGCTCTTTAAACTCGTTGTACTTGGCTCCATGATCACCGGATCGAGTTTTCTTCTTTCAAGTCGCAAGCCAAATCATATCCTGTTTTCACAGAATAATTTCCCAACTTTGTATAAACCCAACTATAACCATCACTCATGTAGCTTATCTTCCTTCCAACATTTTGAATCAAAATCAATCAAATGATTAACATAAAGGTTCTCATCCTAAGTAACAGTGACTCCTAATGATCTTTGGATAACAGAAATCCAAAGATCATTCCAAACCTTGGTATTAAAACCGGATTTAACTTACAACACAAAGCGAGTTGATATAATAGTAAATAAAATTAATTTATGTTTTTATATTTTACTTTATATCTTATTTTACTTGAAATGTTCGATTCATAACACAAAAATTCAACTAAATTATTATTCTCAATATCCATTCTATATGATTTTTCATATTCTACGTATTTACATATATCATTTTTTTTTGTTCTAGTTTAAAATCGTAAAATATACTAATGTTACGGATTAAACACTAGCTATGGATTGTAAAATCCTAAATGCAGTGATTTTAATCGGAAAAAGGTATAGTAAGTAATATCGTCGGAAACGTTTATGTTTCGTCGGATGCGAATGAAATCTAAGTTACTTCAGAAATCGAATTTATTTTTCAAATGCCCGTTTTGATTTCCAACAGAATCTTCTTATTATATAAAGTTGGATGCTTGAAAGTTGCTTATTAACATGATCGCGACACGTGTCCAGTTAATCGATAAGATTTTGACACGTGTTTTGCTTAAAATCTTACTATAAAGAAAAAAATATACTATTCTTAAAAGAAAAAGAAAAATACTATTATTTTTTTATTATATAAAGTTGGATGCGTCAAAGTTGCTAATTCACTTGATCGCGACACATGGCAAGTTAATCGATAAGATTTTGACATGTGTTTTAATTAAAATATATTATAAAGAAAAATATACTATTCCTAAAAGAAAAAGGAAAATACTATTATTTTAAAAAAAATAAAAAATAAAAAATAAAAGGAAAGATAAAAAGACATATATCACTTAAGAAAAAGAAAATCAAAACAAAAGTGAACAAGATATTTCAATTTTACTATAAAAAAAAATAAACGTCAAAGTTAGTAATTAATATGATCGTGACACGTGGCAAGTTAATCAATAAGATTTCAACACATGTCAAGTTTATCACTTTAGATTTTGATACGTGTCTTGGTAAAATTTATTTTTAAAGAAAAAAGAAATTTCCAAAAAAATGTCAAATTTATCTATTAAGATTATAAAAGTAAAATAAAATTAAGTAGGATATATTTCAATTCAATAAAAAGAAAGTAAAACAAAATGATCTATTTCATTTTAAGAAAAAAAAAGTAAAAACAAAAAGTAAATTAGATTAACTAAGATATATTTCAATTAAAAAAAAATATAGATGCTAATGATATGACATTCGACGATGATGAGTTCAATGTGTAGGAGGTACCAAGAATCATGTAGAGAAGCTTTTGATGCGAGTCTTGAGAAGCATAACTTCTCTAAGGAGCAGAAATATCATATAAGGAAGAAACAAAAAAAGTAAATTAAAAAAAAAATACATTGATTAACTAGGATATATTTTGATTAAAAAAAGAAAATTTTAGATGCTAATGATATGACATTAAACGATGATGGTCGAGCTCAATGAGGAGAAGATATCAAGAATCATGTAGAGATGCTTTTGATGTGAGTCTTGAGAAACATAACTTCTCTAGAGAGCAGAGAGATCATATACGAGATATAGAATGTGAAGAGAAAGAGAGACTTTATTTGCTTGAAAAGAGTTAATGAAGTAATTGTTAACATACTCAAAGGACTTGAATTGCATACCTAAGTTTTTAACGCGGTGAAACATAAAAAGATAGTTGATAAAGTGTGTGAACAATATGAGAAGTATGGTTAATGTTGTTTAGGATCCGCAACAGATTATATGTTTTGAATATTTTAGTTGAAAATAAATGAAATTTAAAATAAATAAATAACTCTTAGGTTTCGATTTTTGTGTTTTTCATATATTGTTTTTAGTAGTGTTCAGATTTTGTTTTCTATTTTCTTAAAAAAATATTTTAACGCCTTTCTAATTTTATTATAATACATTTGCGTATACGCGGATCCTAATCTAAATTTTAATTATGGTAAAAGTAAGATAATTAATTCGTCAAAGTATATATATTATTATATAAGTTGGATGCGTCAAAGTTGTTAATTAACATGATCGTGACACGTGTCAAGTTAATAGATTAGATTTTGACACGTGTTAAAAAATTCAACCAATTAGGTTTTAAAATAATGTTTATATAAATCTAAAAATTAGTTTTAAAACAAAAATGGAAAATAAGTTTCCTTTCAATTTAAGAAAAGGAAAATAAAAACAAAGAGTAAATTAAATTAGCTAGGATATATTTGAATTAAAAAAAATTATAGATACTAATGATATGGTATTAGACGATGATGAGCTCAATGAGAATGAGGATATCACTAATCATGTAAAGATCCTTTTGATGCGAATCTTGAGAAACATAACTTCTTTATAGAGCAGAGATATAATATCTAGGAGAAGAATGTGAAGAGAAAGAGATATTTTAATTGTTTGAAAAGAATTAATGGGAGATCGTTAACAACTCGAAAGATTCGAATTGCATACCCAAGTTTTTAACGCAGGAGAAGAGAAAAAGATAGTTGATAAAATGTGTGAGCTATATGAGAAGTATTGTTAATGTTGTTTAGAACCCACAACATATTCTGTGTTTTGTATGTTTTAATTAAAAATAAATAAATAACTCTTAGATTTAGATTAAAAGTAAACATAATTAATATATGAATATTAAAACATATATATTTGGAAATATTAAGAATTTTTTTTTATATATTATCCGATTTTGTTTTCAATTTATTTTTACGAATTTAAAATATCTGATTAAAAATCCGCATATATGCGGTTCCTAATCAAAATATTTGTGTATACGCGTATCCTAATCTAGATTTTAATTATGATAAATAATTAATTAGTATATATATATATATATTTTTTTTTTTTTTTGATAAATAGATAGAGCATTGACAAAACAAAAACGATTGGGAACGATTGGAAGGAGCACCCGGAGGCGACATCGACTCTCTCTTCTGTTCACCCCCCTCCCCCTCCCCCGATTCCCCCGATTCCCCCTTCATCAGCCAACCCATGGATCTCGTCCAATCCTGACCAATCTCCCCCACCGAAGCTCCCAATTGAGATTGTTAATGGGACCGTGTCTGTTGAGATACCAGAAGAGATTCTTTCTGAAACCGATTCGTTATGGAAAAGCTTCGTGGTTGGATATTTCATAGGTGATGCTCCCCACGTCGGAAAGATCCACGCCACTGTTAGTCGTATTTGGTCAATTCCGGGCCAATCTACGAAATTTGATGTCCAATTCATCGGTAAAAATACAGTGTTGTTTCGAATCGACAACGCACAGATCCGCTCGAGAGTGGTAAGGAGACGCTACTGGCACATAGCAGATGTTCCTCTTGTTGTAAATGTTTGGAATCCGGATACAGCACAGTCGCCTCCGGATCTCTCGGCTATGCCGTTGTGGGTCGATTTCAAATCGGTACCAAGCTACCTCTTTTCTAGTAAGGGGCTCAAGTTTCTGGGTAATATCACTGGGGCTTTTGTCAAACTTCACCCTAATACCGAAAGGTGTACTCGGCTAGATATGGCAAGGGTTCTGGTGGAAGTGAATCTGCATAACCCACTAGCAGAACGCATCTGTTTCACTGGAAGGGACGGTTCAAAAGTGCAGATAGATGTAAGTTACCCTTGGTTGCCTCCACGGTGTAATGTTTGTCAAAAATGGGGTCACTCCTCAAAGGATTGTCAAGGAAAGGGAGTAAGCATACTTCAAAATACGGAGCCGGCAGTGTCTCACGAGGTTCAGGTCGTTGAAAATTTGATCAAGGAGCTTGAGACTCTCCCCGTGCATACAACTCTGGCCCCTACAGATACTGTGGAAACGGGGCAAATCAAGCATGGCGAAGATGATCAGGGAGGAAATCAAACATTATCTACGGAGTTAGCGATGTCAGGGGAACGTACACAATCAGGAACTCTAATTGTACCGGATACGGATGCGGAATGGACGACGGTTTCGGGCCATAGATACTCTCCATCAAAGGTGGCAGGGGATAGAATATCTGAGACAAAGCAGAATGGAACTCCTTTTTTAGACTCTCCCACAAGATACGATATCTTCTCCAAAATATCAGAGGACACAGAGGGGACAGAGGAGACAGTGATTTTAGAGGAGAACGTGGATTCTGTGGAAGCTGAAGATATTGAGGAAGGTGAGGTTGTGTTGGAAAAGGTTGAGACAGCTGCACCAAGTTGGGGCTCTCACAGTCAGAATCGCAAAGCGCAGAATACTAAGCCAGGGGCGAAGACTCCCAAAAAGTAGGTTGCACGGTCAAAGGACCTTAAGTTACTCAATTTTCAAACAAAAAAAGTTTCCTCCCGGAAACTATGACGTCGTTTTTTGCTTGGAATATGCGTGGATTCAATTCACCACGCAAACATGAGGTGCTTTGGAAATGGGTACAAGCAGAGAAACCGAGTTTTGGATGTCTAGTCGAAACAAGAGTCCAACATGAGTTTTACCCGGGGATCATGAAGGATGCAATTCCGGGTTGGAACCTCATCACTAACTATGAGTATCATCGGTTGGGGCGAATTTGGTTCTGTTGGTCTGACTTAGTTGCGGTAACACTTTTACACAAAAGCGCACAAATCATCACTTGTGCAATACAAGTTAAGGAAACTGGCGTAGTTTTCATGTGCTCTGCAATCTATGATTCAAATTTTGAACCAGACCGGAGGAGCTTATGGGATGACATAAGAGCAACGAGAAATGCTTATGATCATCTATAAATACCATGGATTCTCATTGGCGACTATAACGAAGTATTAGCATCTGCTGAGCATTCGAGAGGGTATGATCAAAGTCTTACTCAAGCAGGGATGCATCAGTTTCAGAGCCTTGTTACTGATTGTAATCTTCTAGACTTACCAGCAGTGGGCTCTATATTTACGTGGTGGAATAATAGGATAAATGACCCGATCGGAAAGAAGCTTGACAGGGCATTAGTGAATGGAGCTTGGCTGACTAGTTTCCCTCAATCTTTTGCCAACTTCGAAGCTGGGGGTATTTCAGATCATGCTCATGGTGTAGTGCGCCTGACGCAGAACTCCCCCGTAAATCGTAAGCCTTTTAAATTCTTCAATTATTTGGCTGAGCACTCGCAGTTTCTGCCAACGGTTTCTCGGATTTGGAGCGATAATACCCCTCTTTATCACTCCCGAGCTGCGTTATATCGATTTCACAAGCAACTAAAAGCCCTTAAGTTTGAGCTCCGAGCATTGAATAGGTCCCACTATGGCGATCTCCCAAACCGTACAAAGGAAGCCTATACAGAACTCTGCGTCAGACAACAACATGCACTTAATGATCCTACCTCTGCAACTGTCTCAGCAGCTGCAGCAGCATCTGATAAATGGCACCACCTCGCCAATGTGGAGGAAAAATTTTATAGACAGAAATCTTGTGTTAAGTGGATGCACGTGGGGGATCAAAATTCGACTTTCTTTCATCAGGTAGTCACGGACCGCCAAGC
Source organism: Alliaria petiolata (assembly GCA_020283515.1). Lineage (NCBI taxonomy): Eukaryota > Viridiplantae > Streptophyta > Magnoliopsida > Brassicales > Brassicaceae > Alliaria > Alliaria petiolata. Next base: position 51,100,388 of record JAHZTW010000002.1, read on the forward strand.
TCGAAATAATATCAAGCTTTTGATCACTGAGACAGGGGAGATACTTACCGAGATGTCTGATATTAAACATGAAGCGGTATCCTACTTCCAACGTTTTCTCCAGACACAGCATCAGGAAACAGAGGAGCTCCAACTGGAGTCTCTACAGTCTCTGCTCTCCTATAGATGCCCAGGAACAGTAAGGGCAGATTTAGTAGCTCCTTTTGAAGCATCCGAAATCAGAGCTGCTCTGCATGCTTTGCCGCAGGACAAGGTCCCCGGACCGATGGATACACCAAAGAGTTCTACATCGCAACATGGCCTATTATAGGAAGAGATTTTGTGGTGGCGGTGCAATCTTTCTTTCTCTTCGGGTTCATGCCTAAGGGAGTCAATGCAACGATTCTCTCTCTCATTCCAAAGACAACCACTGCATCTACCATGAAGGATTACAGTCCCATAGCTTGCTGCAACCTCCTCTACAAGGTAATCTCCAAGATTCTTGCAAATCGTCTCAAGCGGCTCCTGCCGGATGCAATAGAACAAAATCAAAGCGCGTTTATCAAGGGCCAGCTTCTCTTGGAAAATGTTTTACTAGCTTCAGAGTTAGTAAATGGTTACCATAAACCCTCGGTCTCACCACGATACACAGTAAAGTTTGACATCTCCAAAGCTTTTGACACAGTAAAATGGTCCTTCATCATCTCAGTTCTTCAGGCTATGGGCTTACCAGACCAATTCATCCACTGGATACATATCTGCATCTCCACTGCCAGCTTCTCGGTCTCTGTAAATGGTGATCTAGAGGGGTTCTTCTCCAGTGCCAGGGGTATACGCCAGGAATGTTCTATCTCTCCATACCTCAATGTTATCTTGAATAATGTTTTGTCAAAGATGCTGAATCAGGCGGCTACTGATGGAGCTTTTGGGTATCACCCGATGTGCAAAGAAGTCAAACTAACCCACTTGAGCTTCGCTGACGATATCTTGGTCTTCACAGACGGGTCAACATCCTCTTTAGCAGGAGTTATGAAAGTAATGGATGAGTATGCACTTTTTTCGGGCCTCCACATAAATGCTTCAAAGTCTTCTATCTTCATTGCTGGTCAGGTAACATCAGATCTTCAGACAGCCGCCGTTACAGCTTGCATTACCATTGGGAAGCTTCCTATCCGCTACCTGGGTCTGCCCCTCACTACAAAAGCAATGACCAAAATTGACTTCGAGCCGCTGGTGGACAAGATCAGATCGCGTTTTCTCTCTTGGACTCACAAAACTTTGTCGTTTGCAGGACGTTTGCAACTGATCAAGTCTGTAATCACAAGCATCTCCAATTTTTGGAGTCAAGCTTTCATCTTACCAAGGAATTGTCTCGACTGCATTGAGAGTATGTGCTGCGCTTTTCTGTGGTCAGGTTCACCATCAGATACTCACAAGGCCAAGGTAACATGGGATGATGTTTGTCTACCAAAGTCAGAAGGAGGCCTGGGGCTGAGGAGATTGCGAGACTCGTCACAGGTTTTTGCTCTAAGCTTAACATGGCGCCTTTTCTCTCTCTCGGGTTCTCTCTGGACAAACTGGATCCGGGTTTATTTACTGCGTAATAGTTCTTTTTGGGATGCTAGGGAAGGGAAAAAAGGCTAAAGGGTATGGCGCAAACTACTAAAGCTCCGTCCACACGCTTCCAAATTCATGAGGACAGACATTCACAGTGGTAGGGATACTTTTTTCTGGTTTGATGATTGGTTAAAAGTGGGCAAGTTGATCACCATAACAGGAGCCAATGGAATTCAAAACCTGGGAGTCCCTCGCAATGCAAAAGTCACAGATGTTGCAAATAGTAACGAATGGTGTATTATTCGCAGAACCCGGGGCAGAGTTTACCAGGAGCTAGTTGCAAAGATTCATCAACATCACCTCCCCCACCCAGCCTCAGGAACTGATGTTGTTCTTTGGAAGCATGGAGAAGACAATTTTCGAAATAGTTTTTCGGCCACAAAGACTTGGAACCTGATCAGATCCCGTCGACACAGAGTGCCTTGGGGTCGGGTCATTTGGTTCTCACAAGCCGTACCCAGATATGCATTTATAACTTGGTTAGCCACCAAGAACAGATTAGCTACTGGGATCAGAATGAGAAGTTGGGGACAAGAACAAAGCTGTTTGTTATGTGGAGAACCCAATGAATCTAGGGATCATCTCTTCTTCGCTTGCCCGTTTTCTTATACGGTCTGGACTAGCTTGGGAGGAAGGCTTCTCGGTCCAGCAGCAACTCCTGACTCGGAAGATACTCTTAAGTATCTGATGTCTACCCAGCTTCCGCTTCAGGACTCTATCATCCTTCGTCTACTATTTCAAACCACAATCTACGTGCTTTGGCGAGAACGTAATGCCAGACGACATCAACGACTTTGGAGCACGCATCAACAACTATCAAAGCTCATTGACAGAGCAATACGGAACAGGATCTTGTCTTTAAACTACAAGTTCCCACATATGCTCGAAAGTCTCCTCCGAAGATGGTTCGAGCTAAGCATGACGCAATGATCTTGTTGCAACAAGTTCTTTTATTTCTGTTTTTGTTTGTTTTTTTTCAGCAAGTGAGCTTCATATGTAAATAGCTTTCATGTTTTGACCAATAAATTTGACATTTCATCAAAAAAAATAGATAGAGCATTAGAATTAAACCTAATTCATATAAGAGTATTAAAATATATATATTTGGAATATTAAAAATAATTTTTTTTAATAGATTAACCGATTTGTTTTCAATTTATTTTTACAAATTTAAAATATTTTATTAAAAACCCGCATAGATCTTATTCTGGTTAATATATATGGAATAAAAAAATAGATAATGGTAGCTAGAAAATAGAAAACCTTTGTAACAAACGTCTAAACACATCAGTCATCAAAGTCCACATTTAATTATTATTATATCTCTCTGAGTGTAGTTTCAACTTTCAACTACCTAATCATAATTCTACTTTCCATTAGTTAATTTTCTTTTATAAAGCAAACAAATATAGTTATACCTTGCGAGGGATATATTCATCATGTAGCCTAATGCGTGTAGCCATGCAGTTCCTGAGATCCATCCAGCGAAAAAAATCAAATCATGCATGTACGTATCTTAAGCGACACTTTGGTCAGTAAAACTAATGTTTTAAAGATTTGCACACAAATTAAGAAATCAATTAATTTTATATTCTTTCAAAATAAAACATGTATTTTTGTCTATTTCAAAACAGTTCAACCAATACAAAAATAAAATGTAGAATTCAAACAGTCAAAACAACAAAAATACAATTAATTTTTACATAGAAATTTGAGAACATCAACTATTTTAAAACAAAAAATACTCTTTAAAACACCTTCTAATAAAAAACGGAGAGAGTATTAAAAAGCCGATTACTTTGTATACACGAAATATGAGCAGAATTAAGGAAAAAACGGCTGATTCCCCTATGAACTATCAAGTCCCTGACAATTCGTATATGACCTATGAAACAATACCAATAACTACATGAATTATTTACAATTTTGAATTTCCATCAGAAACTATAGAAATATGGTCGAAACCATCAAAATTGTTGACGACGTGAGTTTGGCCGTTTGTGGATGCTGACTGGGACGACACGTGGATTGTGAAAACGACGTCCTTTTGTAAAGTGACGGTAAAAATAGAAAACGACGTCGTTTTGATCGTCGAAGATTAAAAAAAAAAATCCCAAAAAAAAATTGTTGCCAAGATGTTTTTAATGATCGTGGCTTCAATTTCTTCCTCAAACGAATCTACCTACTCCTGGATTTTCGAAGCAACTTCTTCTTATGCTTCCACGGCCGAATCTTTCAGAACTCGGATCATTTCTTCCTCCTTCGCTGGATTTGAAGCCAAAGGAACTTCTGCTTCTGCAACTGGAACTACAACTTCTCTCTCCACTGTTGTCTCACCGGAAATCCATTTCTCGCATAACTCGATCCGTTTCTTGTCTTCCAAATCAAGCTCAAACCTTCTTCTTCTCTCTTCGTCCTCCTCCTCGTCTCCTCCTTGTGCGCCATCGTTGAGTGACAACTGCCTTTCTCGAACCCGGTTAGCTAGCGCCGCCACCTTAACCGGATCAGATCTACACCACATCAACAGTAAAGCATTCTTCGGCGGGGAACAGATGTTGATCCGTCCAACTTCTTCACTCTCTTTCTTCTCCGTCTTCATCTATATCTCGCTCAAATCGATGCCCTCGAAAACGTGTCTCTGGCGACTCCTCCGCGTCGTCTTCTCCTCCAACAACAAGCTCAATCTCCCTTCTCTGCCCTCCGGTCTCCTCCACCGCCACAAACCACCGCGTGAACACCGCACCACATGATTAAAAAAAAAGCTGTCGTTGCTAGAGTAAAGGAGAAAGACCATCAAATTGTTCGCCGGAGAGTTTTTCGTTCAGATCGATTGAGCGGAGAGATGTTTCCTTCTTCATCATCCGATTTCTCTTTCTCACCGTCGACACTGTTCTCAGCGTACGCCTCCCTAACCGGATTTTTGATGCTCTTCAAATCGATGCTCCACGATTTCGTGCCGGTGCAGCTCTGATAGTACTACTACCGCTTAATCGACCGGTTTTTCACTCCGCAATCGAAGAATCTGACAGTGATTATCAACGAGAACTTCGGATTGAACAGGAACCAAGTCTACCACACGCCTTGTTCAGGAACCAAATCGATGCTCCACCGCGTGAACACTGCACCACATGAAAACCCTTTCTCCTCTCTACCTCACGCCTTGTTCTTCCCATGGAGTCTTCTGGAGCTCTCACTCTCTCTTCCTTATTCTAGCTCTTTTTTTTCAACACAATACAAACAACGTCGTTTTGAGTTTTTTTTTTTAATCTTCGACGAGCAAAACGACGTCGTTTTCTGTTTTTACCGTCACTTTACAAAACGACGTCGTTTTCACAATTCTCGTCTCAGTCAGCATCCACAAACGGCCAAACTCACGGCGTCAACAATTTTGATGGTTTCGGCCATATTTCTATAGTTTCTGATAGAAATTCAAAATTATAGATAATTCATGTAGTTATTGGCATTGCTTCATAGGTCATATACGAATTGTCAGGAACTTGATAGTTCATAGAAGAATCGGCTGTTTTTCCCGGAGTAAGAGGTGACTTTTTTGAACAAAAGAATTAGGGGTGAACTGAACATTATAAAAGCAATGGGGTGAAAAAGCGAAGCATCTTTAATACACAAGCCAAACTTTGACATTTTATCATCATTCTCTTCTTATCTTGAACTGCTTTGACATCATATTTTCTTTTCTTTTGTTTGATATATCTAACTTTATTATTTGAATATTTTATCATGTAGTTCTTGGAAAGAAATGTCGTTGAACATCGCCCCCTCTTGATTACAACGAAGGTTCTGTAATTTTAAGGGATATTCAAAACTATTACATCCAAGTTCCGAGATATGATTTTTTCAGATCCCCAAGCAATTAGCATTACTATTAAATTTAAACACATATTGCCCGTAAAATATTATTTTTACTTGTAGTTGTAGAATCGTATCAAAAAGTCATGAATGAATCTTTAAATATCTTTACAATCAAAATTTAGTAATCAAAACTCAGAAGACTATGTAACCAAATACAAATATATATTATGATAGATGGCCCGACGACCAAAAAAAGGAAAAAAATGAAATATAGAATGACTTTTGATATACACATTAAGGCACTAACTGGTAAATGCTAAATTGAGCAATTCAGAAAAATGTGGTTGAATTTTGTATTTATGTTACCAGTTGAAACAATAGAACAAATTGAGGAATTCAAAAAAAAAAAAAAAATCCTAAAAAGACCTTTTTGCTTTTTTTGTTGTTGTTGTTTTTTTCAAAAAATATATAGAAGAATATTGATGTGTTAATATATTTTAAAGAACGATATATTTTTTTATTTGATATGTGTATTATATTTTTATATATAGATAAAAATACATTATTATTCAGGTATCCATTGGAGTTCGGAACCGTTTCTTTTGGGTTTTGAGTATTTTGGTATTAGAGTATAAAACTTATTTGGATATGTTTTTCAGGTCGGATTTAGTTCAGTTTCGTCTGAGTTCTGATCGGTTTCATATACTCGAATTACCCAAAACTTATGCAAAATATCTAAAACAAATTTTAGATTTTCGTGTATTTTGGTTATTTGATTAAATTTTGTATAAAATATTTATTTTGACAAACATAACAATAGATTTTTGGGTATTTTAGTTATTTCGATCTAAACATAACTAATATATTTAGTTTATAATTATAATTTAGTTTCGTTTATGGTAAATTTTAATATAACTAAGATTTATAGGTATATAATTGTATTCATATATTTTGGGTACCCATTTGATTCTCGGTTTGGTTCTAGTTCAGTTCTTGTTATTTTAATTTCTTGATTTTATTTTTTATTTTTATATTGTTTAATATTTTAATAACATATTAAAACAATTTTAATTTTTCACATATTTATTAATTTAATTCATATTTCTTAACTAATCTAAAATATTTTTTTTCAGCAATTCAGCAATTCCGCAATTCCTCTCTTACCATTTACATTACTTGTTATTCCGCTAGATTCAGCTAAAAATCACAAAACAAAATCAGCCAGATTTCGCATTCAGCCAAATTCCACCGTTACCATTCACACCCTAAGTAATTAATTTTTACTAGTTGATTCGATAGTAAGTCAACTTCATGTTGACTATTTCGGTCCGACTAAACCAGTTTCGAACCCTCTCCGTCATTACCATCTCGGTATCAAATTAAATCAATCAACCAAAACTATGAAATGCTAATATGAACATTTTTTTGGTCACTCTAATCAAATTTATGAATTAATATATTCCAAAATAATATATAAGTATCTGAATGTAGACATAAAATCATGTTATTTGGATACATATGTGTAATGTAAATTTTGTTTTTAAATTAAATTATATGACAAACGCAAAAGAAGCTTCTACGTCCTCTAAGTTCTAAAAAACTCAACATACTTCTTTTTTTTGTGAATCAATACTAACTGGCTAATGATAATAATAATCTATTAGTATATATATTTCTTTATTTGGGGTTGCTTAAAAGGAAGAAAAAAAACTACACGAACACCATCATAATAAAAAGGAACAAAAATTAATTAGAACAATGAGATGTTTGAGCTAGCAATCATATGCTTCATAAGTTATTTTCTTTTTTAAAAATGAAAAACTGTTTTGGATTTAAGAAAGAGAAAACTTATAAGTCAAGTTTGGGGGTGCTAATTAAAGAAAAAAAATACTACACGAACAAGATCCGAATAAAAGGAAACAAAAACTATTGTGAGTTTGTAAAGCCATCCACATAATCAAAAAAAAAAAAAACTACAAACTCGCCACCTGAGAAAACCTAATATTTTTTTGTTTGTTTTGTTAAAATTCTCTTTTGAAAATATTTTAATATATTATTAATCTAATTATAAAAAGCTCATTAAAATATATGTGTAATGTAAAAAAAATTTCCAAATTTAATTATATCGCAAATGCAAAAGAAGCTTCTACGCCTTTTAAGTTCTAAAAAATTCTACATACTTCTTCTTTATGTAAATCAATATTACCTCGCTAATGATAAGAATAATCTATTAGTATATATATATATATATTTTTTAATTTGGAGTTGCTAATGAAAAAAGGACGACACTACACGATTAGAATAAAAGTGAATAAAAACTAATTAGAACAATGAGGTGCTTGAATTGGCGATCATATATTTGATAATTATTTTGTTTTTAATTTAAAATGAAAAATTGTTTTTTATTAAAAAAGAGAAAACATATTTGTAAAGTGTGGAGATCCTAATGAAAGAAAAAAAAAATTTTACACGAACTTGGTCAGATTAAAAGGAACCAAAAATTAATTAGAAAAATGAGGTGTTTGAGTTAGCGATCATATGTTTGATAAATTATTTCGTTTTCAATTTAAAATGATAAATTATTTTCGACCATAGAAAACTTATATGTGGAGTTTGAGGATGCTAGTGAAAAAAAAACATTACACGAACACTATCTGAATAAAAGGAAACAAAAATTAGTTAGAACATGAGGTGCTTTAGTCGGCGATCATATGTTTGATAAGTTATTTTGTATTCAATTAAAATAAAAAAATTGTTTTCGGTTAACGAAAGAGAAAACTTATATGTGAAGTTTGGGCTTGCTAATGAGAGAAAAAATGATCACGATAGGAATAAAAGGAATCAAAAATTAATTAGAACAGTGAGGTGCTTGAGTTGGTGATCATATGTTTGATAAGTTATTTCGTTTTTAATTTAAAATAAAAAATATTTTCGATTAAAGAAAGAGAAAACATATTAGTTAAGTCTAGGGCCGCTAATGAAAGAAAAAAAATACTACACGAACTCGATCGGAATAAAAAGAACTAAAAATTAATTAGAACAATGAAATGCTTGAGTTGGCGATTATATCTGTGATAAGTTATTTCATTTTCAATTTAAAATAAATAAAAAATTATTTTCGACTGAAGAAATTAAAAACTTATATGTTAGGTTTGGGGCTGCTAATGAAAAAAAAATACTACACGAACACTATCGGAATAAAGGAAAACAAAAATTATTTAGAACAATGAGGTACTTGAGTAGGCGACCATAAGTTTGATAAGTTATTTCGTTTTCAAAAAATAAAAAAATTTCTTGATTAGAAAAAGAGAAAAATTATATGTGGAGTTTGGGACTGCTAATGAAAAACAAGAACACTACATGAACACTATAAGAATAAAATGAAATAAAAATTAATTAGAACAATGATGTGCTTGAGTTGGCGATTATATGTTTGATAAGTTATTTTATTTTCAATTTAAAATGAAAAATTATTTTCGATTAAAGAAAAAAAAACTTAAAGTTTATGAGTTCAACCATATACCGAATTTAGTTAAAACAAAAATAAATTTAATAATATTTTTAAAGCTGGTGAACAACAATGAGTTTCAATACGTATTTCAAGTTTTAGTTTAAAATTTAATTTTGACAAATCCAATGAGGTGTTTGAGTTGGTGATCATATGTTTGATAAGTTCTTTCGTTTTCAATTTAAAATGAAAAATTGTTTTTGTTTAAAAATAGAGAAAACTTTTAGTTGTTTAGTTCAATCATATACCGAACTCAGTTAATTTAAAAATAGTTTCAATAATATTTTGAAAGTTGGTGAACAACAATGAGTTTCAATACGTATTTCAAGTTTTAGCATAAAAGTTAATTTTGACATATACAATGACGTGTTTGAGTTGGCAATCATATGTTTGATAAGCTATTTTGTTTATAATTTAAAATGAAAAATTGTTTTCTATTAAAGAAAGAGAAAATTTATAGTTGTTGAGTTCAATCATATACCGAATTCAGTTAATACAAGAGTTTCAAAACGCATTTTAAGTTTTACCTTAAAAAGTTAATTTTGACATATCTAATGAGCTGTTTAAGTTGGCGATCATATCTTGGATAAGTTATTTTGTTTACCTTTAAAATGAAAAATTATTTTCGATTAAAAAAGAGAGAAAAACTTGTAGTTATTGAGTTCAATCAAATACCGAATTCGGTTAATACAAAAATAGTTTCAACAATATTTTGAAAGTTAGTGGACAACAATGAGTTTCAATACGCATTTCAAGTTTTAGCTTAAAAGTTAATTTTGACATATCCAATCAGGTGCATGAGCTCGCGATCATATGTTTAAAAAGTTATTTTGTTTTCAATTTAAAATGAAAACTTGTTTTTGATTGAAAAAAATAGAAAACTGTATAGTTGTTGAGATCAATTATATACCGAATCCAGTTAATGCAAAAATAGTTACAATAATATATAGAAAATTGATGAAAAATAATGAGTTCCAATACACATCAAGTTTTAGCTTAAAGTTAATATTGACATATCCAATGAGGTGCTTGAGTAGCGATCATACGTTTGATTAATTATTTCATTTTCAATTGAAAATGAAATATTGTTTTCGATTAAAAAAAANAGAAAAAGAGAGAGAGAGAGAGAGAGAGAGAGAGAGAGAGAGAGAGAGAGAGAGAGAGAGAGAGAGAGATTATCATCTTCAACTTCATCATCAACATTAAGAACGTTAGCCACAATTTTTTTATAAACTTTGAACTTCTGATAATGTATCACTTTCACCTAGATAGTCGAATATGCTATTGACATGCATATATTCTCTTTCGATAATTGAGATTATTAATCATAATTTTATGTTTTTGAATGTTGTTCGGCTCATCTTCGAAATTCATTTATGCGACATCTCTTGAACAAATTTTGCACTATTGGAAATAATTTGCTATTGATAGAGTTCAAACCGAAAAATATTTCTATAAATTAATAATGTTGGGATTTCAAAAAACTGTTTTAAAAACATTGAGAAATGTTAAATCTGGATAACAAACACTGAGTCTTAACTGATAAATAAATCATAAATCTGGATAACGAACACTGAGTTTTAACTGATAAAGAAATCCTAAATCTCGATCACGAACATTGAGCCTTAACGACTACATAAATCTTTTTAAAAAAGCATTCACAAAAGAGAGCAAAGTTTAACGAAGAGATATCGAACTACGGTAAGCTGAAAAACAGATCATTGAGTAGGGCCCTGGGCCAAACCTCACAAGTGAGGTATTTGGCTTTTTGTTAGAAATTAAAAAATTGAGCAGGGCCCTGTTGTATTGAGCCCCCGGTAGTGATAAGCATCGGAAATTGAAAGTGAAAAGAAATTGCTACGGAGGAGGAAAAAAACAATAAAAATCAGATTTTAGGCGTCATGATTTGAAAAATAAATCATCATGAATCACGTTCAAAGTAAGATTTATATTTTAATGAATTATTTGAAAGGATTAAGGATTTTATCGAAAGGATTAAGGAGTACTTACTAGATTTCTTCAGTAATGGAGGAGGAGGTCGTGGTTTTATTGTATAACTACTATAACATAAAAGGATAACTGGAGGATATATATGTATTTGCAATTTACTTGCTTACTAAAATAAACGATAGTTATTTTTAAATTAGAAAGAGAAATTACCGAGATAATGAGTCACCTTAGCAAACAAAAATAAAAATTAAAAAGAGAATTACTGAGGTAATGAATCACCGTAGTAAAAAAAAAAAGAGAATTACTCATGTAATGAGTCACTATGGCAAACCAAAAACATGGAATCCTAGAATAAACGAGATCAGCGAAGAATGATGTAGTGAGTCACCAGATGGCAAGCAACAAACATGTATCCCCTATAGCCCTAATCACTCCCATGGGCGTCTTGGCATAGAAAGTAAGGAATGCCATTGAAGACTCTTCTTCCAATAGCTAGGGCACAATGACCACCATAAGGTACATTATTTATCTCTGCAAAAGATTGATTGTAGGCAACAATCTATAATAATAGATTAACCGAAAGTGAGTTATATAATACAACAATTAAAATTTAAAACTCATTCATTTCTTATAATTAAGTAATTATATATAACTTACCATCAGCCTTCGTGCTTCAAGGTAACTAAGGTAGATGGGAAACCTAATGGTTATAGGCCCTTTATATATAACTTACCACCAGCCTTCCTGCCTCAAAGTAACTAAGGTAGATGGGAAACCTAATGGTTATAGGCCCTTGGCGCAAGTATGCTCTTAGAGCATCTCCAACCCTACTCCATTTTTAGCTCCAAATTCCATTTTGGAGTAAATTTCTCTCCAACCCTACTTTATTTCTCACTCCAAAATGGAGTAAAAATTGAAATTGCTCCATATTTGGAGCAAACCTATATTCTACTCCATTTTGGAGTTCAACTTTTTTATTTACAAACTGGTCCTTTAAATATTAGATATTTTTATCTTATACTATTTTATCAACACAATAAATATTATCGATATATATATATCAGAACACTATAATTTTTAAACAATATAAAATAAATAATCATAAATAATTGAAAACTATAATTTTGTTTAAAAAGATTGCAAAATAAAATAAACTTAAAAATGCATTACAAGTGCTCAAATTAAAGATAAGAAACATAAACAAATCCGATAAATTTAAAAAATTCTATATTTTTATGATATTATGTAACTTTCTTTTATTTAATAAATATTTAATTTATAATTTGTAAAAGTTTTGTAAGAAAAACAAAAAGGGTTAATTTGTAAATTTTAAAAGTAAAAGGTATTAGTAATAAAATAGAAATATAATCTATTTAAAATATTCTTTTTTGGAGTAAAAAATGGAGTTATACATTGGAGAAAAATTCAACTGCATTTTGGAATTACTCTATTTTGAAGGAAAAAATAGAGTTTTACATTAGAGATGGTGTTAGGTAAGACAGAAATGAGATTCACCCGAGATTGAGTTTCTCTTCACAAACTTATCCTTGCCCACTACATTACACACGTGTGATATGTATCTCTCCACCCCTTAAAACAAAAATTAATAAAATGTCAAAAACATATTTTCAACAGTGGAATATATAAAAACTCAGGATTTGGTCTTATAGATTTAATTGGTTAACTAAGTTAGAAAATAAACCTCAGTCTGAACGCAGTTTGGAAAAAACAGCTGGTCTGTGAAAAGGCATTTAATCTCAAACTCAGTCTGAACGCAACGCAGTTAATCTCAAAATGCCTTATCGATGAACCTGCTCCCATCAACTTCCATGTTGAATCAAAATAAATCTACAAAATAGTATTATAATCAAGAGGTTGCGCAGATAGACCTTAAAAATTGTAAAAAAATACAGTAAAACCTCTACAAATTAATAATGTTGAGACTTCAGAATTTTATTATTTTATAGAGTTATTAATTTATAGAGATTTTTTCGGTTTGAACTTTAACAATAGCAAATTGTTTCCAACAGTGCAAAATTTGTTCAGGAGATGTCGCATCAATGAATTTGGAAGATGAGGCGAACAACATTCATAAACATAAAAAAAATGTGATTAATAATCTCAATAATCGAAAAAGAATAGATGCATGTCAAAAGCATATTCGACTATCTAGGTGAAAGTGATACATTATCAGAAGTTCAAAGTTTATAAAAAATTGTGGCTAACGTTCTTAATGTTGATGATGAAGTTGAAGATGATATAATATGGAACATTTGATAGTAGTTATGCATCATGAATCAGTTATAACTTGTAGAATTTTTCATAATTTTGGATGCAAATCAAGAAAACAACACCAAACATTATTGATGGAATAAGTAATATTAGAGATGAATTCAAGCGAGAATCCAATTTTCAGAAGAAAAAAACACAACAATAGTCATATTTTACTATATATAAACTTATATTTATAATTATTAATTTATCTTATTATTGGAACCATATATTTACATATGAGTTTTTAAAAAAAATATTATCTTATCGAATTTTGCAAATTTTTACATTGGCCCGACTCGAGACCGGCAAAATTTATTAATTTATAGTGATTATTAATTTATAGAAGTTCTACTATAACAAGCATACATTGAAAAAAAAACGAGAGAAGAGAGGAAAGTTTAACAAACATATCTATCAAACAGAGAAAAGTTTAAAAAATAAGAAGTTCAAGCTCTAACTTATCAGAGAAAGTAAAGAGTTTAACGATCAGATCTAACAAAAATCATTCACCTGAGAAAGAGAAATCAATGTACCTTCGTTGAGAGAGCGGGATATTCAGAGGGCTTTTAAACCTAGCTCTCCTACAAAACAAGACATAAACGAAACTGTTTTAGAAACATTGAGAAATGTTAAATCTCGATAACGAACACTGAGTCTTAATTGATAAATAAATCATAAATCTGGATAACGAACACTGAGTCTTAACAAATAAAGAAATCCTAAATCTCGATCACGAACATTGAGTCTTAACCGATAAAAAAATCTTAAATATGGATCCTGAACACTCAGTCTTAACGACTACAGAACTCTTTTAAAAAAAGCATTCACAGAAGAGAGCGAAGTTTAACAAAGAGATATCGAACTACGGTAAACTGAAAAACAGATCATTGAGCAGGGCAATGGGACAAACCTCCCAAGTGAGGCATTGGGCTTTTTGTTAGAAATTGAAAAATTGAGCAGGCCCTGTTGTATTGAGCCCCCGGTGGTGATAAGCATTGGAAATTGAAAGTGAAAAGAAATTGAAAAGAAATTGCTACGGAGGAGGAAAAAAACAATTAAAATCAGATCTTAGGGGTCGTGATTTGAAAAATAAATCGAAATGATTAAGAAGGACTTACTAGATTTCTTCAGTAATGGAGGAGGAGGCCGTGGTTTGTCACCACTAGTCACCGCCGAGGGATATTGGCCACAGTAATTCATCGGAGAGTGGCCACAGGAATCCATCAGAGATATAAACTGAACATCAACCTTTAGGATCGCTATTCAAGGAATCCGGATCGTGCTTTGCAGTCAAGGCGTGGTTTACACGACGAGAACCTGGCTGTTTCGCTTTCCGTGACACTAGAGAAGCTATATATGTGGGAATCAAAGCTTTTTGCGGAAGTTACAGTGGAAGAAAAGCTTAGGGTTTTGTATGACAAAGCGTACAAGATTCTGAAGAGTCTTGATCAAAACGGAGCTGAGTCTAGCGACATCTGCGAAACAGAATCTGTGGTTAAACTCCAGCTATCCAAGATTAATGTTTCGGTTTTGTATGACAAAGCGTACAAGATTCTGAAGAGTTTTGATCAAAACGGAGCTTTCGTTTCAGGTGATTGATATCATCAATGGATTCAAAGGAATGTGGAGATTCTTGGCGAAATGTCACCATAAGCAATTTCAGGCGATCAGGAGAAGCAAGTCTTGTGTTCACATTGTTGAAAAAGGATCCAGCTCGAGAAAAGCGACGCAGAAGGTCGAAGAACAGATCAGAATATTCAGGGAATATTTGAAAGGCTACATTGATGCGCATAGAGGTTTCGTTAGGCTCTTAAACGAGTGGCTAAACCGAAACATCATGGAGAGAGATGAAACCGAGATCGAGGTTCCTGTGATATTTAGGGTTTGTAGCGTGTCGTTAAGAGAGATTGAGAATGTGGATGAGACTAAACTGTTGAGTGCTGTTGAAGAAATGGAATCGAGATTTCGAGGTCTAGGGTTTAAGCAAGTGGAGGAAGGGAAACAAAGGATGAGAACAGAGAGATTGTGTCAGGAGTTGGAGAAGAAGACGAAGGAAGCGGAAGAGATTTGGGGAACGGCTGTTTTTTTCGGGCAAGTGATTTTAAGCCGACGGCGGATGATGGGACCGGAATTGTTGTCTTTGAGTGAAAGTGCGACGCAAGAAAGAGAAAAGCATGAGAGAATGATAATGGAGTTAAACGTATCGATGACTTTGCAAGAGAGTTTGGTTAGATCCGAACGAACCGAGAATTCAATAGATTTATGTAATATTATTATGACCTTTTAACTAAAATTCTAAACCAACATTTTTACTTTTTTTAGTTGAAATCACATATTTTTCTTTTAATTTTTCAATATAATTAATGTAAAATAAAAATTAAAGCCAATTATTTCTAATCATGTTCTTAAAAGAAATAATATTAATGATCGACTTTAGATTATAAATTAGTTTATATTAACCAAACTAAAATTAATGATCGATTATTTCCGTTTATTTTATTTTTTTAATATTAATGATTCACGTTGGATTTTTATTTTTTGTTTTGTATATTAATTTCTGTTAATCAAATTAAACTGAACCAAATTAAAACTAATTTGAACTACATTCAAACCAAACTAAACACAAACCAAACCGAATTAATTTTGGTTGAGTTCAGTTAGAATTTCATCATAATCAAATTAACCGAACCGACCCAAAAACGAACCCAAAATTAAATCGAAATGCCCACCCATATGAAAAACCTCAAGTAGTTTTGGCCTTTTGGATGAGCCTCGTTAAAAAAATAATTGAAAATTCAATCCATTTATAAAGTTTTTTCTAATTTAACCAATTGATAAAAGAAATGATTTAATTTAATTTGTATATATTACTTTAGATTTTTTTTAAAAAAATTTAGATTCTAAACACGTTTTAGAAATGACGATTCTTTTATTTTAAACTCAACCTCAATATTATTTGATCTACAACAAACCATATTTCGAACATAGGCCTCAAATAAATTGATTCATACACTATATAGTATTATATATATTAGATATTTTTTTGCTTAAAATATGAAATTTTTAACATGCAAATTTACAATAATAACTTTTATCGGTTTATTTCAAACCAGATTTTATGGCACACCCATATAGGATCAAATATAAATATTGGATCAACTGGATTTTAAATGCTATATTGGGGTTTTTTTGGGGTAAAAAATGTTATATTGGGCTGTATTAACTTTTTTTTTTTACAACGGAAACAGATTCATATAAATTTATGCTGATTCAAATAGGTTAGCTTCATGAGTCAACTTGTCCAAAACCATCAGATTTACATGAAAAAAATGAAATCACGAGCTCTAACCCCCTTTGCGAGAGTATCGGCTCGGATATTACAATTACGTGAAAAAGATAGAGTAAACTCCGCGAAATCTGAGCGTAAAAAGTTGAATTCTTCTAATTCAAATGAGAGATTTGGCCAATTCTCGTCCCCATCGATTAACTTAACAAGCTACAGACAATCAGTCTAAAGGTGAATAGAAGATATACCTTGCTGTTGGATGGTTTTCAAAACCCAGAGAGCAGCCTCCATCTCGGCATGGAGTGGAGAAAGAGCTGCCATTCCAGCAAAAGACTAGAAGGTAAATCGAGTTGTGATGGAGGAGCACAAGACCACCCCCCCCCCCCCAAACGATTTATCCATACCTACCCATGATACATCTACTTGACATCGGTATTCATTAGCTGGAGCCGAATTGTCAAGTGTCAATGCATCTCGGGTTTGCGGTTCTTCACTAGCAGCTTCTACCAAGTTTGCAATTTCCCATTTTTTTGCTTCATGTGCTGCAATCTCTACCGTATCCAACGGGAAGACGTCTTTCACATTGAAAACTTTTTCGTTCCTAACTTTCCATATGTACTATAAAATTTACTGGACGGATTTAATGTGTTCTTCTATTGTGTCTCGAACATTAGTTTGTGAAAGGAGGTAATTCATATTGCAAAAAAATGCATCACACGGAAAAACTTCAAGAAAAGACGGAATAAGAGACAAAGCCCAAGTTTGTAAAGCTGGTGGACATTGAAAAATGAGGTGGTTTATTGTCTCATCATCCGCACCACATCTGGGACATGTTCGGTCAATCCTGCAATGTCGATCCACCAATCTACTACATGTCCCTATATTCCCCGAAAGCACCTGCCATATAAGATGTTTGATTTTTCTTGAAGTTCCTAGAGACCACACCTTGCTCTTTAAACTCGTTGTACTTGGCTTCATGATCACCGGGATCGAGTTTTCTTCTTTCAAGTCGCAAGCCAAATCATATCCTGTTTTCACAGAATAATTTCCCAACTTCGTATAATCTTTAGCATCCAGGTCTAATGCTAAAGATTCGGGGGATATCTTCTGGTGCAATATCTCATGTAGCTTATCTTCCTTCCAACATTTTGAATCAAAATCAATCAAATGATTAACATAAAGGTTCTCATCCTAAGTAGCGGTGACTCCTAATGCCAGACGAGCCGTGATAACAGAAATCCAAATATCACTCCAAACCTTGGTATTAAAACCGGATTTAACTTACAACTCAAAGCGAGTTGATATGATAGTAAATAAAATTAATTTATGTTTTATATTTTACTTTATATCTTATTTTACTTGAAATGTTCCATTCATAACACAAAAATTCAACTAAATTATTATTCTCAATATCCATTCTTTATGATTTTTCATATTCTACGTATTTACATATATCCTCTCTTTTTGTTCGAGTTTAGAATCGTAAAATATACCAACGATTATGTATGTTACAGATCCAACACTAGCTATGGATTGTACAATCCTAAATGCAGTTGTTTTAATCGGAAAAAGGTATAGTAAGTACGTAATTTCGTCGGAAATCTTTATGTTTCGTCGGATGCGAATGAAATTGAAAAGTTACTTTCAGAAATCGAATTTATTTTTCAAATACCCGTTTTGATTTCCAACAGAATTAATAAATATGGAATAAAAAAAATAGATAATGGTAGCTAGAAAATAGAAAACCTTTGTAACAAACGTCTAAACACATCAGTCATCAAAGTCCACATTTAATTATTAGATCTCTCTGAGTGTAGTTCCAACTTTCAACTACCTAATCATAATTCTACTTTCCATTAGTTAATTTTCTTCTATAAAGGAAACAAATATGGTTATACCTTGCGAGGGATATATTCATCATGTAGCCTAATGCGTGTAGCCATGCAGTTCCTTAGATCCAGCGAAAAAATCAAATCATGCATGTACGTATCTTAAGCGACACTTTGGTCAATAAAGCTATTAAAAAGCCGATTACTTTGTATACACGAAATATGAGCAGAAATAGGGGTGAATTGAACATTATAAAAGTAATGGGGTGAAAAAGCGAAGCATCCTTAATACACAAGCCAAACTTTGACATTTTATCATCATCCCTTCTTATCTTGAACTGCTTTGACATCATATTTTCTTTTCTTTTGTTTGATATATCTAACTTTATTATTTGAATATTTTATCATGTAGTTCTTGGAAAGAAATGTCGTTGAACATCGCCCCTTCTTGATTACAACGAAGGTTCTGTAATTTTAAGGGATATTCAAAACTATTACATCCAAGTTCCTAGATATGATTTTTTTCAGATCCCCAAGCAATTAGCATTACTATTAAATTTAAAACACATATTGCCCGTAAAATATTATATTTACTTGTTGTAGAATCGTATCAAAAAGTCAGGAATGAATCTTTAAATATCTTTAAAATCAAAACTTAGTAATCAGAAGACTATGTAACCAAATACAAATATATATTATGATAGATGGCCCGACGACCAAAAAAAAAAGAAAAAAATAGAAATATAAAATGACTTTTGATATACACATTAAGTAATTAATTTTTATTAGTTAATTAATTCGATAGTAAGTCAACTTCACGTTGATTATTTCGGTCCGACTAAACCAGTTTGGAACCCTCTCCGTCATTACCATCTCGGTATCAAATTAAATCAACCAACCAAAACTATGAAACGCTAATATGAACATTTTTTGGTCACTCTAATCAAATTTATGAATTAATATATTCCAAAATATCTACTCACGTATAATATTATAAGTATCTGAATGTAGACATAAAATCAAGTTATTTGGATATGGATCCCACATATGTAAGGTGATCTACTAGGCCAGGTCCACATACATGTAGTGTATAACAGCAAATTTGTAGACGGTAGATCGGATTCTAAATCATTTGCGTATTAACATAATGTTGTTTTCTATGATCGACACACATATATATATATATAATACACCATTATGTTGACGTTATAGATAATCGTTGTATTTGGTTTTTTAAAATAACGATGGTTAATTTTTAGTTGATGACTATTTTAGAAATCTTCCCATAGATCATATGTCGACGTTTTTCAAGTAGTTGGAATGAAACACTCAAGTGCTAAATCCATAATTATTCAAACGAAGAAAAATAATTATGCTTTCAATACTAATTTGATAGGATGACCCGTCAAAATCACGTCCAAGTTTATTTATTCTTATCTTGCATCACGACTATTATTGTACTCGGTAAGTATATATCTATCATCGAAGAATGTATACTTGTCATTTTAGACCATGAATGCATCATAGTCGTAGTTTTATGCGTTTATGGAGAAAAATAAAAGTCAAAAAAGAACAAAGAATAATAATGACGAGAGTGATGATGCAAGGGCTTGTAGTCGGAATCTTAATTGGATCGAGAGCCGTCGAGAAAGAGAACCAATGGCTAGATTTGTCTTCGTCGATCAAAAATAATCGGACGGACATGATTTGTCTGACCCTACCCTCGGTCAATTTAGTACCTACTTGGTTGTCTTCATGGGATATGGAACCATATTCGTTGACTTGTTGTCTTTCTCAGGGATAGGTTCTAAAAATTATGAATTCAAATTAGTTGTGAATTGCACCGAAGATAAGGATTTACTGATTGGTTTGCTAAGAAACATTGAACGTTAAGTAAATATAAAAGTAAACAATTATGTTAATTTTTTTTTTCACAGTATAAATATAAAATTTATTAGAATTTTTAACATATATGCAAATAAAACTAAATCTCATATGTTTTTATGAATAAAACTACTTGTCGTTGTGTATGTAAAACCATATGTTACATTAAAAACTAGCATAATACCGTGATCGTATGAATTTAGATTTAATCGATATATAAAATCAAATATATTTTACGATAATAATATAACCAGTAACTCTAAAAAAACACGATTCAAACAATGAGTTTTCCGATTATATTATAAAAAAATACTTGTATGTTATTTTATAATACTAGTTATTCTATTAACTCAAACATGTTAGTCACTTTAAAAATAGAGAACGAGTTTGCTTAACTAAATACCTCTATTTTCTACTCTAAAAAGAATATTTCAATTTTATTCTATTTCTATTTAGTTACTATTTTTTAAATAAATTTTTTACTTTACAAATATACAAATTTTACTCATTTATTTAGTATTTTTAACAAAAAAAATAAATACAATTATGATTTTACTAAAATTAAAAGTTTACCACACAAATAAAATTTCATTAAATAACTAGTTATTAAAATTATATATTGTATTTTATTTTATTTTTATATAATTTTTTTTAGTTACAAAATAGAATCATATCAAAATTAAAAGAGTATTTTGCAAATAAAAAAATTATACTATAAAATAGAGATCTCTATGTTTGATTCCAAATTTTGAATTACAAATAGATATTTCTATTTCTAAAATAGAATACAGAGTACTATTAGAAATAATTTTACTATAAAATAGAATTTAAAGGTAAAAATAGAATGTTATTGGAGATGTTCTTAAGAGTTGAAGTTGATGTTTAAATCAAAACCATATATCGTTCATGGACGGTATTATAATTTAAATCAATTTATTTTGTAAATTTTTAATATTCTTAGTCGAGTTAACATTTTGTGTATTCGTTATTTAATCATACACAACTTGAAAATTGTTAAACACCATAATTCTTGTTTAGAAAATACATCTTCTAGAGAAAACAAGTAAGCAGAAAGCTCTTTCTCATGTAAATATTTATAATTAAAAACAGTTTTGAGGGAAAACGAACATGATGATGATGATGAGCGTGACAGCAACATATCATCATTATTATGTTATTTTAATCATTTAAATTTTAAAATAAAACCAATGTTTTAATTTCCCGCACCAACCCCACCTTTCTTTTTCCCCGTCCAATACCAAGTCAGGTGAAGAACGACGGCGTTTTCGAATTGACCACGTATACCCCCTATAATACCCGTCATACTCAAAATTGCCCCATTAGTTTTGTTTCTTTCGATTGTTGGCTATAATTAGCTGGAATAAGGGAAAGATCATTTTGTGGTTTCCAATAGTTAACCAAAAATATTAATATGAAAAATAGTGATTTACTGTATAAAGTTCCGAGGTTATGAAAATTTAATTACGATTGATGTCATTTCATGGTTTTAATTTTTAAGCTAAATCAAATGTTTTTTTTTTCAATACTAGTGTTTAGAGTAATCATGACCAAAAGTTAATATCTGACAAAAAAAAAATTAATAGTTAATCGATGTGTTTAAAAAAAAAACATTAATGGGTGGTTAAATATAAAAAGGAAAAAACTATGGGTTGAGATTTAATTTGACCAAATATTTAGGGTGTTGATGGAACAAGTTTGGAAAAAAGGATAAAGAACCCACAGATCATCTTCGACCTCTATAAATACGCCTTCTGCATTTTCGGATCGTTGAACTAATCTACTATACCCACAAAAAAGTATTAAGATAAACAATTTACAAAGAAAGCTTCAGAGAAACGAACAAACTATTTCGATGGCGACCAAAGTGTATATCGTGTAAGTAAAATTTCTATTTTTTCGTTTTGTTTTTCGGGGAGATTTATTATCGGGTCTCTTCGTCTGTACATGCTTCTCTTTCTGATCCACCGTAGCGACTTGATTTGATTTTTAGTGTTGATCGAAGAATTTTTTTTTTTTTTTAATGGTTTATCGATTCTCACCGATGATTGTTTTATCTTTACTAAGTACTCGGTTTTGCTGTTCAGTGATTGCATTTATTCGTTTTCGATTCGTCCTCTAGGGTTGTTGAATTTATCTAATCTTTAATCAGAATCCTGGGCGATTCTGATGATCGGGACGTCGCTTGCCTTTAATTTGCGATGGTTTAATTTATGAATTTGCTTGAAAACTCTACTTTTGGGTGAAGAATTCGCTTATATGTTGTTTCATTGGTCTTTCGATTCAGTTTTTGATCGATACGAAATTGAATTTTCGGGTCATTTTCATGGATTTGTGATTTAGGTGCTTGTAGATTGGCTTGCTGGGTTTGATCTCAAATTGACTTTTAGTCTCTCGACATTTGCAGGTACTACTCTATGTACGGCCATGTGAAGAAATTGGCTGAAGAAATAAGGAAAGGAGCTGCTTCTGTTGAAGGCGTTGAAGCCAAACTATGGCAGGTTAGTTGCGTACTGCCTAGTTCTGTAACTCTGCTGATGAGCTACTTTCGTCCGCTTTGCATTGTCAATTTCAGAAGCACAAAGTGACTTTATGTTTCAGCGAGAAGCTATGTTAAGGGATATAAGTGGCTACAGAGTTCTTTAAACACTAGGGTTCTTGTATATCTGGAAGAAAGGATAAGACTTTTCTAACACTACCTTCCACCATCTTTAGGACCATTCTTGATTTTGGATTCTTGACTGATGATTCCTTAGCTTAGCAAGTTATGAGTACCAAGAGATACTAATTTCTTTGGATTGTTTAGTTGGTTTATGGCACTGCGTTTTCTGCTTCACTGGCTTGATTTGGCTTAAAGGGCAGGTTCCTTTTTTGGACTCTGCTTATCGAGATTTCGGTTTTCGTGATACTCTTGCTGCGGATCCTTCACAATTACCTGTGTTGCAGTTTTAGTTGGCAATGTTGTGTGACACAGGAATTTCCAAATCACAAATTACCAATCAGGTTTAGCTATACAAATCAAATGTGAATCATTGAACCTGATGGAATTTGATTTCCACAGGTACCCGAGACGCTTCCAGAGGAAGCACTCTCTAAGATGAGCGCACCACCAAAGAGCGAATCCCCTATCATCACCCCGAACGAGCTAACTGAAGCCGATGGGTTTGTCTTTGGATTCCCAACAAGGTTCGGTATGATGGCTGCTCAGTTCAAAGCCTTCTTGGACGCGACCGGTGGACTCTGGAGGACTCAGTCACTCGCCGGTAAACCAGCCGGTATCTTCTACAGCACTGGCTCTCAAGGTGGTGGCCAAGAAACCACCGCGTAAGTTCTCTCATCAAGAACAAAAACACTTCACACCGTCGTCTTTGCCGTATATCTTTAAAAAAAAAACCGTCTTTGTGGTGATTCTATAGATTGACGGCGATAACTCAGCTGGTACACCACGGGATGGTATTTGTCCCGATCGGTTACACGTTCGGTGCGGGAATGTTCGAGATGGAGAAAGTGAAAGGAGGAAGCCCGTATGGAGCTGGAACATTCGCAGGAGACGGTTCGAGGCAGCCAACAGAGCTGGAGCTACAGCAAGCGTTTCACCAAGGCAAGTACATTGCAGGCATCACCAAGAAGCTCAAGGGATCTACTGCTTAGAGCAGCTTTTTAAAAAAGATTACGGTATCAATAAGAAGAAAGAAAGAAATACCGGTTTGGTTCTGCATTTTACATAAAATCATATATATTCTTTCTATTTGAATTTGGGGGAGTTTTTTTCTTTTTTGTGATTTTTCGGGTTTAAACTACATGATATTATTTCACAGCAATAATTATTGTCTTGGTTTTTACGTATAGATGTGTATGATTTGTACTTGTGTTTGCACACCAAACAAAAGATGCCTCGTCAGTCGTCACTTAGTAAAGTTGTATTTTTTTTTTGTTTAGCTAACTTTTGTTAAAGTTGTTTAAGAATCTCTGGAGGAGAATACCAAAGTCATTAATAGACAAACTACATACATAAGCAGAAAAGCTAATCAAAGGACTTGATGAGCATTCTCGTAGTATCGGCTAATGAAGGACGACTTCATCATGTTTCTAGCAAACGTCTGCTTTAGCGAGACGCAGAAAATTGAACACTGACTGTCCGGTTACACTCGATTAGAAAGACGACCAATATTTATAGTGGCCCAGTAACGTCCCATTGCTACCATTTGGCGGTCCAAACAAAAGTGAGAAAC
Source organism: Alliaria petiolata (assembly GCA_020283515.1). Lineage (NCBI taxonomy): Eukaryota > Viridiplantae > Streptophyta > Magnoliopsida > Brassicales > Brassicaceae > Alliaria > Alliaria petiolata. Next base: position 51,124,775 of record JAHZTW010000002.1, read on the forward strand.
CAATGTGTATATTGTTCAAGTGTATAGTATGATAAAAATGAGACTATTTTTTATCGTTCGGATTACCGGACCGGGTCGGGTATTTCGGATTTCAGATATTTCAGAAGGTTGGTTTTTGGTACCGATCGGGTATTATTAGATTTCGGATCGGATTCGGTTCGGTACCCTCCGAGTTTGGATCTGTTCGGATATCATATTTCGGATCTGGTTTGGTTCGGGTTTAAATATTTTTATCAGAAAAGTAACAAAATAACCAAATATAACCAAAAATACTCGAAAATAACCAAAAATACTCGAAAATAAACTAAAATCTAAACATGAAAATTCAAAAGTAAGTAAAGTAATATATATTATAAATCCAACTAAACATTTAAAATTCAAAACCAAATTCAACATTAAAGTTATAACTTAAAATTGTCACAAAAGAAAAGAACATAAAAATAACATTAAAAAAATCCATTACATAAAAACAAGATAAAATAAGTTCAAAGATAATTTATGTATCTACATAAAACCAAATTAGAAATATATATATATGTATTTTTTGGTTATATTTTATCTATATAAAACCAAAAAGATAATTTCATAACTCAAACTGAATTCTTGACGTTTCAGAAGAAAAAGAGACTGCGGAAAAACGATTAAGGGTTTACAGATTTTTAGATTTGTGAATGATACTTTTTATATTTTGTGCCTTGAAAACTGGGATAGAGCGAAGTGCAATCGACGAGAGATAAAAAAATAAAGTTAGGAATTGTATATTAGAAATAGGATAATTCAGATACTTTTCGAATATTTTTCAGATATCGGCTCGGATAAAATATTACCGGATATCCGAACTAAGTGAAGATTACTTTGATATTTTGATGAATTCAGAACGGTTCGGATCATATATTTTCGGATCGATATCGGATCGGATTTTCGGATCCGGATAAAATGTCCATCCCTAATTTTTGCTGTGTCTGCTTCTAAAATGGGTTTCAGCACTAAAAGTTATATTATTTACTATTTAGTGATGGGATTAGACGAAGAAGATAAGAACACTCATGATATTATGGAATTTTTTACTAACTTTCTAATTATGTTATTCAGATTGTAATTTGTTTATCTACTCTTTATTTTGTTGAGGGGTGCCATTTTTTAGCCTTCCAAGGTACAACAAGTCAACAACATAGTTTCACTTACAACAGCCTCTCACAATACATTGAGTTTTGTATCAATGATAAACAAGTTTAACTAATTTTCATAGGAAATGTGGATGTTCATGACGTTGTACTATAAATTTCTTATGGTTAGAAAAGATATATATATAATAATCTAACTACAGACTTGATTATATTATTATGTAGCATTATCGTCTATTGACCATATCAATAAATATAATAGTGAAAAAAACAGTTCAGGTCATTTTCGACAATAAGAACATTGTCGCTTAAGCAAAGACAATCAGCATTTGAAAACTGGTGTTACCTCAGCGAAACCCATACTTTATAATGTCAATCCCGTGATTAAAGCTCGTATTGACATCCGAACTAAAAATAAAATTTGATACTATTTAAACAAAATTATCTTAGCCCACACACACATATATTAATTAAATTATAGACTGTATATTAACATGTAAGAAGTCGAAAACTCCTAAGAGTGGTCCTGTCCAAGCACTACTCACAAACACTGAAACGTGTATACTTTAAAATGTTCAATTCTTTACTCGTTCTTTCATTATCAACCGGAATATCCTGAAAGAAACTTTAGAATTAATTATTTTTTTAACTATAAGGTTTCGTTTAAGCTTGAGCATCACGGGACATGGATTCGAATACGCTTCAGAACGAGGATAACTTCAAGTAATTTTATAAAGGATAATGTAGCATAGACGACGACAGCATTATTGTCATAGAAGCATAAGATTAAAATAAATTATTGTTCTTGTAATAGTTATACATATATACATATGTGAATGTGAGTCGGACCCAAAACAAAGTTATACATATATGTGTGATAAAGAGAAGTGATCGTAGTTAGTTTGATCGGTTAATTAAAACAAAACTGTCTTGATCTAATTGAATATGAATTTGTACTAATATTAGCTGGTTTGAAGATGAATCATTTATGTTTTATAGATTTGTTATTTACAATGTTTGTAATTGGATCTGGAATACTATGATTACTACCAGAATTTTCTGGTTCTAGAAAGGAAGATACCAACAACTATAGTATTCAGACTTAAAATATTCAAACGCGAGGGATCATTTTGGTTTATCTGGTCAGAATTTTGGATTTAAAATTTATATAATTTTATTTAAATGAAAAACATCGCACAAAGTGATTGAAAGTATAGGAGAACAGATACAACACTAAATAAAATAAGAACAGTTAATATATATAATAAAAAAGTTCACATCATAGTTTCATGTTCATTTGTTGCATGAACGAGCGGTCACGCTATGTTAGGTATAAGTTGTTTCATGTGCTTGCATGACCCGAAAAAGAAGTATCATGTCTCTTGTCTCTTGATGAATCATGAAAGTATCTACTAATATATATATATATATATTTTTTTTTTTTTTCAGTGAAGATGCTATTTCTTATACTTTTCGTTTAATTGTGTTTATTTAGTTTTGAATATTTTTAGTTTCGAGTAAAATGATATAAGTTTTAAGAATAATATAGAACATGCTTAGTTTCTTAACCAAGTTTTCTTAAATCGAAATGCTGAAAATCATGAAATCTTGAATTTCTAGCTAGTAAATATATATTGCAAGATAAATTGTGTGTACCAAATTGGAATCCATATTTGGCCACGATCAGCATGTTAAACCACCACCATATATATACTACAATATGTGCCGACCATCAGGTTTTATCATTGCATAAATATTAAAGTATTTCTGTTTATGTAACCTTTTTTTAAATAATCTTTTCAATATTACAATATTTTCACTTTCTATCGTTCTACTACAACAGGTTAGCAAACGTCGATCTACGAACTTTGATGAGAACACAACCGTCGTTATCATCAAGGCCTCTCTCCTTCCTAGAAAATTCGTATCAAAAATGTTCTCCATTGTCAAGAACAAATGTCTACCTAGCTGTAATAACTCAAAATCGGTTTGCTAAAAGAAGATGAGAGTTAATCGGTTTTGTGATAACTCAAATCGGCTTAGTAGAAGAAGATTAGAGTTAATGGGTTTGGTTCAAGAGATTTTCGAGTTTAAGCTTAGCCGGAGCTGTTTAACTTTTATTGGTAGTTCCGATCGTCGGAATAGAGGTTGATTACAAGGGTCTCGAGAGAGAAAAAGACTCTTGTTTCTGTTTCGAGTTCTTCCCCTATTTATAGAGGGCATGCCTCATATCGGACGGCCTCTATCGATTTGGTCGTAGGGCATACATTTAAAGATGACTTTAAACATATTATTTAATCTGAGTGTAGTCTGCGCTCTGACTCGCATGCGGCATGGCGCTGATTGAGTGGAGTCTACGCTCTGACTCGCATGCGGCATGGCACTGATTGAGTGCGGCATGGCGCTGATTGAGTGCGGCATGGCGCTGATTGAGTGCGGTATGGCGCTGATTGAGTGCGGCATGGCGCTGACTGGGAGACTGAATGGACTCTGACGGATTGTGCCACGCCGTCAGGTCGGCCAACTCTAAATGTCTTTAGGTCGGCCAACTCTAAATGCCGTCAGGTCGGCCAACTCTAAATGTCTTCAGGTCGGCCTTCCTAAATGTTTTCAAGGTCAGCATGTGATTGAAACTTGCAAACGGAGGAGTTTCTCGAAAGGTGACCGATCAAGAATCCTCCCCGTTCGTCCATTGACAACCGATCTTGTGCCTTTTCTACTTTTCAAAAGATGGCCGAGCCGGCGCTTTCTCTGGATAAGCGAGTAAACTTGAGTACTTGTCTTTCTTAGCCGACCTAAAGTTGGGATTACCAACAGTAGGGTTTTTAATGGAGCCGGTCTTAATTGCATTGAGCTTTTTAGAGGGGATACGAATCCCGACTCTAACACTAGCTCTTCAACATCTAGGATCAAATAGCAGAACTCTTCTAAATGAAGCATGGTCAAGGTCCTAATGCATCTGTAATTGATTTGCTTCCTGTAAACTGAGATACGTGTATATTTGTTTCTTCTCCTACCTCCTCTTTAATGTATCCTTTCATGGGCCTCTTCCCCTTTTCTCTTCTCTATTTTGGGGTTATCATTTGATTTCTCGTATCCTTTAGTTTCATGAACTTAAAATATCCCTTTAAGTAATTTTTTTTAATATATTTAATCTATTAATATTGCATGCAATAATAAAAATTGATGGTCGCACATCATTTTAACTATCTAAACCGTAGTAAACAAACTTCGAATACACTCGTATAATTTGGTAGCTTATCTTTCTTGCTTCTCGTCAGTGTGAAATTTTCACATTCATTACACAAATAAGAGGAAATATTTTTTTTTTAGCAAAAGTCTTCTGTTGCCGTGTACTAACCACGACGAAAAGAAGATGTATATTAAGATAATATTGGCAATAGTGGTCACGAGACACACAAACATTGCATAGTGTTATGTTTGTTGTTTGCGTGTCACTGTATGTATTAATGTATATAAAGTATATACTATACAAATATACATGTATCTTCCACTGTCCAAATTTAAAACAGCCCATGATGAGTATTTTTGTAGTTATATATACTATTCGGATAAATAATATTCTATACTCATCATGTTATTGTCCTGATGTGGGAACAAAAATAAAATACAAAAAAATTGAAACTGGAGACGAAAGAAAGTGAAATGCAGAACACACATCATACAATGTCGTTTTACTTCTACAGTACTACTGGGCCAAGATATCGCATACCCGAGCCACAATGTAAGCCCAGAAAGGGAACAAAGCTTTGATGTACCGCAAGTGCGGGATACCATAAGGGGCCGGTCAAAAGTCAACACATTTTTAGCCACACGTGTTAGTATATTTGAGCGATTGTCGGATTGGCCACGTGACAAATCCAGCAAATAACCGACACTCGGTTTGTGCCATCTAAAGTTTTCTATTTTGTACACCAAATCATTGAACTTCTTTGTCATTCTCTTTGTCGCCCAAGAAAAGGACTGTGGACAATTTTGGATTCAATAGTAAGGTAAACAAAATATTATAATTTCAATATTTTAATTCTAAAACCATGATTCTAAAAAGAAATTTAAAATATCGACAAATTTTTTGAATAAATAAAAGGTATCTAATAGTAAAATAGACATAAGATAAGACCAAAAATCAAACACACAACCAATAAAAGTCTAGAAAAAGACTTCCCCTAGTCGATGCCGTAATGTACTTATATAGAATATGACATCATATGATAAATTTCATTTTTTTTATGGGGAAGAACTTTGTACTTTATTTCATAAAATATATTTACAAAATTAAATGATAAATTGTTTATGGCGATCTTGGGTTATATTATAATACCACACAATGGTTTCTAAATAATTTTATTTTGAAAATAATAGAAGAATCGTTTTTATGTGTTTGTCAGTTTCTACTTGAGTTTTCTAACTAAAACATATACTGTCTCCAAAAGTCTAAATAATGTCAGAATCCATTGTGAGTATTGTCTGTTTTTCCCTAGCACAGAAATTAAATAGTAAAATCTGATTACAATAGCATTTTTGCCATTGTTTTATTTTAAATTGTTTTCTTTACTGAAATTGAGCCTGTCCTATGTAAAGAACAATCTCATGCCAGTTTTGTGGTCTCTGATGGTCACACAGAGAACAATTGTTCTCGCAACTTGTCAAAAATTCGTCATATATTATTTATTGTTACTTCCAAGATATCTGTATATTCATATATTATATGTAAACTAATACTTCCTCCGTTTCATAATAAATGTTATTTGGAAAAAATGTATCTGCAATGTAACTAAATGTATCTGGATGTGTTTTGAGTTTAATACATTCAGATACATTGCAGATACATTTTCTCCAAATGACACTTATTATGAAACAGAAGATGCAATAAGAATTTATATTCTCACGTTAATACGGATTAAATTGATAAAATACTTGATAAAATACGTAAATGCAGGACATTATTATATTACGTACACAACATAAAATGTCGGATCTACATTAGGGATGTCAATTAGGGCCAAAACCCGCGGGCCGGCCCAGCCCGACCCTGAAAAATATCGGGTTCGGGTTTTGATATTTAAGCCCAAAAATATCGGGCCTTTCGGGCTAAACCCATTTGGGCTAATGGTTTTTGGGCTTAAACCCGACCGGGCTCGGACTTACCCGAAAAACCTGACTTTTTATTAATGAAATAACCTTAATTTTCTAGTTCTTCTTATTATCCTATAAATCTCATTTATTAATGGAAAAACTCTAATTTTCTAGTTCTTCCTATAAATCCCAAACCCAAACTAAACTAATTTCGAGAAGCACGCCTACTTTCAACCTTTGTCGTCGTTTTTAATATTGTAAGTCAATGTCTTTTTTATATTATGTCAAAACCTACCAATTTTTTTTTTTACTTGTTATATGTAGATCTTGATGACGATGAGAATTTAGAAAGCGCAGAAAAAATTATAATCTTGAAGATTCTTATCTCGACTCTACCACTTCTACTATTTTAATTACGCATTTATTTATTTATTTTATATAAGGATTTTTTATATAGATTTACTATTGTCGTCGTTTTTAATATTGTAAGTCAATGTCTTTTTTATATTATGTCAAAACCTATCAATTATTTTTTTACTTGTTATATGTAGATCTTGATGACGATGAGAATTTAGAAAGCGTAGAAAAAATTATAATCTTGAAGATTCTCATCTCGACTCTACCACTTCTACTATTTTAATTACGCATTTATTTATTTATTTTATATAAGGATTTTTTATATAGATTTATTAAGTTGAACTTGTGCTTTTAACTTAAATTGGATTTGATAAAGCTATATTTACGATTCGTTCAATTTCGATTTAATTTTAATAAATATTTTTGCTTTTAGTTTATTTTGTATTTAAAATTTATTTTCTTTTTTAAAAAAGCTCGAAAAAGCCCAAAAAAACCCGATAAACATGTTTAGGCTTGATATATTTTCGGATCGGACCGGACCAGACTTAAATACTTGCGAGCTTTACGGATTTCGGACCGGGCGGGATCAGCCTAATTGACATGCCTAATCTACATACATATTATTTAAATAACTAAACGATATATTCTTTAAAGCCGAAGATAAACTATATTTTTCGATCCTTGAATCTTTGATGATTCTTGTTCCTCTCGATGGTATATGAATTTGGAAAACTATAGTTTACTTAAAAACGCATAACAGTCAGCAAATTATGGCTTTCTAATGATTTTGCTTTTTGAAGCAAATACAAAACAAGTAAAGTTCTCATATATATGCGTGATATGCAAATAATTTAATTATACTCTTTTTTTCTCCTTTTAACAAATTCACCGTAGCTTAATTAATTGCAAGGAAAAGTAAAACCAAATTGGATTAAAGAAACATAAACTGCCTATGTACATATGATTAGGAGGAGCTAAGCATATTTTAAAACAAAAACAGCAAAGCAAAATTCAAATTAAGATTAAAATTAGACAGACAGACATAATGATTATGGTTAATCACTTTTCTCGATATTCCTCTGATTACAAAAACAGTTCAAATAGGACTAGAACCTTCTACCTCATACAGCTGCTCTTCTTCTTCCTCAAAGTTTCCTCTTTAGTTACTTCCCCATTGCTTGTGACCAGGGACCCATTTTGGACACTTGGGGCTGAAGTAAGTCGTAACAACCCTAGAGTTTAGAAGCTCAATGATCGGAGCAAACTTCACACACCTCGGTGTCTTGTACTGATTGATCGATGCCCCTAGGCTTATCGCGTAATCCATGAGCTTATCGAAAGTCCCTGACTCGACAATCTTGATCTCCAAAGGTCCAATGGACTTGTCACTGGCCCTTCCTTGTCTATACACACTGTTAAGTGATTCCTCTATGGTTAAACAGCAATCCTCGAAGACCGAGGGAGGAATCGGTGTGTTACCGTTCAAGCAAAGCTCCCAGAACAAGACATAGTGGCCCGGGATAAATGATGTGTCTGCATAGCTAGTGTACTCGGAGAGTGAGGCATCAAACGGAACAAGGTGTGTTACCGCATTTTTAACTGCGTTTTGAAGCTCAACCTCGTCGGTTTTGTCTGCATCAATGCTTAAGGCCACGTTCTTGCGGCATATGAAGCTAAATTGAGGCGCATTGTTCTTGAAACCAGCCACTTTTAGGACATCACCCACTCTGTACCTGTAAAGTCCTGCAAAGAAAATCACAAAACAATACAAGATTCAGCATAAATTCAAATATGATCTAAAGCAAACATCATCACATTTAGCTTAAAGATTCAAATTTTGTTTTCTTTTAAAAAAAAAAAATTAAATTAACCAAAGATGGTTGGTTTTTTACCTGCATAGGTGGTGACAACAAGCTCATACTCCTGACCAAGCTTGACATCAACGAGATCAACAAGCTCTTGTTGTTCTTTCTCAGTGAGTGCTTTTCGAAGACTGATTGAGCTAGTGACTCCACTGTTTCTATGAACAGGCAAGAACTCGAAATAGGCCATGGATGGTATGAGAGTGTAAGAGACCTCACTTGGTTGGCAAAGCGGCCTGAGATTCACACCGAAGTAGCACTCCGAAGAAGCATACATTGTGCAGACAAGAGGCAAACCATTGCTGTAATAATCCAAAGTTGGAATGTACTGTGACATTGTCCCAGTCACAATCACATCCACATACTTGGTGTTAGGCCAAAGTCTAGTGATGATACCTTGCCAAGAGGTCTTCATACATTCCGATTCAACGAAATCCGCAAGCTTCGGATCCGGCTTAAGAATCTCCCCGACCGCCTCACGAACCGAAAGGTCGGTTATCTCAGAACTGAGAGTACCGGATCTAATGTCACGGACTAGCTCAGGCCAAAGTTTCTCAAGAAATTTGATGGCTCTGATGAAACCAGAGGCAAAGACAGCTCCAACACGAAGAACCTCTTTGTGTTGGCATAAACCACAGAGCATTTGAGAGTACATGCTCTGGTAAGAGTCAGGGCAAAGGATGGTTTGGTTGGGGCTTGTGTAGTTGGTGTAAGGATCAAAAGGTCTGTTTTTGAAGTGAGAGGATTTGTAGTAACTGGTTAAGACAGGACGAGCAGGGAGACCACCTGGTGTTTTGGATTCGGATTTAATGAACAAAAAGTACATTCCTTTGCCTTTATCAAGACCAGGAACAAACTGGTTCATCACAGGCATCAAAAGACTGTAGAGAAGCGATCTTCTGTCTAGCTCCTCTTCGATTGTTGGCATCAGTTTCCTCTCTCCACCAGATGTTCCAGAACTGTTGACACAATCAACATAAATCCATGTTAGCCTCCAAAATGTTGAGAAATTTTATGAAAGTTGTGATTTTTTTTTTCATGACCTGTATCAATGATTTTTTTTAAAAAGTAGACACATAAAAAAAAAAGTTTGAGAATTTTCTTTTCCTTTTTTTGATAAAAGGTTTTAACAGTGAACGGATGAGAAAGTTAAAACCTTTTTGAGTACCCATTAAAACCCAAAGATTGACCCAATAAAGATTCGAATCTAAAATCTTAGCCAAAGTGATGAAACAGAGCAACAAAAAAAACAGAGCAAACAATGGACAAACCTTGTGAGGAACTCAGAGATGGGGTTAGAACAGAGGATTTGAGATTTATCGCCGACAGAGATTCTGTTGATCTCAGGCTGGATATCTTCGTACGTCACGACAGGCATGACGTGCTTGAAAGTCTCGCGGTCGGTTCGTCCTTCGAGCCCGTGTCGTTTGAGGTACTCCACGTCAGCATTGCGTGAAAGGATCTCTTCAAGAACTCGTCTCTGGACATCATCAGCGTTCGTGGTCACTTCCTCGATGAATTGGAGCTTATTCTTGTTCTTCTCCGCGAGAATCTGATCATCAGAAATTTCCAAAGCTTCGATCTTTGGTGCCTCAGGCATCGTTTAAGTTTTTTTTTTGGGGGGGGTGGGTGGTGGTTTTAGAAATCGAAATGAGAGAGCTTAAAGAAGAGTGAAAATGGCGAATAAGCTTGATCTGGATTTTAAGCTTGAAGGGTGTGAGAAAGAATGAAAGAGAAAGGGTTACTATATATAGAGGGAAGTCGGAAAGAGGGTGACGAAGATATCGAAGGGTAGAAAGGTAAATTAACAATATGTTATATCCAGGATTTAAGTGAACGGCTTGCTATTCGTGTTTAATTGGATTTAAATTATTTTATTTCGTTTGATTACACAAAGTATAATATCTTTTTATTTTCTGTAATGGTCAATACCCGTACTGGCTTCAATAAAAAATTAGTACTGTAGTAGAATATTTTTAAGGTCATTCAAACTATATAGTACTCTCTAATTCGCCCACTTTATTTTCAGCTAGTAAAATAAATTATATGGTCAATTTTTTTTACCCCATCATCGAACTTAAATAATTCTCTTAAATGAAACGATCATGCAACTGCTGGAAGCCTGGAACATGTATAATAATAGTTGTACTAATACCGTTTTTATGTCATGACTTAGAATGGAAATCCGATATGTTTATTGTTCACCAAAAAGAAAAGAAAAAAATTATGTTGTATATTTTGAAGTCAGATGACAATTTGAGAACAAATTAACTCGATACAAAACTTCTTTTTATAGAAGACGGTAAATATTAAACCGTGTTTCGCTAGTTATTTTTGTTTGCCCATTTGTTGATTGTGATACTAATAAGTATGGTGTAAATTTTAGTTTATGATTTGGTTTTCGTTTTTTATTAAAAAAAAAAAAAAACTGAGACCATATAAAATCATTTGTAATTTCGTTTCGTTTCAATTCTATATAATACCATTTTGGTTTAAGTGGTACTATATTGGTTTCGATTTTGTTTGATTACAGGTTTTTAACAAACATTAATTAGTTCGATTTCATTTTTATTTTTTTGGTTTGATCTGGTTCTGTTTTTCCTATTAGACTATTACGGTAAAAGTAAGAATAAAATTAACATAAGAAATAATAATTAATGCGACAGGAACGATCCCTTACGATCAAATGCAAAACATAACCTTATGAGCGATACAAAAGGGCATAAATGAGGGCACAGATTTTATAACGGGATTTACCCGGTTAACGAGGACCGAGAAACCGGCAATATCCGGTTAATCCGCAGTAGTTTCTAACGGAGTTGTCCCACAAAATACCGGCAGCGAACTCCCCTAAAGCCTTTTCTAAAGCCCCTAAGCTACACCATCTTCCGTTTCCCGGTACACACAGAAAAAAACGGCATTCACTTTGAATTTATCGCGCTATTTTGAGATGTTTCTGGTCAATGTATCGCGTCGAGGAGAAGAGGAAGGAAACCCAGAAGTATATATTACAAGAGGTGGGACCATTACAGCTGGACTCCATTGTTATTGGTTGACACGTGTACGTGGTGTTATACTACTAGTTTGGTGCCTTCACGTAGTTTATTTTCATGCGATTTGTTATAATTTTGATCATCCATGAAAATCAAATGAGTATAATCAACATAATTTGTTGGGTATGAACACCTAATATATATGTTTTCTTCTAGATGGTTTTATTTGTGTAATTGAAAAAAAGCTTTCAAATATTAGATTGTAAATTAAACTCCAAATTTGTTAATTAGTGAATTAATTATCACATCGGGGATACTACTATTTGACATTTTGACCTCAGATTATAGATAGTAACTAGAATTAGATACGAGACCAAGATGGTAATATTTAGCAAAGATATGATTCCCGTCAAAGCGTCATCTACTTTTCAATTTATATTCTTGTTTATCTATTTTAAATTCTTAGTGTTTTTTTGTTTTGTTTTGGAATGTTCCATTATATATATAGTGCAAGAAAATTCTAGAAGAAGATACGACGGAAATTAAGTGACGCTATCTATTAAGATAACGTCTATACGTACGGTTAATAGGTTTTGCTTTAATAATTGAAATATCTATGAAAAAATAAAGGACTAATAAAATCTGCAAGTGTATCATTTAGAGAGACAAAGAAAATACGATATACTTATGAATTTTGTGAAATTCACTTAACAAAAAAAAACTAATAACCATTATATATATAATATATATACATACATATGTATACGAACACTTACAAAGTACTTTTCCTATCACAAAAGTATATATATATATATTCGTTTCGTTGACAAGTAAGTTTAAATTTTATTCGGCAAGCAACAATGTTTAATCGGGGAATATCTTCCAAACTCAACATCAGTTGAAGTCACTTGATAACATATATTGTAAAATGGTCAATACACGTTTAGTCAAATTCGTAACGTAAACCAATAATAAAAAAATCACAATCAAATATATTTATATTGGGTTTCAAAAAAAAATGAGGGCTAATTTATGTACTAATACGGGTGCACAAAAGTACATAACTAGACAGAGACTATACTATATATTTTAGGTTTAAAATCGGTGCCTAATTAGACTTTAATTCGTGTTTGTATTTAGAAATCAAATGATTAGGTACAAATATTTTGACTTGCCAAAAAGAGTGAATCCCTCAGAGTTAGTCAAACTTTTTCTTTTTTTTAGTGGCTGAGAGGTATTCAAACTTTATACTTATATTCTTGCGAGTTAATTTTATCTATGCTTACATGACTTTGAACTTTATAATCCTATTTGAACAGCAACTTAAAATTCGCAATGGAAAATTCCGTTAATAAACATCACAAGATGACGTCAGCATTCCGGCCCGCATTTTTTATATTCGTTTGCCGATTTTTGGCTCGCAAACTCCGTTATTTCCGTGTGTGATCCATAAAGTCACTGGACAATTCCAAGAAAAATTAAGTAGAACGAGCTAAGATATTCGAGTAATGACAACAAAAGTTTAATACTATTGAGAAGAAGAGGGTTCATCGTTTTAAGAAACTTGTTTTTGACACGGAACTTCCGGTAATGCCACGTGGGAGCTCCCCACTCTGAAAATCAGGTAGAAGCGGGTGCACCGAGATGGAAGGTAGGACCGCACCTCCTTCAGGCCAAGCGGAAAGTGCGTGTCTGTAATTATCTCGAGTCGTCCTAGGGCATTTATGGAATTTCAAAGACATTTTTATGTAGTAGAATCCGTACTCAGTAGTGATTCTAACTCTATACGTTTCATCGCGACAAAGAGTTTTTGTTGTGCTGTTCGTATTATACGGAAAGGGCTACGAGAGGCACCGACAGATAATTGCAAATCTTTGACTTATCTTTGCCGAAAGATGTCAATTTGGTTTTTTTATCCTTCCAATTTTGTTGATTTTTTTTTTTTTTTTTGTATAGAATGGTTTTTGGAATGACATAAAAACATGAGAAACAAGTACACACGAGCTGAGATGAACTAAATGACCCAATGATAGTGAAGGGTCAAGTCCCCCGAACCAAGTGATGAGATATTTCTTATCACTTGTTTTGTAATTTGGTCCTTGTGGAGGACAGAACGAAAATATATTGTAAAGTGTTTAATGTTAAATATTTTAAAGTCTCGCCCATGCATGTAATCTTCAACCTAAACCTAATCATATACCTCGCACGTGATATTAGAAATCTTTGACGTATACTATAATATATAGACAATACAATATCTACGTGTGTTGTATATGTTTCTTTTTGTTTATGATATTGTATATGTTTCTACGTACCTAACGTACATATACACATATACGTTACGTACATGCAAATCAAAATTTCCCGCAAACTTTTAAGAAAAGGAGAACAGATAACTAAAGCTGCTAATTTATGCTATTTAATTACTGGATGTTCGAATAACTTATAATGATGGTGTCACAACGTGCATGTGGATGGTTGAATGTTGAAAGATGGCTTTATGGTTTACTTCCAGGGAACAGCACATAGGATATATGCGTTAAATTAATTAAATTACTCTGTTAACTATTGCTTAAATTTTTTTTTTTTATTAATAGCAAATTAGTTCATGGAAACCAATGACGTGGTCCCTAATCGTTTCTTGTTTCCCGATCCCGTGAGATATAGTCAAAAACTCAAAACCCTAGTTATTATTTGTGTACACACTACTTTTCCGGTTCCATGTAGAAGTGAAAGTGGGCAAGTTTTTCGGTAAATAATGTTTTCGCAGGTCAATTCTTTTGTAAGTTATCGAACCATACAAAATTAAATAGAACGGAAAAAAAAATTGTATACAATTTAAATTTAAATTTTGGAAGTTCCAAATTAATGGTCGTCCCAAAATGTTTGCCGACTCATCTACATTATTTATGTGCATGTGTACGGTGTACCCACACTATGAAACTTTTTTTTTTGGGAACATTTACTATGAAAATATTGTATTATACATTTATACCAAGTAGTAAAAGCTACAATTCTCAAGGCTATTTGAAGAAAACAAATTGCATAATGTCTCTAAAAAGGAAAAAAACAAAACATATTGTATGTAACAAAAACAAAAACAAAAACAAAAAAAACACAAAATCTTAGCATTGATACGCTCCATGATTGTTTTTTGACAACAAATGTACTTCTTCTTTGATTAATCGAAAATGTTATCCACATCCGTAAATAACCAATATAGAAGAGAAAATACTTACAACGGAAACATTTTTTTTTTTAATCAGCCAATTTCGATGCAATGGCCTATCTTTCATCCGGCCGCGAGACCATTTTAACCAGCAATGTCGAATCTGTTATGAAGAACGAGAAATAACGATTATGAATGATCAGATATTTCATTGCCCGTATATATTAAGCTGGGTAATCCTAGGTGAAGTGCTGAAATCCATGGAACTATTTGGGAATTGTAATTGCCATGATGCCATCCTTCTCCCAGCATGTAATAATATAACCTTAATTTCTTGAATTATCCCATAGTATTCATCTTGATTTTCCAATATATTTGCCTCGGACCAGGTCTCGCATTCTTTTGTTGCTACAATCTCTAGCATATATCGAGGCGATTTATCAAATTCGTCATAAAGCTTATCGGAATTTCAATTATAGAACTGTAAGAAATCCTCATTACCTCTCCATTCGAATAAATACAAAAGCAATTCTACATCCAGTTTTTGAAAACCACGCATATATAAAATCTATAAATACATTTAGCGTGTAACGTGAAGGCAGGACCGTGTCTGACGAAGAGGTTAAAACGATATAATAAATTAGATAAGGGAAGTAATAAGATTATAAAGTAAGAATTAAAGTGGACAGGACTTAAAATTGATTGGGTAGGAGAAGATTAAAAATACCACATGAGAAAGTGGCTGCTCTTTGACAGTCGAAAAGGGCTTTGGAGATTGTGTTTTAAATCTCTATTTCTCATCTTTTTATGTAGATGGAATCTATTATATATGGTGACATAAATCATGGAGTTTTCTCCTTTCCTCTCGATACATATACATATGTCTGATATATGTCTGATATATTTTACAGGAGTGCAATAAATTTTGAAAATATGCCATAAAAATTGGTATTCTGTAAAATTTCTCATAGATATATCACTGATTCCACCACCAAATTTGTGACTACACATTTATGCTCTACCTTGCGAAAAAATACTGAAGGGAATCTGCCAATTACTCGGCTTATTTATACTGATCATTTTGGTTTTAATTATTTTGCTTAGAAGAGATATCATCCATTTTATTATTTTTTCGCCATTATCGTCTAATTTATTCAATTATATAGTTGAATTGGCATAAATGTTTTTCGGCCATAAAACTGCAGGCTAAAACATAAAATCGGTATTTTGTCGTCTAATTAAAATTCTAAGTTGTTTCCATTTAATTATTTAAAATTTTGATTTTTCTTTTAGCTTATGGTCGTATTTTTTTCTTTCTCCAGCTATATTGCAAAATGTTAAAATTAGAAACATCAAAGAGAGAGGTGGATCGTGAATAGAAAAAACAGGGTTCAATGAATATGTTTTTGACTATTGTACGAAGAGATCGTACGGTCTTAGCACAAAGACATTGGCACATATAAACGAGCAAGAAATGAAATGACAAATTCCACATACAACTTTGAAATAATAAAAGCATAACATCAATTGTCTTTTGAAATTTGGTAACAAAGGGCAGGACAATAAAGAACGGAAAGGTGAAAAACAAAATCACGAGCAAATAAATAAAGGTTTGATTTGATTTGTAAACTTTCTCTAAAAGCATGATTCCAATGCGATGCGTCACTTCGTCATGCATTATCATTACACCATGCCACATCTTCTTCTTTTTATTATTATCATATCATCTATATATGATTTTCACTGATAATCCGTAAAACTACGTACGCAACCTCGAAATAAGTACACAAGTTTACAAACTTTTATCATTCACACAATTCTACACTGATAATTAAGATACTTACCAATTGCAATTCGATCGACACTGATATTTAAGATCCTTACCAATTGCACAATTGTATACAGAAAAGAAGTACGTAGCAAATTTTTTTGTTTGTTAAAGGCTTTAAGTATTCCATTGTATTTAGAATTTGAATATCTTATTGCCGCGGTCGTAATAACATTATTGCGTTATTTATTCTCATATTTGAGGCGACTAATTGCATGTGCATTAGCTTACCTCTAAATATTTTTTTTTTATTCCTGAACGATCGAATATATCTTCAAATATTAGATATACAAACAAAATATTTGACCTTATGGTTAAAGAAAACCCATCAATTTTTTTTTGTTTGACAGCATTTAATTAAAAAATAAAATCAGGTTACACGTGACAACGAGTCACGAAGAACTCGTTTAAACAGAAAATCAGCCAAAAAATTGGCCGATCTCGAGATGTAACTGAAAGAAATCGATACAAACAAGGAAGCTAAGTGTCCAAGAATAAACAAGGAAACCAAGTGTCCAATGAAACCAAGTGTCCAATTCCATAGACCTCAGCAATTTATTCTTTCGATTGGATAGCTCTGCTGACCAAGCAATTTTTCTTTGTTCTTAAAATCAATGTTAATATAAATAAAACTATTTTAAACCATTTTTACCATCATAACTGCATGCACCAACAATTTATTCCACATACAACATTTGCCATCCAACATTTGGATGATGTCGTTTAGATTGTACCTACCACAATTACCATATTTGCCACACCTACCACACCACTTCTAGCATCGATATCGTCACCATGTAAAGCTTAATGTCTACATCTTAGTTCTATCTCTTGTCGTGACAATTATTGATCTTGGAATCGATCGGTCGTGCATACATCAAAATTATACAGAAGTACTGTTTAGCTTTATCCTTATCCTTGACTTTTTTTAGAGGTAACTATTAAAAGAAACCCACTAAAACTAGGGCAAATAAAAACCTCTTGCGATTGAAAGAAGGTTTGACAAATTGAGTTTCATGTCTTCTCTCTTTACTCCTTTCTGTAAATAAAAAAAAAGGTTTTGCCCTGAGCTACAATGCATGCATTTCCAAATAGTGTTATAATTGGCCTCTGTGTCTTTATCTATCAAAATGTTCCATCCTATTCATTTAGGTGAGTAAAATAGTTCATCAATAGATCAAATGTTTGGGACAGAATTTTCAGCTTTATATATTCCAGCTTCTACCACATGCTTTTGTAGTCACATATATAATTAATATGAGACTTTTCTTACATTCATTTATTTCCATTAAAAGTTGAAACCACACAAGCTTTAATTACCAGTTTTCTTAGGGAATTTGTCTCTCAAGTGTCCCTCTATTTACATCTGCATATGAATGTATATATGCTACTAGATATTTTGCATTTAACAATCCATTAATCGGTGTTTGAGCTCAATTTAGAATTTTTATTATTGATTTAATATAATTGAAGCCTTGTTTTATCGCATGGTAAAAAATGTATAGTGAATCAGTAGTGAATCCAATTAATTTTGTTTGTTTCATTTGCGTTTTAGTTATCTTGGCTTCAAGTGATCTCATATATTTTCAAACGTGCCACTTTCTTTATATGGGAAAAGATTACATTTACAATATTATAGCAAAGACCGAATGATTTTTGGATGCACTTTAAGACATAAAACAGTTGATAAAACAACGAACTAAATGAAGAAAAATGGATGGTATCGTTTTTGCCTTTTCAATGTTTCATTTAATTATTAGATATTAGTGCTAATACAGTTTCTATTTGATATTATATACTATCACACTGACTACTATCATGAGTTGTAGACGTCTTAGGCTTAGGTTCGGGAATTAATGGCACGATGAAAAGCACGGGTGATTAGCAGTTCCGGAAAGGATAACCATTCATATGAACCCAAGAAAGTTTGACAAGATGGGTCGAAAAAAAGATAGCACACTTAAAACTCTAAAGATAGATCCTTATTACAATCTTAAATTATAATAACCAACGACGCTATTGAGTTTATATAGGCATAATAAACCTGTCTTCTAAAAAGCAGTTGTTAAACGGTATCTAACTATGCCGGTTTTGTTGTAATCGTTTAGTGAAAATATTAGAAAAGATTCAACAATTTAATCGTCAATTAGTTGTTCCGAGTGAAATTTTTTTATAAAAGAATATTAAGGGGAAAAAATTATCAAATAAATATACCGAACTAATTATGTAAAAATAAAAGATGACAAAAATTGAAAGTTGACAAGCCGCGTTACCTTAATTCAAATCATAGGCCGTTGGAGAATGGAGACGACAACCTTACCAATTGAAACAGGGTACATGATTATAACATTTGTATATAGATAACTATCAAAACCTCTCGCTAAATGGAATTAGATTCTATTCTTTTGTTTAACCAAAAAGGTACTAGCTTCGATTTCCTTGTTACATTTATAACACCTATAACAAGTATACGTACAAAAAGTTTAAATTTCTTTTCCATTACTAACTTCTATATTTTTGATATACATACATTTGTTATAAATCTTACAACTAGAGTATAAGACGAGATCCAAAGTAATATGCAAGGGATAAATACCAATTACTTTTGAATTTAAAATTTATAAAATTTAATTTGGTATCTCAGTCTAAACAATTGCGGATCCAGCCTAAAGAAAAACCAGTGTAATCCAAAATTGATCGAACAAACAAAATATTGATCGAACGAGCAACAAATTGATCGAACCAACAAAAATTTGATCTATTATAGAATTTATTCAAGATAAATTACTAAAAAAAAACTATTATTTTCTCGAGAAAACGTATCTATATTTAAAATAAAATAAAACATAATATAATATATACCATACACAATTTTTTTTTTTTTGGGCCAATCATACACAATTTATTTATTGTCAATGAATTCTGAATAAACATCCTACGAAACTTAAATAAATTTTCTTTTTTTGAACATACACATTTCATATTAAATAAGTAGGTTTTGGTTAACAATTCTGGTCAATACGCGAGAAGAAGTATATTGAGAATAAAAATTGATGGTTCTATGTGCGTGGTGGTATAGTAACTAAAATGTCTTTAAAGATGTTATATACGTTTTTATGACTTGAAGTCTCCAAAATTGGAATTATAATGATGATTTAGGAAGAAAAAAGCATTTCTTTCTTTTAGGCAGGGTTATGCTTTTTTTTTAGAAGGTAGGATCATGGGGTCATGGTTAAGCGAAATAATCAGAAACAATAACAAACCAAGTTGGAATTTAATCTAGTAAATAAACAAATACAAGGTGCATCAAAATGGTGTAAGAACATGAAGTTAATATCCAATGAGAAGTGATGAAATTAATTAACTCTTAATTAAGTCGTAAGAACTTTTAAGCCCATCGGTTCATGTCTCCAATAACCCTAACCCGTGGGTCCATATATACCTATCGAACACTCGCTTGGCCACAAGTATATCATTTTTCTTGAGAAAAATATAGACCTTTTTAATTTATTTCATGCCAATGTCACATAAAAACAATAATTTCATGTCATTCACTTCAATTTACATGGGGTTGTTTCATTCTATCTCACTTATCCATTAAAATAGTTATATTTCACCCAAGGTTAATTGATTATATATAGCTGTAATTCTGTTTCTACCTTTTTTGGTGATTGTGAATTTAAAATTTTACAAAAACCATGGAAAAAAGTTTAACAAAAACTGGATTGATATGATTAATTCAGACTGTTGATAACATAGTTATTTATGTAAAAAAAAATAAACATAAACAAATATATAATAATTGAAAATTTTGCTCATTGAAAAAGAACTTTCGATCTTTTATATTGTTGCTAACTTAAAATTGAATTTGAAAACCGCGTTTTATTGAATTTAAAACACAAAATGGAAACCATTGATTGGTGAAAACTTGGTTGAATCAAGTTTTAAATGATTTTAATATTACAGTCATCCGACCGATACCATTGATCAAAGTAGTTTATCAATTAATTATCTCTGAAAATTGAATCTAATTTTGAGATTTGAATGATTTACGGATCTGTAAATTTATTACATTATATATATATATATATATATATATATATATATATATTATTTTTCTATATAGTTGATCATACAAACACATAGCTGTTTAAAAGTCAAAACTTTGATTAAGGGTCTTAGACGCTGGATCGCCGTATAATATATATATTACTTGAACAAATTTACACGAGGCCATATATAGTACATGACTTTGCGAGGACTTTGACAGAGTTAGTCCTAGCAATAATAATCTTGCTGATTCTTGTCGCATCATTGACAAAACTTTGGATGTGTGGGGTTGAGAGTATGGAAAATAATTTAGATGGTGAGGTTTTGGATGATGCAATGAAGTTTTATAGCTTGGACTAGTTAGTGCCCTTTATATTAGTTTTGAGAGA
Organism: Alliaria petiolata; assembly: GCA_020283515.1. Classification (NCBI taxonomy): domain Eukaryota; kingdom Viridiplantae; phylum Streptophyta; class Magnoliopsida; order Brassicales; family Brassicaceae; genus Alliaria; species Alliaria petiolata. The sequence continues at coordinate 51,145,644 of JAHZTW010000002.1, forward strand.
AAACGATAGATTGTTATAATACAAGAAAGAAGAAAAAAGAAAGTAAAAAAAAAAGAAAAGGAGAAGATCTTTTGTTGGAGACCAAAGAAGGTGGGGAACAAACTCAAGACATAAGTGGAAAACATAGAGTTGTATCGATGTAGGCATAATAGCTATGCATATAGGGTGCATTAATATGTTTGCACAAAACGATATATTAAAATATTAAACGGGAGGTTAGGAATATAGTAAGGATATTAGACGCATTCATTCGACCCTAATCTGGACAATTCCAATTGAATTATCTATAAAATGGGAAGTTATACTATATGCGAAAAAGGGGTTGACTATGAAAATTTAAAAGTAGAGAGGAAAAAAAACTAACCGGCAAACAAATCGGATCAAATCACATTTGACTATTATTTAGTACATCAATGTTGGACTAGGCATAGCTTTTAAATGTTAAATATATGCGCATACGTCATGCACAAGTCGATTTTGGTGGAACTTTCGAATGTTTATTCTTTGACAATGAGATTAATTTGGTTTCAAAGAGCATTTGAAAATACTTTCATATATTTTAACATTGATTGTGTTTTTGAAAGTTTAGACCATTTGACAAACAAATCTTTCAATATCTCGAGAATCGACCACCGTTTGATTTTTAATGTATCAAAAACCGGCTGGACTTTGTTATAAAACCAGGCCGGATCGAAATATAATCCAGTAGTACTATATCTCTAACTAATTATGCCATTATTTAGCAAAAGCAATTTCAAATTTCGGCTTCATGGATATATACGAGTTTGAGATTGATTCACGTTTACTGAATTGGCATTTCTTTAATAAGTTTAAATGTTAATATGAGATGTTTTTGTAAGGTAGCAATGATGTCCAAAAAGACAATAAAAATCGCATCAATTCAGAAAAGATGGTTCTCTAGACTAGGAGGATGTGTTATTTTCGAATGGCTGAATACTGTATGAGCATTTGAAAAATTAGTAGACACCTTGCAGATTGAAGATGTGGTAATAATTAGATTCATTCAATACAACTTAGAAATTTTTGAAGACAAACTTTTGTAATGGAAAAGCTTATAAGCTTTAAAGGGTTTGTGTTTGTGGACCAAGTAATGTCTTGGAAATGAACTGTTTGGCTGTCTCTACTTAGTGCGATCAAGAAGACAAAGAGGGAAGACGAAGAAGAAGAAAATGTGATGAATGATGATAAGATGGAGAAGTTTTGTTTTGTTTTTTCAAATGAATATGTTTTCTAAATTGGGTTTTTTCCAAAAGATAAATCGTTTCCTCTTTTTTGTTGAGTTGTAGTGTGTGTGTGTGTGTGTGTTTTGGTCGTAGATGCATGATCCCTTTAGTTGTATCAATAATATATTTATATGGTTTATGTGTGAGTGGGTGTGAAAGATAAGGGAGATTTCTTTTTGGTTTTTGTTTTGCTGGTATCCCACTTTCTTCAATTGCTCCCCCATGAAAAGGTATATGTCTCACCATCTCATTATCCTTTAGTGTACATCTTTTACAAATTTTAGGAGGAATTTCGATATTCTAATACATGTTTTGCTTATCAATGTTTTAAAATACAAATTGTATTTATGTGTATATACGGTATATATTTGAACACATGTACCAAACGGTCACATATACATAATTTAAGCGCGGAGTATATGGTATTTTTTTAAACAAGGAAATTTCAACACCATATATATGTATACAGTATACGTTTGTTTTGTATACGATGACTATATGTATATTTCCAATCTTCTAAGTCACCGGTTAGATTCTAATTTTTTTTAAATATATAATCCAGTTTTGTCCTTAAAACGGTAACTTCAAAAAATTTGTGACTAGTATTTCAATGTTATTTGAGACTATTTTTCATTTCTCTAGTATTCAAATTTAAAAAAAATTCTCGTGACCATTATGAATATTTTTTTTATAGCTTTTTTTCTATGCTTGTTTTTATGAGAGATGTACATATTTATAAACTTTTATGTTTATATATATTTTGTTTTTCACAAAAAAGTTATTCGCTATATAGTCTTGTCGCATAAACATCCGTATATATCTTTGTGGGCTTTGCTTCCCATGTTGGAGTTTTGGTTCCGGAGATATCACTGTTTTTCCGTCGGTTTTTGTTTTTGTTTCACGTATTCTATCATGTATCTTACCTTGTTATGAAATAAAATTCAGATGACAAAAAAAAAAATACGATCTACCCGTTCAACTAACATATGTGCATCTGTAGAATTTAGACCATTGCAAAATATACCGTTATCTGAGGAATTCCCAAAAATGTGAATCTGTAGAATTGTACATAACTACATATGCATTACTTTTACATCGCATATATAGTTGTTATGATTATATCTTGGTACTTGTGTAAGAGGTAAGTCACACAGTAATAGTTGTCTTTTTTTGTTTTTGTGTGGATATCTCTGGATTGTGTCACTCATTTACTTGCAAGCTGATATTTGGGCTATAGCCCCTTACAAATATGTAATGGTGGGAAATCAAAGTTGAGCTGACTGACACACTTGTTAGTGGCCACATTAATTGGGTAATTTATGTTTCATACCTTTTGTTCCTATTTTTTTTTATCCAATACATTTTCCATGACCTTTTTGACGACGACAAATCATTCATGATTTACTAGAGACCACTTTCTGTAAGAAAGACAATAAAAACAAAACAAACAAACAAAGAAAAGTCAAAAGAGATTTCATAGTTCGCTGAGAATATCAGAGAATTTGTGTGTCAGTGAGCCAGTCTCACGCTCACATAGTAAGCAGAGAAATAATCCCATTCAAGTTAAACCCTTATTTTAACAAATTCTGCTGTCGTCAATACATATAATAATAATACTTGACACATATAATAATAATAATACTTGACACATAAATAATACACATTCATTTTTTTTTTCTCACATTCGTTCTAAAGAGTAAAACACATTTTCCCTGGTAACTCAATAGCGAATGTAAACTTAAAATTAAGAAAGAACAACACACAAAAGCTCACCAAGACAAGATGATGATAAACAGTTAGTTGATCAGAATCTTCACTTTCTTTTGTAGAATTTCTTGGAATCATATAGTAACCTTAGACGAAATCCACCATTCTATTCATTTTCCAACATCACCAAGTTTTTTGAACACTAGTGAGACTGAGAGATTGATGGGTTGGTACTACTAAGTACTAACCAGTGGGTGTTTCTTGTGAGATCACTCAAAAACAGAGACTTGTCCGTTCCAGCTACAAGACGCGACCACGTTTGGCAAAACGGGGTGGTATGCGACATCAACGCAGGGATGTTCATAAGCCTTGAGCTTCTTAACGAGCTCAGTGGATTTGTAGCCGTACAGGTATATACAACCATCAGATGAGCCGGAGACTAAGGTTTCTCCGTCCGGGCTGAAGTTGCATTTGATTGGGAAACCTGCGACCCAGTGACCTTCGTACCTCTTGTATTTGTTCAGCTTGAAAGGCGTGTTTGTCGAGATGATTGCTGTGTAGTTCCCGTGTGACTGGGCGATGAAGACTGGGTCTTTCGGGTGACGTTTGATGCAGGGGCATGTGTATGCTTCTGTATAGACCTGCGAGTGACCGGGAAAACAACAACAAAAGAAAAATATTAATGTTAAAGATGTGCTTAGTGATAGGTCTTATATCTAAGAATGAAATGTCCAAAATTACTGTTTTAATCATTCTTGTAGAAACGGACGTAGTTATAGAGTGTGAGCAATGAGTTGTTCCAAAGTGAAAGAAAGAAAAAGAACAATGTGATGGCATTTACAGAAAAAGTCAAGAGCAATACTTCCTTCGCACATTCTAACACAAACATGTTCTGCTTATATCTACAGATGCGGCTTATTTCTAGTTCCCAGATCTAAGCTTACTCTGCTGGCAATTAAATTATAAACTACTGCTAATGAACTACATATACTTTTCATCAGAAAAAAGTAAACCGCTATTTCTAATACTAAAATTAGAAGAAGAAAATGCAGCATTGACACAACTGGGAGAATGTTATTGAGAGGGGTAAACAGACCTGATTAGATAGAGGAACCTCTCTTGAAACATCCCAAACTATAACAGCATTCTCACTTATATTCCTGCCTGACACATCACTGGAAGAGATGAACCGCTTCCCACCAGAGATAAACTCAACATCAAGAATCGGACCGAGATCTCGGATGTATTCAAGCACAACTTTGTTGTTCCTAATGTCCCATAATCTAAGACTGCCCTTCAATCCTCCTGAAAGAAACAGGTTGAAATCATCCGGATGGAACTTGACAACTCCAATAACCTGATCCTCCTTGAAAGTTTGTGTCTCTACCCCTCTTTCAACATCAAACAGTCTCGCCGTAGAGTCATAGCCACAAGAAAGCAGCGATAATCCTTGCTTTGACCACTTCACATCTTTAACCGGCGCATTGTGATGGAGAAAAGCCCGTACTTTCTTCTTACCGCTGCTCCACACGTTCCACACGTAAGCAGCACCATCAAGACCCGCAGAAGCAAGAAGATGAACTACAAAATAACTCTAATGAACAAATGAATGAGGCAAAGGATATTGACAAGAGATATAACAAAAAATCGGTGACCAGAAAGAGATAACATAAGCCAAGCATCACCAAAAAGAGCCAACATAATTCACAAAAAAATATAAATTCAAATAATTAAAGAAGTCGAAGAGCCACAACAAAGGGCAAGAACATACCATGACTTGTTGACCAATCAATCGCAGTAACAGCCTTTGTATGGCCGGTTAGCGAAATCGACATCCTACTGGGGATTTCGGTTCGACATGAGGATCCTTTTGCTCGATGTTTAACCGAAGATAGAACATGTTGGGGCACTTCTGCATCAGAGATGCTCCCAAGAACTGCGATTAAAGAAAGTTTAACACATATTTAGCACAAGATTTCAGCACAATTCATCGCCAGATACAAGCACAAAGCTAATGACTCTGATTATCCAAGGGTGCACGATTACTAAATTTACAGTAATTTGAACAAAGCTAACACCAAACACTAAATCTTAAACCATGGAATAACAGAAAAAAATAAGGATTAAGAGTAATCGCAAGTACCAGTAGGAGAGCTAGTAACGGAGGGTTTCTGAATCAAATCAGAAACCTGATTTTGATTCGGAACCGTTGAAAGAGAAGCTAGAAGCGATCTCTCTCTCTTGGAAACGTATCGACCTGGAACTGATATCGGAACCGAAAGTGAAGAGCTCGTTTGAGGATCCGAATAAGAACCATACGGAGGATTTGGTCTACGTGATGGTTTGTACTGCCGCTCCTCCGGTCCCGGATATGGACGCTTCAAAGGAATCGACGGTGGAGCGATTCCAGATGCGAACCGCTCGTCGGTCACTGGTTCAGGTTCGTCGTCGGAGTCATTGGCGTACGAATTGCATATTAGATCCATCGGAAAACTCGAACACCGACGATCGGAATGTAAAACTGTATTTAGCGGAAAACTAGATGAGTCGGAGAAGCTGACCCTTTAGTGGGCTATATTTGGGCCACAAGTATAGCCTAATACAGATTGAAAACAGGCTTTTTATGAGTTGTGTGTCCATTTTAAACTAAAGGGAAGAAAAATAATTTGCTATAAGATAAAGTTGGATGCGTCAAATCTTATATTATATAATAAAATCTTATTATATAAAGTTGGATGCGTCAAAGTTGCTAATTAACATGATCGTTACATGTGTCAAGTTAATTGATGAGATTTTGATACGTGTTAAAAAAATTCAACCAATTAGATTTTAACATAATATTTACATAAATCTAAAAATTATTTTTAAAAATAAAATAAAAAGAAAATAAGTTTCTTTTTTGATTACTAGTAAAAAAAATAAATAATAAAATCTTATTATATAAAGTTGGATACGTCAAAGTTGCTAATTAACATGATCGTTACACGTGTCAAGTTAATCGATGAGATTTTGACACGTGTTAAAAAAATTCAACCAATTAGATTTTAACATAATATTTACATAAATCTAAAAATTATTTTAAAAATAAAATAAAAAGAAAATAAGTATCCTTTTTGATTACTAATACAAAAAATAAATAATAAAATCAAAAAGATAAATAAGAAAAAGGAAAATAAGTTTCTTTTATGTTTTTCATTTAAATTAAGGAAATTGTATGATCAATTACTAATACTAAAAGGAAAATAAATAAAAATCAAAAAGGTAAATAATAAGTTTCTTTTAAGTTTTTCATAGTTTTTTATTGTTAGAAAAGATTTAACTATTTTGGTTATCCGTTTGGTTAGTTGTTTAAAAAAATAATAAAAACGTCAATATTTAGATTACAAATGTAAAATAAAATTAACTATGATGTATTTTAATTTAAGAAAATAAAATAAAATAAAAAGATCTATTTCAATTTAAGACAAAGAAAATAAAAACCAAAATAAATTATATTAAGTAGGATATTTTTTAATTAAAAAAAAAAAATTCTAGATGCTAATAATATGACATTAGAGGATGATTAGATCAATGAAGAGGAGGATATCAAAAATCATGTATAGAGACTTTCGATGCGAGTTAATGGGGAGATTGTTAACATATTCAAAAGACTCAAATTGTATATCCAAATTTTTAATGCAGCGGAACAGAAAAAGATAATTGATAAAGTGTGTGAACTATATGAGAAGTAAGTAGGGTTAATGTTGCTTATAACCTGCAACCGATTCTATGTTTTGAATATTTTAATTGAAAATAACTGAGAATTAAAATAAATAAATAATTCTTAGGTTTCAAAATTGTGTTTTTCATATTTTTTTCCGGTAGTTATCAGATTTTGTTTTCTATTTTTTTTTTAAACGACTTTTAAATTTTATTATTATAAATCTGCGTATATGCGGATCCTAATTTAGATTTTAATTATGTTAAATATAATTATCATAAAAGAAGAATGCGTCAAAATTTTAGAATAAATAAATAAATCTATATCTATAGATAAAGCATTAGAAATAAACATAATTCATATAAGAGTATTAAAACATATATATATATATATATATATATGAAAATATTAATAAAAGTAAAATTTTTTGTACAGATTATTCATTTTTGTTTTTAATTTATTTTTACGGGTTTTAAAATATTTTATTAAAAATCCGCATATATGCGGGTCCTATTCTAGTATTTTTATAAAGGGAAAATCGCATTAAAAAACTTCAAAGTGGCAACCACTGACATTTTAAACCTCGAGAGTATTTTATTAGCACAATAAACCTTTAAATTAAATATATTAACACATAAAACCTTAAAATTGGTTTTTTATTGCGCGCCGTTAGAATATTTAATGGCTTACTATTCATTTCCGTTAAAAATGATTAAAATTATTTATTTTAATTAAAAATTATATTAAAAATTATTTTATTATTTATTATAATTAAAAATAAATAAAATATCTAAAATACTTTTAAAAAGTTGACAAAAGTTACTAAAATTATTTAAAAAAATTTTAAAAACTAATTTGTATTTAAAAAATATATTTCCTCAATTAATATATTTGATAAAAATGTTTATTTTCTGTTAATAACGATAATATAACTTTAAATTTATGTTTAACTAGTAAAATTTTCTTATTAATTATTTTATTTTATTTATCACAACTAAAAAAATTTAAAAATATTTTTAAAATTAATAAATATAGTTGTTCTTTGCATATTTGAAGTTTAAAAAACTATGATTATTTTGCACACTTATGTAATAAATAAAGGTATCGTTTGCATATTTGTCATCTTTACTTCATGTATTTTTAATATTTTTGTATTTTTTAACTATGATAAAATACTAAAAGATTAACTTTTAGTTAAAAATAACTTTAAAATTTTTTAGTTGTGATAAATAAAATAAAATAATTAATAGTAATTTTACTAGTTAAACATAAATTTAAAGTTATATTATCATTATTAATAGAAAATAAACATTTTTATCAAATATATTAATAGAGGAAATATAAAAAAAATTAGTTTTTAAAATTTTTTAAATAATTTTAGTAACTTTTGTCAACTTTTTTAAAAGTTTTTTAGATATTTTATTTATTTTTAATTATAATAAATAATAAAATAATATTTAATATAATTTTTTTATTAAAATAAATAAATTTAATCATTTTTAACGGAAATGAACAGTAAACCGTTAAATATTCTAACGGCGCGCAATAAAAAACCAGTTTAAAGGTTTTATGTGTTAATATATTTAATTTAAAGATTTATTGTGCTAATAAAATACTCTCGAGGTTTAAAGTGTGACTGTCACTTTTAAAGTTTTTTATGCCATTTTCCCTTTTTATAAATCGGGGGTTGGAATTTTGGTGGTTGTTGAACTGCATTTTCAATTTTCAAAAGGTATGAAATAAAAGGTCCAATAATTTCAATTTGTTGAGGCTGATAATAAGTTTTTGAATATCTCAAATACAAAGGCCCCACTGTTATAACTGAATTTATCTTGTGTATCACACAGGTGTTTTATGATTTGTCTAATTAAAAAGTCCCAATAATATTACAGGGACCCAGCAGACTAATAAAAAAAAAAGGTAAAAAATTAAAAGCAAATGCTATCACAAGTATCACGCGTGTGAAACTGCATGAGCCACACGTGGGCCAAGCTAACAACCGGGAACCTGCTGCATCTCCCACAGACCACAGTCAGTCATACACAGAACAAAGGACCGCTAGGAAACCAAGTGACAGCTCATCTCCAGGTAACCGGTATTATAGGACCCACATAGTATCCACGTGTAACGAGCCTATTAGCCACCGTCAAGTAAAAATGGTCCCCCGATTGGTTAACGTAATCATTTTCTCAATTCTGGGCCCTACTCTACTGTGGACCGCGTGACTCTCTCACAGTGGCAGATTCGTAATTCTCTCGTCAATTGTGATTTAAGTAAAGTCACATATCCCTTAATTAATCACATTTTTAACATAAGATCTTACAACTCATTTCGAGTATCTAATGACCATATTTAGTTATGATTTCCAAATAGATTTAATTGTATCCAAAATAAAATCTTAGCTAAGAGTAAGAGAGAGAGATTCGAAGTAGAGAAGGACGAAATTATCCTTTGAAGAAGAGTGAGCTTTTTTTAACTGCCACCTAATTTAACCGTTACTTGTTTCCTTTTTATGCAAAAGCACGATGACTCAGAGCTTGCTTGGCACTGCTTATCGTTGTTGAATATGGCTAATTAAAGGCTCTCTAACTGAAATTTGGACACAATTTTTCTAGACAACTTCGAATATAGGGCGACTATTCAAAAACATCAGGGCAAGATGTAACTATTCATGTGGTCTCATTTCAAAATTAATATTTTTAGTGAACGTATCAATTATAAGAAACGTATCAAAACTAGGCATTTTTGTGATAATTCCAAAAGTTTTGTTTGATTGTTCTTTTTTTGTGAAATTATTTGACGGTGCATACTAGTGTTGATGAGCATTTGTTTTGTCAAAAAAAACGCAACAAATATAGTCCAAATTACAACATTTTTATACTCCTTTTTTATTACTAGACTTGTTTTATAATTATGATTAGAAGTATTTAATAAGAAGCTTTCATCACCAACAAATGGAAATTTTTTTTTTTAAATAACTCATATGATGAAGCATTCTGTATTACTCCTTAAACTATCAATTTCTAGCGTCTAATCCATACTCATTAGGTGTTGAATTACCCTACAATCAAAGTTAATAATGTACATAGCACGTCCCTATGTGTATATAATATTCTAATTCCATGCTACAAGTACAATTCCTCATCAGACTATTTTACACATGCATTTTTTCTTCACATTATTGGCTAAATACAAGTCTCTATAGAAGGATGTAATACCAATCTTAGAAAAAATTACTTTCCTTGGATTAATAAAATGATAATAATATACTAACTTAAATAAATAAGATTCGTATGCATCTAGTTGAAAATACTTTCCTCTTAATCATCTAAAATTTTATCACTGAAACTTTAAGAACCTTCATAGGTGCCTTAGTTGTTAATACACATTTGTAATTTTTGTTGTATACTTAATTATCAAAACAGCATTCTCTTATACACTTAAAATCATTATTTTGTTTTTTTTTTGTTTTTCTACGGTTCTTAATGTTTCTAAGCTAATTTGGTGTGTCCAACAACTCTCTGTTATTATTTCTCCCCATGGAGATTTTTTTAAAAAGCTAACCTATCAATCACTATAATAATTTCCATTTTTTCTCAACAAAATTATAAGCTTATGATCTTAATCACGTTAACTATATCAATTATACATGGCCACTCCACTCACCAACCAAGGGTAAATAAGTAACTTCCATTCTCTCCTTCTCCCTCCTATAATTAAACATCCTCTCTCTCCAATTGAATCATCGCCGTAAAAAAAATTATAACAAAAATATCTCTCTCTCTCTCTCTCTCTCAGTCAGTGAAAAAGCTATGAACAAACTCATTCCCCGTATGATCCTTGTCTTCGCCACTATCTTCCTCTCATTCTCTTTCTCCTCGCCGTCTTCTCCGACGATCCACGACGTTCTCCGATCAAAAGGTCTCCCGGCGGGACTATTACCGCAAGAGGTTGACTCTTACACTCTTAACGACGACGGACGTCTCGAGGTTTTCCTCGCGGCGCCGTGTCTGGCTAAATTCGAGACGAGAGTGTACTTCGACTCCGTCGTGAGAGCGAATCTGAGCTACGGGAGCCTCGTCGGAGTAGAAGGACTGTCGCAGGAAGAGCTCTTTCTGTGGCTGTCGGTGAAAGATATCGTCGTCAAGAATCCTGATTCCGGCGTCATTATATTCGATATCGGCGTTGCTTTCAAACAACTCTCGCTTTCTCTCTTTGAAGATCCTCCCAAGTGTAAACCTCAAGGTACAACAAAACAATTAAACGTTTTTAATTTTCTTTATTTTTTTACGGTTAATTAAAATATTTACTTGGATTTTCTTAATTTTAGTTTCCGTCATCTTAATTTACGTTAAAGCATATCTAGAAAATTCTGTTTTAGAATTTTTGGCATTTATATTTATTGGTTTAACTAATTGGTTGGGTTCGAAGCTTATTCATTATAATTGGATTAATTCATTTAGGTCGATCTAATTTAAAATATAAATACCAAATCATTCATTTAGGTCGATCTAAATATACATATAAATATTATCTAATTTATATAATTGGATTAGTCTCATTCATGGATAATACCAAATCATATAACAGGTTTTGAAGTTTCGCCAAGGATCTGCATTATTCTGAGAGTTTTTTTTCCCTTTAAATATTATCCCAACTGACTACATTTTTTATCCCCAACCAAATATTTTTTAAAACAGAAGAAAAAAAAATCAAATATTTAGGTCAGATCTGTTCTTCGTTTTTTTTTTGTCAGCAGCCTCTCTGTTCTTGGTGTTTATTTGCAGACAACTGATATTTTTACAAGAAAAATAAATACTATGAAATATGAATAACATCAATGTTATGAATTACAGAGTTAATTAGTTGGAGTGTAATTGTATTGTTTCAGATTTTCAACGGTTATGGTTCCATCCTCTTTAGAAGCTAAATAAATAGATTCCTTCAACTATATAAATATATCTCAAAATTAATTATCACTTTTCGGTATAGTGTTCATAAAAAATACTCCTAAATGGTGAAGTTATTTCTTTAATCGAATTCTCCAACAGAAGAGAAATGTAGAATTGAATTTACAGAATTGGTTCGTTTTCCAAAATCAAATTTATTTACAGTGGGAATATAACTCGTACAGTGAAGTCATGGGCTTGGGTTGTGTTTTTTTCTTTCTCGAAGACTTTGAAAACTCTTTTGGATTTTATTGTCTGATATATTTGCCAGTTTCAATATGAGTCTTGTCTCTGTAACTGCTGACATAACATTTCCTTTCCTTCTTTTGCATTCTTGTTAATTTATTCGAATAACTAGTACTTATATTCGATCAGTAACTTTTACCAAATCTTATCATTTCTTTTTTATTTTACCAAATAATAATATGAATATAATCTGGACAGTTCTTTTTTTTTTTAGGTTGAAATAACTCACTTCGAGAAGTGGAAAGAATATTCACCTAAAATTAATTCACATTATTATTTTTGGATGGTATGTTAATCAAAGCGAAGATTTTAAGCCTGAATTTCTGTTTCAGGCGTTTTGAAGAAAAAGATGAGAAGAGGTAGAGGATTTGAAGCTCTAAGATGAAAAATCAGAAAGAAGGGTGGAGATGTCGATTGTCCTTTTGAATTTTTCCAAATTATGCACTAATCAGAAAAGTTAGTATGCTAATGGAGTATATGCGTAGGTTAGATTTTTGTTTGAGAGTTCTTGTAAAGATGAGATTCCCAATGTTCTATACTATGTATTTGTTTTTAGTTTAAATTTTTACATTTCATTATCTTTGACTAAATTGATGATGTTTTGTTAGTAGTCTATGATTTGTTAAGTTAATTACTTATATAGGCCAGTGGTTATAATTTGGTAGTTAGTTAGGGGTTTCTATTGGTGTGTTTATAACTTTATATAGTTTTCGTGATATTCACATGGTTGGTTTCCAATCGTAAACTAGTTTAGGTTTTATCGACAATATACATCATTAGGCTTAAAAAGGTTTAAACTGATTTGTGGAAAACTCAGATTTTACATATACTAGTGTCACTAATTTTCTCAAAGTTATAAGGGCTATAACAAGATGTGATTGATGTGACAAGCAGAAGAGAGAAGTCCCGAAAATGGGTCGTACCTAAATTGGTGAAAGAACATATTAATAATCCTCTCTTGCCCAAATATTTCGCTAATTTGGATTAATCTCGCAAATGAGACTTCATCTTCTCTTTTTTCCCTTAATATCGTAAGAATGTGTATTATGGGTCACCAGTTTTGGTGATTTTTCTTGCTAACTTAGTTGGTAGATATTAAGACTACATGTGGGTTATAACTATTGCAGACGACATGAATGATAGGGAAGGTCAAACAAAAAACTTGAAGATTTGGTTGTGGCTTTTGCTAGCAAATTTTGTTTTGTTGTTCCGCTTGCTTGATTTGGAGAAGGTCATATTTTTCGTCCTATTCTACTAGGATTACAGAGTTTTAAAATGTCAGTCGATCAAATAGTACTTATAGCTTTACCGTACAAAGTGAAGCTTGTACAACTAAAATAATATTATAATTAGTGTCATGTGATATCTTGAAGTGGATCATAAAACTATTGATTCTAATTTAGGGTTTCTTGAAGAAGAAGATAGGTTATCATTAGAAATCTAAACTTTTTATTTTCATAATTTGTTTTTTAATCTCAGTTGTTTTTTCGAGATGGATCCTTTTGTTTTCTGCTTTAAAATGCCCTGAAATATCTTAACGATCACCAACTGAATTTGTTACAATAATTCTCCAAATTTCTCCTAAATCATTTTTTATTTTATTTTGCAATAAGGGTTTCTCCTAAATCTTCCTTTTTTTTTCCTGCAAATCTCCTAAATCTTCCTAAAATTTAGAATGTTGTTGTAAAAGTATTGAATCTTCGTATATTATTATGATGGCCAAGCGCCTCTTTATATAGAAGTTACATAAGGATAGAAAAGGAAATATCCTTTTCCTACATGAATAAGGAAAACATCTAATATGGCCGCCTATGTCCTAAACGTAATGGATCTTGTCTTCACGCCAATGATACAATGGGTTGTGCCGATTATGCAGATCGAACCTCAATGATTTATAACAAATGTATCTAAATAAATCCGATTCAACGATCCAATATGCCTCTCCTTCGTCTTGAGTTTTTTTTTTGGGAATCGATTTATTTCCATCTCTTTATTGCACATAACGTGGATAGCAAACTAAAATCTAAGACAAGTAAAATTCCAATATAGGATAGTAAATAAGTAAAGAATAATATTTGAACAGTTTAAGAAAATTGATTTATACACCAAAACTAAAAACATTAAAATATCAAACTTGTCCGATCATTTTTAAATATTTTAATTCTCGCTCACATCGTATGTATAATAATGAAAATTTAAAACCGTAACAAAACTTTTGTGGGTGATTATAATGAACTTTGAAAGTTTATTAATTAAAAACTCAAAACAAAAAGGTTTTTCTTGATCATTAAAATAATTCACTGAAATAAAATCGGGGAATTTCGATGAACCGAATCTGGTTAGATCTACTAGACTGAACCAAAGAGAGCTACTAATCCTCTGGTCTAGTTAATACGTTCATTAAGATTTGGGCCTAATTAGGTTAATTAATAATTAAAGTCGGCCATCCATTTCTTGCTGACGTCAATTTAACTTCACGGATAAGGCATTTTTATTCCATCTTTAAAAATCAATCAATCAAATATCTTTTCATCGATCGCATTATCGCAACCATCAGAGAGTTTCCAAATTTCTGAGGCCGAGAGAATATCCGCGTGATCGATCGTCTGCAACCATGGGAGGAGGAAGAGTCATGGCGACGGCGGCGAAGGTGGCCGGAATCGGAGTCGCCAAAGGAGGACTCAGGGGAGGATTCGGTTTCCCGGCGGCTGCGGCGCCTCCGGCGAACGATCAGTTTGTGGTCAGAAGCGCCGTGGCGTCTAAAACGGTTTCCGCCTCGATTTCATCGGTGGTTCATCCTTCCGCCGAAGAAGACGCGGTGCATATGCATAAGCCGGTTTGGGACGATTGGGAATTCGCCGAGGAGGAGCCGCCGACGATCCCTAGGGTTGTTTTCAGCAAGCCTCCTTCTCTCCAGGAGGCTAAAGAAGCCACCGAGGATCTCAAAGAGGCAATCAATTTGTAAGATCGATCCTAAATCGTTTACTTCCTTTTGACTCTGAAACTCGAATCGATTTACTTAATTCGGCTTCTGTTATCTAATCCGATGAATCTTGATTGAATTTTCTGAGTTTTACATCTTAGTTATAGCCATTTCCTTGTTCCATGTGAGATTATAATTCGAGAAAGTAAGAAGAATTTGTGTAATTGTATTGTTGAAAAAAATGGTCTTTGACTTTCAAAACACTCAAACTCTGTTTTCTTTGCTTATATTGTTATCTATGGGCTATCCAACATGTGTTAGGGTGTATTTGGATGGGTCAAAAGAAGGTGGTTCCGTTTCGAAGATGCTCTCGAGTTTCCAAGCTTCTGAGAAGAGAGCTGTTGAATCAGCTGTTCCACAAGTTGCTCTTCAAGCATTTGCTTTCCTGAGTGAAAACACTGCCGCGCAGGTATATCGATCTCCTCTCTTTTTGATTTTGTGTTGTGTTGGCACAAACTTATAGAACTTTGTTGTTTGATTTGCGCAAACACAAAAGTTTAAGAGTCTAATTTTGTTTTTTCTCCTCTTTTTTTTTTAACAGTCTGTTGTTGCTTCCATTGCGTCTGACCCAAAGGTGTGGGGTGCTGTAATGGAAAACAAGGATCTCATGAGATTTCTCGAGACCAACAACAATACCTGTAAAAATGAAACTTGTAGATCCTTTTTGGTGTTTTCAATGTCTTTTTTTATGATTAAGCAAACTTAAACTTTGTTTTTTTTCCATTTGCAGTTGATGGTTCTCAGGTTGAATCAGACAATGACGACAAATCTGAAGATTCGAGCACGGCTGAGAGTGAAGCAAAGCCAATCGAACTCTTGGAGATTCTGCGAGACATGAAGCTGAAAGCTGTTCGGATGATGGAAAACATCTCATCCTACTTTGGGGGTTTGTTCGGGTCAGAATCTGTTACAGAGGATGGAAAAGAGAAGAAGGAGACGTTTTACAACGATCCTCGTTCTCTTTTTGGATTAGCTGTTTGCGTTATCTTCATGGTAGTTCTGAAACGTGCTTAAAGATTCGGTTTTTCTTTTTAAATGTGCCGATATAGCAAAAAAACAACAACTAGTGTGATCTCTTTTTTTCTTCTACTTCGTTATCGTTTAAACTTTTTAACCCTTTTTTTTTTGTTTGGAATGATTTGGGAACTATCTTGTCAAAAAGAAAAAAATCATTTGGTTGTTTTATTATTTACTCTAGTCATTGTTTAGTACGTTTACAAAAAAAAAAAATTACTACATTACTAGTCTTTTTTCAATAAATTTTCATTTTAGTTTATACCTTTTCTTTGTTTTGGACTGCAATTTTTAGTTTATAGTTGTTAAGTATATATTCCAATGTATCATTAACTTAAAGAAAGTGACCCAGTTTTCCACTACTACAACCTAACACCTACTTCGTTGGACGTCCATGCATTTACATTTTCTAAGAACGTTACTTGCATATTTCATATAGTTTTCAACTAAAAAGACAAGAACGAAAGCACTATCAAGCTCAAATTAATGTCTATAGCTAAGCTTACGAATCTTTAACTCTTTACGCGGCTAATATTCTAGCCAGTCAAAACTTAGTACATGGCACATCATTTTTCAAATCTAACTCGATCGGTCTTATCTTTCTATGTATATATGGCCTTAATTGCTATTCACTTGCAAGAAAATCAGATAACAAAAAAATATATTAAAACTGTTGGTTATTAAGTCAATTAGATACACATGTTCGGTTTAATTCATCAGACTGAACTGCGATTTGAAGATCGGTTAAGAAGAGCATGTCGACGTTGAAAGTCTCGGATGGAGAAGGAGGGCTTGTAGTAACACAAAGGTTTAGTATTTAAACGTTAATGTAACCGAGAGCAGTGATAGGGTCAAAGTTTTATCCAAATAAACAACACTGCAAATGCACAACAATGCAGTTGAAGTATAAGGGGTTATCGAATCCCAAAGGAAGTGAATGTTACACTATGGTTTCTAAGTTCAAATTATGTTAAGTCGATTTCAAAAGAATGTAAAACAAAACAATTAAACTAAAAAGCAGTGAGTGATTGATTTAAAGTTCTTAAAATTCAATGAGACAAAACGCTAGGCAAGGATGATTCACAGGTTAAATCCGAGAATGCAGAATGTATATTATCAGAGAAATTATTTAGAGCCGTCTAGAACTCGAAACACAGATTTAAAACCAATCAACTCTCGTTGCAGAAGTTATCTATCCCTAAATTTCAGAATTCCAAATCTCTTTGTAAATCCTATCAATTCAGGCAAGCATTAGAAACAGGTTCGATTGTTCACAAAATCCCTAAACAAAATCTCTTTGCGAATAGTAATTTTGTTCACCTAACACTAGTTCTGGTGATTAACAACGCTCTCGCATCAATTAAACAACCTAGGATTTGATTTCTAGGTGATCAATCAAGAAATCAATGTAAGCACAAGTCCAGGTGAAGAACCGATTGATTTTCCCTAACAATATAGCAAATCTACAAACTCCTCATTAACCCTAAATCACCCTAACCTAACTAGCAAATTACTAAGACATAGAAATTGAAACACAAATCATGGCTGAATAATACTGCATTAAAATCAAAAGAGTATTGATACAAGGGTTCAAAATCTTCTCTAGAAGAGTGCAGAATTGTCTCCCTCAAAGCTCTGGATCAATCTCTCTCTCTAAGTCTCAATGAAAATTAGGATAATGGCTAAACAATGCCTTAGAAAACATAAATAATCTCTGAAACACGAAAAGGACTAAGTTACAATATTAAAAACTTCTGGGCCAAAATTGTAATTCCAGAAAGTCTTCAAAACTTCGCGTCCAACACGATCGGTGTCGATCGAAACTAGGACAAAATCTTCACTCCAAGCTCACGTATTTAGCTGCTTCTCCAAAACACTCCAAAAGGCTTCAGATCCTCCATTTATGCTCCAAACATTTCTGATCCTGCAAAGACTCTAAAAAACTCGAAAAACACGGAAAAGACTCTATAAACAAGACTATATCATGGTCATATAATCCACACACTACAAGACCAATCCAAATCGAACCACCATGTACTTCTCCTTAGACATTCGCAGCCTCCCAGATTCAACCCATAATTTTGCAACCAAATCCATAAACTATCATCGCTGGGTCTCATCAATGATCTCAATGTCAAGAACCTTCTAGACTCATTCCCGTACAATACCATGACAAATCCATCATATAACTTTTGATACTTTTTCTCTCCTCCCCCAGACTTATTTTATTCTCATTCTTTCTCTTCTTTTTTTTTTTTTATATATATCAAAGGTGCAAGCAAATAATGGTATCACGGAAAATTTTCCTAACCTTGCTTCCATCCTTTGTGTGATCATTCCTTTCAGAGTAAAATAATGGGGTCATTGGAAATTTTCCTACCCCTTTACTCAAAAGAAAATCATTTCATCTTTTCTGCATTTAGTTACTGCTTTCTAATGAGGGAGAGGAGTACCATCACTTTCACACAAGATGCATTTGTCAGGTATAAACGAGGAGTCAAGCTCTATGAACACCAATCACATCAATGAGGTAAAAGCTCAGAAATTAGCTCAAGCTTAGTGGATTCTGTTGGAAATATGGATGTCTCTAGTAAACTGGTCAGCCTTTGGATTTTTCATTAGTCGGATCTGAACTGATTCTGCAGCAATGGTCACTTAGACGAAATCATCAACACAATAAACCAAGAGAAAGATCATAGTTTCAACAAAATTTTGACTCAATAAAACCGAATTTTGACTGACTCAAAGAACTTCAAAACAAGACACAATGTTAGTAACTACCCCCCCCCCCCAGACTTAAACAACACTGTCCCCAGTGTTATTAAGCTTGAGAGTGATAGAAAAAATGTGTGAAACAACTTCGAAAGTAAGAGAAAAGGGCGTTACCTGAACCTGTGTTGGGTGTCGATCGACACCATGGTGGTGTCGATCGACACTCTGTCCGAAAACAGAGTTCCAACAAACCAAACGTGAATGTTGTTAAGTAATTGTTGTCAAAGTCATCCAAACTGTTAGATAACTCAAACAAACAGTTAAAAGCAACAACATTATCCATAATCTCATAAGTTCCAAGAAGTTTCAAAGCAGAATACATAATCAAAGCAAGAACAAAAACTAACTCAAGAAAAAGAAAAATGACTCAAGGGAAAAGAAAAATAGAACCAGGAACGTCGAAGACACTACTCGTCATCAGAAGGTGGTGGTGTAGTAGGACGAACGCAACCACAGTTGGACACAACCGTGATGGCGTTACAGATGGCCTGGAAGCTCTGAACCACGTACCTCTGAAAAACATCCTGCTCCATAGGGATCTCGGGAGGAACAGGGAGATGGTGACTACCAATGGGTTGCGGAGTGGCAGGTGCTCTGCTGCGTCGAGATGATGAAGCTCGTGGATGATCTGCAACTGGTGCATCCTCGGCTGCTGATGCTGCAGCGTGTGAAGATGCTCCTCTGCGTCGGGTGACTGGAGGAGCTCGCACTAAGTTCGGATGAGGCTGAAAGCGCAGGCAGTCGGGATCAATAGTGATGTGAGTGAGCTCCCTCTCTGGTAACTGGACCACAACCTGCTCCCTCTGCGAGTTGGTGAAAACCCAGTACTTCCCTGGTTTCACCCATGTAGCCCGCCACAAGTAATCCATATCAGCTAGAGCACGATTGCTCACAATGGAGCATGTAGTAGTGTCAATCCCAAAATGCTGAAAGATGGGAGTGAGCAAGCTGCCAACAGCCTCAGGCTTGTTGCTGGATGATGTGAAAGGCTTCCTCTTCAGGGAAACCAAGTGGTGAGCAAAAACAGCGCCAAGGTTGATGTCTTCGTCCAGCTCTGACTCATCAGAGATCACATCCCAAATCGCCTTATACATCAACACCATCTCAGACACTCTCATATTCCCAGGCTCGTGCTTACACAAAAGTGTAGTAGTAAACAGACGAGAACGTAACGGAGAACTGGGTGACGAATGTATGTCTGTGTCGATTCTTTCGAATCATACCGCCTGTTCCCGAAGTAGTCCCAGAACACCTGAATGTTTGGAAACGGTGGAAGTGAAACACCAGTGTGCTCTCTCTCGAAGCCATAGATCCCACAAAGATCAGGAATGGAGATCCGGTAGCGAACACCGCGAATGAGGAAGGTGAGAGTCCCTTCCAAATCTTTCTTCACCACCTCGTTCCGATAGTAAACACGAACAGTGGCGAGGAACTGTCGGACCAAGTCAGGGAAGAGGTCGTACTGCTTGGTAGCCATAGTTCCCATTCCCGCTTTCTTCAGTAAACGCAGAACATCGTCCTTGATACCCAACTCCTGCAGTGTCTTCGGGTCAGCTACCCGAGTAGGTGCTACTTCCACAGACAGCCACACATTGTAGAACAGCGTGTCATACTCATCCCAATCCTCCAAGATGTCGCGGTTCACACATGCTCTTTGGCTACTTCTTCTGCCGGTGTATCATCCCAATTACGCCCAACGGGGATTTTCGTGCCTTCTCTCCGAGGCCAAGGAGGACGTGAGGTAGGGGCATCATCAGCAGTCCCGGAACTGGACGCTTCAGCTGGACGTGCTCTCTTTTGCCTTGGAGCCATCTGCAATAATAAAAAAAAAAAACCACATTCAAAATCCAAAACCTTGGCTTAAGAATTCAAAATTCAAAAATCATGAATGCAGCTCGAAATAGGCATCAATTGTCTGTCTAAACATATTCAGTACCACGAATCCAACAAGTTTCAACTATAAAAGTCAAGAAAAATCCCCAAATTCGCAATTTTTATCACTAATTCGAAAATTTCAAATTCATGAAAATTAAGGGATGTAATCGAATGGGTAATTGTTGGAAATCATGTTATACAACCTAAATAAGTTGGATTCGAACAAGAAATCAAGCTAAAGAGGCCAAATTCGCGAAATCAAACCTTAGGGTCGAAACTGAAAATCGGGATTTCAAAGCACATACCTTGCAGATCGGACGAATGGGTAAGAGATTGAGAAAGAGCATAAAATTCCGCACAGAATTGAGCTTTGAATCACTCAAATCCGTTGAGAAATGGAGATTTTAGGATTTGATGAAAATCCTCTCAAAGTCGCGAGTTTGAGGTTTTGAGGAGGAAGAAGAAGACTCAGGGTTTTTTAAAGACTTACCTGTCGTTTTAAGTGGTGTCGATCGACACTGGCCCATGTCGAGCTTGGTGTCGACCTTGCTCGATATCGGTATGTGTCGAGCAAATCCTTTTTTTTTTTTTTTTTGCCAAAAAGAGTTAGTAAAATCACAAATAAAAATAAAAACTTACCAGTGGGTTGCCTCCCACCAAGCGCTCGTTTAACGTCATTAGTTTGACTGTTCACGCGTTTAGGCAGTGGATGCATCATCCAGAGACACGATGTGTCCTTCCGGAATCGCGGCTTGCGCCCAATAGTGCTTCACCCTCTGTTCATTCATAATGAACTCTCCGCCTTTGGAATTGGTCAAGACAATAGCTCCATATGGTCTGACCTCTTTGATGGTGAAAGGACCTGACCAACGTGAACGTAGTTTACCAGGAAACAATTGCAAACGAGAGTTATACAGAAGTACCTGGTCATTTGGTTCGAAGTTTCTGGAGATGATCTTCTTATCATGATAAGCCTTAGTGCGCTCCTTGTAGATTTTTGAGCTCTCATATGCATGATGTCAAATCTCATCTAACTCATTGAGCTGTATCAAGCACCTCTCTGCAGCTGGCTTCAAGTTGAAGTTCATCTTCTTGATAGCCCAATGCGCCTTGTGTTCCAACTCCACCGGAAGATGGCAAGCTTTGCCATAGAGGAGATGGAATGGTGTAGTCCCAAGAGGCGTCTTGTATGCAGTCCTATAAGCCCAAAATGCATCATCTAACTTCGCAGTCCAATCTTTTCTTGTCTTTCCAACAGTCTTCTCCAGGATTTGCTTGATTTGCCTATTGGAGACTTCAACCTGTCCACTCGTCTGCGGATGATACGGAGTAGCCACACGGTGCTGAACACCATGATTCTGCAACAGCTTGTCAAACACCTTGTTAACAAAGTGAGAACCACCATCACTTATAACAATTCAAGGCACTCCAAATCTGGGAAAGATGATTGTGCGAAACAGCTTCAACACCACTCCAGAATCATTGGTTGGACTAGCAATTGCTTCCACCCACTTGGACACATAGTTCACAGCGACCAAGATGTACTTGTTCCCATAAGATGAGGGAAAATGACCCATGAAATCGATGCCCCAGCAATCAAAGACTTCAACCTCAAGGATGAAGTTTTGTGCCATCTCATGTCGCTTGCTGATCTTCCCTCTCCTCTGACAGACATCACATTGCGTTATGAAAATCTGGGCATCCTTGAACATGGTAGGCCACCAAAAACCTGCTTGAAGAACCTTGGACACTGTCTTGAAAGTAGCAAAGTGTCCCGCATACTCAGAACCATGACAATGAAATAGCACGTCTTGAACCTCAGTCTCTGCGATGCATCTTCTGTAAACATTGTCGGAACAATGCTTGTATAAATAGGGCTCATCCCAATAATTTCTCCTAAGTTCTCTCATGAACTTCTTCTTCTCATAGTCCTTGAGATGTGTAGGATCAGCATCAGCAGCTAGGTAATTCACAATATCAGCATACAATGGCGTAGAAGAAGCATTAACAACAAATAGGGGCTGTTGGAACAAGTCATGTAGGATCCTCTGAAAAACTGCATCTGGTCGACAAGGGTGTCGATCGACACTACTGGTTTGTGTCGAGTGCTTGTGTCGACCATGATCGATATCGCCTCGTGTCGAGTGAATTTTTGAAGTCTGCAGAGGGGGTGTCGATCGACACCAGGAGGGTGTCGATCGACACCAGTGTTCTGGGCTTGCAGTGCTGCAGGTTTTCCGAATTCAAGGCCTGGAGTTGGGATTCAATGAAGTAAACATTCTCTTCAGGTAGAAAATCATCAATGGGGACGTCGTCTTCAATCCTAATCCTTGAAAGATGGCCAGCTACTCCATTCTCAACACCTTTCTTATTCTTCACTTCAATGTCAAACTCTTGAAGAAGTAAGATCCATCTCAACAACCTCGGCTTTGCATCCTTCTTCTGCATCAAGTACTTCAGAGCAGAATGATCAGTATGAACTATCACTTTGGAGCCAACAAGATATTGTCGAAATTTCTCAAACGCAAAGACCACAGCCAACAACTCTTTCTCAGTGGTTGCATAATTCCGCTGAGCATCATCCAACGTTCTGCTGGCATAGTAGATGGCGTGAAGCTTTTTGTCTTTCTTCTGTCCCAACACAGCTCCTACTGCGAAGTCACTGGCATCACACATCACCTCAAAAAGCAAATCCCAGTCTGGAGGCTGAACAATTGGAGCACTCACCAAAGCTTGCTTGATTTGCTGAAAGGCTGAATGACACTCTGTAGTGAATTCAAACTTCACATCTTTGCAGAGAAGAGCAATAAGTGGCCTTGCAATCTTGCTGAAATCTTTGATGAATCTCCTGTAGAACCCATCATGACCCAGAAAACTCCTCACTGACTTCGCAGAATCAGGTGCTTGCAAACTAGTCATTACACCAATCTTGGCCTTGTCCACTTCAATACCATCTGCAGAAACGCGATGTCCAAGAACAATGCCATCTCTGACCATAAAGTGGCACTTCTCCCAATTCAGTACTAAGTGTTTCTCTTCACATCTCTGCAGTACAGCACACAAGTTCTCTAGGCAGTTTTTAAAGATGATCCATAAACAGAAAAATCATCCATAAAGACCTCCATAAACTTCTCAATCATGTCAGTGAAGATGGACATCATGCATCGCTGGAAGGTCGCAGGAGCATTACAAAGTCCAAATGGCATTCTGCGATATGCAAAAGTGACATAGGGACATGTAAAAGTGGTCTTCTCCTGGTCATCTGGATGAATAGGAATCTGGAAAAACCCAGAATACCCATCAAGAAAGCAGTAATATGGGTGATTCGCCAACCTTTCCAACATCTGATCAATGAAAGGTAGTGGAAAATGATCCTTCCTGGTCGCAGCATTCAACTTCAGGTAATCTATGCACATCCTGTGACCAGTCACAGTCCTTGTAGGAATCAGCTCATCCTTCTCATTCTTCACCACTGTGACTCCTCCTTTCTTAGGAACCACATGAACTGGACTGACCCAAGCACTGTCTGATATGGGATAGATGATCCCAGCCTCTAGGAGCTTCAGAATCTCCTTCTTGAAAACCTCCTTCAGTTTCGGATTCAGCCTCCGCTGGTGTTCCACTGATGACTTTGACTCATCCTCCAAGTAAATCCTATGCATGCACAAATCTGGAGATATACCTGAAATATCATCAAGAGAATAACCAAGAGCTTTGCGAAATCTACGCAGCTTCCTTAGCAATAACGTGAGCTCTGCATTGTTCAAGGAAGCATTCACAATAACAGTATATGTGGAATTTGGTTGATGTGAACCTAGAGTCATCATCAGTCAAGGAGCACGGATCCAGGAATCATGAAGTGGAGAACATGAAGCTGAGGAGAGATAAAGAGGCATGCGAGTGGAGTTCAGCTCAAACGGAGGTTGATATCAAGCATTCAAACTCAACCAACACTTGGAGAGCATACTCAACTCATCCAGAGTTCACCAAGAAGAAGAATCATACAAAAAAGAGTCCATATGAAGAAGATATTGAAGATACAAGTTGGCAGATGTTCATTGGACCCGATGGAGACATGCGACTACTAATTAAATCATTCCGGCCAAACCACGGTAAATCAAGAAACGAGACTGGATGTTCTGGAAACCTAACTCATCAGGAAACCGAGGCAAATTAGATTCATGCCAAAATGAATTACGGTTTAAAAGTTATTCAACTTTTAAACCGGAGGATGCTCTGCTTGCCTTATTTGAAAGTTGGCGAGTTTAACCACTTACAAACCAAACTTTGGCGACCAGGAGATACATCTAAGCATTCAGGAAACACATCTAAAAATCCAGGAGAGTCATGAAACATCTTCCAATGCATCAGCACCCACATGATCAGGCGGATCATGTCATACTCCTACTTACCATATATGGAAGCATTTACACTTGCCTCCATAACTCACCAACGGCTAGTTATCTTCATGAACCAAGATAAGCAAGACTTGGGGAGATTATTCATCATCAAGATATCAAGATACAAGTAAAAAAATCCCCTTCTTTCAGCCTTTTGCTCATCTCTCATTAAATGGGTCAAAAATCCCTTTATTCTCTCTTTTTGATCTTCCTTTGATTTTTGATTGATTCTCTCTTTAGAGTTAATGCCTAGGACGTGTACTGAGCCTATATAAGCTCATGTCTGTTTTATTTGTAAGACACCACTTTTATCTAAGAAAATATAAACCTTTTGTTCTTTTTATTCAAAGAGTGTTCTTTGCATAAACAACTTTGTCTTTAAATTCAATTGAGTGATTCTTTTGTTTCTAGTGATTCTTGGAATAGATCTGTTTGTGTGATTCAGGCAAAGCTAGTTCCAACGGCTGAGTGAGTCAGCCATCCCACCGACTGAGCGAGTCAGTCAACCCACCGATTGAGCGAGTCAATCACAACTTCCACCATGTTCCATCCGACCGGCTGAAAGAGAGTGACTTCAGTCCAGCTTTCAGCCTCCATCATCCACCCAAGCAAGACTCAGCCTCTGAGGAAACCCATAATGCACTTGTTTCTTGTCCAAAGATTTGAGATTGTTTCAGGTACTAAGGACAAAAAACATAAAGACCCTCCACAAGAGGAGAACTTGTTGTTAAACCAAAGCAAACATGCATCACCACCCAAGGTGGACAAGACCAAGGTTATCAAGGCCACTAAACAAAGGAGCCACGAACCAGGCCAGAACACAAGATTTATCATATCCTTCCTGCTCAAAGGAGAACCACCAGACGTTCCACACTTCACCAAAACAAAGATGCATCAAGGTAAGACTCTAAACTCCCAAAAAATAATGAATACTAACTTGCTCTTTCTTGGTGCAGGAGATATAGTTTCGAGGACGAAACCTTTTCAAGAGGGTGAGTATGATGTGAACCTAGAGTCATCATCAGCCAAGGAGCACGGATCCAGGAGTCATGAAGTGGAGAACATGAAGCTGAGGAGAGCTAAAGAGGCATGCGAGTGGAGTTCAGCTCAAACGGAGGTTGATATCAACCATTCAAACTCAACCAACACTTGGAGAGCATACTCAACTCATCCAGAGTTCACCAGGAAGAATAATCATACAAAAAGGAGTCCATATGAGGAAGATATTGAAGATACAAATTAGCAGATGTTCAATGGACGCGATGGAGACATGCGACTACTAATTAAATCATTCCGGCCAAACCACGATGAATCAAGCAACGAGACCGGATGTTCTGGAAACGTAACTCATCAGGGAACCGAGGCGAATTGGATTCATGCCAAAATGAATTACGGTTTAAAAGTTATTCAACTTCTAAACCGGAGGATGCTCTGCTTGCCTTATTTGGAAGCTGGCGAGTTTAATCACTTGCAAACCAAACTTTGGCGGCCAGGAGATACATCTAAGCATTCAGGAGACACATCTAACAATCCAGGAGAGTCAGTAAACATCTTCCAATGCACCAGCACCCACATGATCAGGCGGATCATGTCATACTTCTACTTACCATATATGGAAGCATTTACACTTGCCTCCATAACTCACCAACGGCTAGTTCCCTTCATGATCCAAGATAAGCAAGACTTGGGGAGATTATTCATCATCAAGATATCAAGATACAAGTCAAGAAATCCCCTTCTTTCAGCCTTTTGCTCATCTCTCATTAAATGGGTCAAAAATCCCTTTATTCTCTCTTTTTGATCTTTCTTTGATTTTTGATTGATTCTCTCTTTAGAGTTAATGCCTAGGACGTGTACTGAGCCTATATAAGCTCATGTCTGTTTTATTTGTAAGACACCACTTTTATCTAAGAAAATATAAACCTTTTGTTCTTTTTATTCAAAGAGTGTTCTTTGCATAAACAACTTTGTCTTTAAATTCAATTGAGTGATTCTTTTGTTTCTAGTGATTCTTGGAATAGATCTGTTTGTGTGATTCAGGCAAAGCTAGTTCCAACGGCTGAGTGAGTCAGCCATCCCACCGACTGAGCGAGTCAGTCAACCCACCGATTGAGAGAGTCAATCACAACTTCCACCACGTTCCATCCGACCGGCTGAAAGAGAGTGACTTCAGTCCAGCTTTCAGCCTCCATCATCCACCCAAGCAAGACTCAGCCTCTGAGGATTGCATCATTGGTCCAAGAAAAACATACCTTAGCCCTGCAGGGAGCTGTTTAAGCTTAATCTTTGGAGCTTTACCCTCACTCCAGTCGCCTAATATTGCAACTTTTGCAGAAGTTCCGACGAGTTCCTCTTGTGCAACGAGCTGCATGACCTGCTCGCTAGCATCCATCATCTTCAAGTACCCCACATCATCCTCATCCAGATACTCTGCGTCTGCGGTTGAAGTTGTCAAAGCTCTCTCCAAAGGATCAGCAGAATTATTCTCTTGGAAGATCTCTTGGGCAAGGTTGGTGAGGGAATCCACAAAGAAAGTCTGTCCGTCGATAGTTGGCCTCTTCATCAGCTTATCCAAGTCGAAATTCATCACCAAGTCACCAACATTCAGAGCTATTCTTCCCTTCCTTACATCAATGATTGCTCCAGCTGTGGCTAAGAAGGGTCCTCCAAGGATAAGAGGATCTTTGGGTTCATCACCATACTCTAGAACCACAAAGTCAGTAGGGATCAAGCAATCTCCCACTTTGATAGGAACATCCTCTAAAACACCTTCTGGGATCCTTACAGAGCGATCTGCTAGGACTAGAGAGATCCTAGTGGGTTGGAAGTCTGTCATATCAAGTCTGGTAGCAACTGAAAGAGGCATAAGGTTGACACTTTAACCCAAATCACATAGAGATCTTCGAAACCTGTCTGAAAAGATTGTGCAGTCCAAAACAAAGCTCCCAGGATCTGAAAGTTTTTCTGGAATTCTGTTCTGAATGACAGCACTGACCTGTTCGGATATCAACATCACTTCTTGCTCAAGGTCCAAGTTATTGCTCATCATCCTCTTCATGTACCTTCTTATCACAAGACTGGTTTTGATTGCATCTATCAAAGGAATCTCAACTACCAATCTGTCCATGATAGCCTTGCATCTAGCATCGAGCAGCTCTTGCTTAGACTTCTTTGGAATCAAGGGGTAAGGTATCTTCGTCTTGTATAGCTTCTCCTCTGCAATTCTCCTTCATTGGTGTCGATCGACACCGGCTCTGCAGCACGATTCTCAGCTTCAAAATCCTCAAGTTCCTCGATTTCTTCAGCAGTTAAACCCCTTTTCTGCACTGGTTGAAGGTTCTTTCCACTCCTTAATTCAATGGCATTGACGTGGCGCTTAGGATTAGCATCAGTCCTTCCAGGAAGAACTCCTTCTTGCCTATTAACAGCTCCTGCAGTTTGGGCAACTTGAACATCCAACTTCTTCACATGAATGTTCAAACTCTCTATCTTCCCATTCAAATCCTCGTACAATGAATCTAATTTTCCATAAAAATTCACAGCCAATTTCTGCTGTCCTTCTAGAATCTGCTCTAGCATAGATTTCATCTCACTGTCTGCAGATTTTGCAGGTGGATTCTGGTAGGAAGATGAGCCATAGCTCCTTGTGAAGTTGTTGTTGCTGTTCTGATACTGAGGTTTTTGAGTGTAACCAGAAGAGTTTTGATTTCATGTGAAGGAACTCCTCTGATTATTACCATTAAACACTCTGTTCCCCTGCTGATTCCCAAACCTTTGGCCCTGAAAGCCACCTCCATTGATGTAGTTGACATCTTCCTCTTCATAATCTTCATTTGGCTCAAATGTCTCTACTTCAGCAGCAAACTGAAGTTGCTTTTTATTCACCAGAAGGCTGTGCACACTGTCTAACTTGGCCTTAAATTCTGCAATTTGATTCCCATCATTAACACCAGCTTGCTTCTTCCTTTCAAAATCTGCATTCTTTGTGATGTTGCTAGATGCCAAATTCTCTATGAGTATGGTGGCATTTTCTGGATACTGGGTGTTGAAATTCCCATTGCTCGCAGCATCCAATGCCATCTATTATCGCCAATCTACTCCTCTGAAGAAAATCCCAAGTAGTTGCACCTCACTGAATCCATGATGTGGACAATCCCTCTGGTATGCTCTAAATCTCAGCCAAGCAGCCTTGAATGCTTCAGTTGGCCCTTGGGAAAATGCAGAAATCTTTATCCTCAGCTCTTCAGACCTTGCATCATCGAAAAAGTTGCACAAGAATGCGTTCTTGGTGTCATCCCAGGTAGTAAGTGATCCTGGTGGCAACTGCTTCAACCAATACGCTGCATCTCCTCCAAGAGAGTATGGAAAAAGTTTGCAGAAGAGGTAATCTTCAGTCACTCCGTTGGCCTTAATGCTGGATGCCAAATCTTCAAACCTCTCTATGTGGTCCATAGGATGCTCATTGGGAAGGCCATGGAAAGGGTGCTGAGATACCAAGGCATAGAACGCAGGCTTCAGCTCAAAATCATGCCTCTGAAAGGGAGGTGGGCGAATCGCGGCTCTGTTAGCGTAGAACTGATCTGGCATGTTGTAGTCGCCAAGTGTTCTCCCTCGTTCATTCGCAGGTGGTACGATTTGCACAACTTGCTCGATGATTGGAGCTCCATTCTCATCCAATCTCTGCCCTTGAGGGTTCCTTCTGTTTCCCTCTGCATCAACCAAGTTTCCAGCTTCGTCGCGGATCAAAACCATAAGATCAGCCATCTCTGTCCGCGAGTGGTGTCGATCGATGCTAGTAGTGTCGATCGATGCTCTCGCAAGTTTTCGATTTGTCCTTTCTAAACGGCTGAGTTCCTGGTTGTCAAATCCAAGTAGTTCCTTCTCTTTGCTGCTTCTGGTACTGCGATTGGGCATGCATCTGAAACCAAAAACAAGAAATTAAGTCGTTAGTAACCAAAAACAAAAGAAAACCTAGTCAAAATTCTAATACTAGATTCCGTAGGCAGCTATTACTTCCCCGGCAACGGCGCCAAAAACTTGATAGGGTCAAAGTTTTACCCAAATAAACAACACTGCAAAAGCACAGCAATGCAGTTGAAGTATAAGGGGTTATCGAATCCCAAAGGAAGTGAATGCTACACTATGGTTTCTAGGTTCAAATTATGCTAAGTCGATTTCAAAAGAAGTAAAACAAAACAATTAAACTAAAAAGCAGTGAGTGATTGATTTAAAGTTCTTAAAATTCAATGAGACAAAACGCTAGGCAAGGATGATTCACAGGTTAATTCCGAGAATGCAGAATGTATATTATCAGAGAAATTATTTAGAGCCGTCTAGAACTCGAAACACAGATTTAAAACCAATCAACTCTCGTTGCAGAAGTTATCTATCCCTAAATTTCAGAATTCCAAATCTCTTTGTAAATCCTATCAATTCAGGCAAGCATTAGAAACAGGTTCGATTGTTCACAAAATCCCTAAACCAAATCTCTTTGCGAATAGTAATTTTGTTCACCTAACACTAGTTCTGGTGATTAACAACGCTCTCGCATCAATTAAACAACCTAGGGTTTGATTTCTAGGTGATCAATCAAGAAATCAATGTAAGCACAAGTCCAGGTGAAGAACCGATTGATTTTCCCTAACAATATAGCAAATCTACAAACTCCTCATTAACCCTAAATCACCCTAACCTAACTGGCAAATTACTCAGACATAGAAATTGAAACACAAATCATGGCTGAATAATACTGCATTAAAATCAAAAGAGTATTGATACAAGGGTTCAAAATCTTCTCTAGAAGAGTGCAGAATTGTCTCCCTCAAAGCTCTGGATCAATCTCTCTCTCTAAGTCTCAATGAAAATTAGGATAATGGCTAAACAATGCCTTAGAAAACATAAATAATCTCTGAAACACGAAAAGGACTAAGTTACAATATTAAAAACTTCTGGGCCAAAATTGTAATTCCAGAAAGTCTTCAAAACTTCGCGTCCAACACGATCGGTGTCGATCGACACTAGGACAAAATCTTCACTCCAAGCTCACGTATTCAGCTGCTTCTCCAAAACACTCCAAAAGGCTTCAGATCCTCCATTTATGCTCCAAACGTTCGTGATCCTGCAAAGACTCTAAAAAACTCGAAAAACACGGAAAAGACTCTATAAACAAAGACTATATCATGGTCAAAAACACGGAAAAACTATGATATATCAAGCATATGCGATAACTCTCTTCTTCAAATCTTCATTGCTCTAGAGCTCCCTGAGAAGGTAAGATATATTTGCTAGTGATCGAATTGCTAGGAGATCCTGGCCTGAGACATAGCCATCTCACATCAAGTGGTTATATAACTCAGGGTCAACAATTAATTTTGTGTGTTATCTATGATCTATCTCTCTATGCCGTGCCTAGACTCGCAGAGGCTTAAGGCAACTTAAAAAAAATGTGGCCTTTATTATCAAATTTTAAGAAAATATAATGTCTTAAAACGAACAAAAACAAAAAATTTTAACTTTTTTCTCCAAAATAGTTCATCAAATTTACATAATTAAGTTTTAAAGCCAACATATTTTCTATAAATATGACAATTACACCATTCAATCTCTTTTACAACAACAAAAGATTTAATGTGATGTAATCTTTAACAAAAAAAACCAACACATAATGAACTAAATTCACAAGCCTAATTTTAAACAAAATGTGGCCTTCCAATTTTTGCATTTCATTGTGGCCTTAGGCAATTGCCTTTTTCTCAACCCTTGAGGCACGGCACTGTCTCTATCTCTTATCTCTCTATTTTTTATATAACGCAAAATGAAATCGAGCTGATTGTGACGTCGAAGATTTCCTTCTAATTAAGTAAAGCTGTTATTAGAACGCAGTATAAATTCATTCTAACGCTATATAGAGCATTCAACGTCGTTTATTTAATGTTAATCTTCAACTTATTTAGGACATTTTGATAATTTTTAATTTTAAAAAGTTAGTTTATAAACTTTTGAAAACATGAGTACGTAAGACATTCAACGTGGTTTATTTAATGTTAATCTTTAGAACGAATTAAGATAATCTAATTGTTTACCTTTAGATGTCCTCCGAAACCCCCAGGATGCAATCTCGTATATGAAAATAAAGCACCGTCTTTATGTTACTTGGTAGTTGGAAGTAGATCAAGTTAATTTGTATTCAAAATAAAATAATAGATAGTATTTCTCAAATATGAATATGAAAATAGAGCATCATTTGATTTCAAGTTTCAACAAATTAAGGACAAACTCGAGAAGATGAGTTTGAGGTGTACCATCTTGTGATTAAAGGTGGAAAAATATATATTATTGTTACAACATATGTAGACGTACACAACGCTTCAATGCACTACAAGTTCGGTGAAAAAAGAAATCAGATTTTTCTTGCATTACTTTTAGATTATCGATCAAGACCACCTTTTTCAAACAAGAGATTCTCCTTTTTCTGGGATTAAAAGCGTAGAGATTTGACCATGGTCAACGAAGTTAATCTTGCTTAGCCTTAACATCATAAAGACTTTTTCTGGCAACTCCTCTGGTTTTAGCCTATTTACAAAAAAAAAGTTTTTAATTCTGATCTGCATTCTTCAACAACAAATATAGTCTCTTAAAATATGATAATGGATAGTTAAGCGAAGATCAAGTGTTCTGGTCTTCAAGCCCTTTTCTTGAAATGATCATTTCAATCTCAAAGTAATTAGGACCCTGGATAGAGAGAGATCACCCCTAAACCGGTCAGATTAGGCAAAAAAATAATATTTACTGGTGGAAAAAAACAAACCTTGAAGAAGCTGTGGTGAGAGCGTGAAAGGACATGTTTTTCATTGTAAGCCTGTATAAGCTTCTTTTCAGTGGAGCTAAGACTGAGATCCTCTGGGTTAACTAATCCAGCTATGATTCTAATCCTTTCGCGGAACGCAACAACATTGTCTTTTGCAAACCCTTAAACTTTCTCCATCTCATCTTTCACTATTGATCTGCAACCAACCCGTAAAGATCAATGCTTACGTAATTCACAAGAAAGTAAAAAAAAAAAAAAAAACGGATGGTCTTTAGGTCTTTAAATGGTTAGCCTTGATGCTTGTCTTGGACCTCTTGGTATTGCTGAGAGATTTCTTTTTGCGTAATTGTCACGTAACTGAAAGTAAAGTACAATGCTCAAGCCTTGTCCATTACGTACTATCACCAAGAAACATTAATTGCGGCTGGATAAGTTGGCAACTGCTTAAAGTCAATTAGATTCATTAGAGTATTGAAAAACACACATTTTTGATCTAATGGAATTTACTTTGACGGTTTTTTACCTGAATGTTGACCATCGGAAGAGCAAGGGGCTTTGCCTCGGCTTTGATGTTGGGAAGCTCGATGTGTTGAGCTATATGATCAATTTTCATTGGACACACACCAATTGGCAATGAATTAAAAGGATTTCTCGGATCATATTAGATCCTAAATGATCTAATAATTAATTTCTAGCTCACTGAGGGGAAGAGTTAATAGGGAATGAATCACTATTTTTGGGAGATGACTCATGGTTGAGAAATGTGTGGAGAGGACAGGGATCCAAGGTCAGAAAAGATGTCATCAGGTTCAGTCACAAGTTGGTTTCGTCAGAAGGTATGAGAGTAGGCTGCTCAGGTTTGATGAAAAGATTGGTGATGGTAAGGACATCTAAAGGTCAGTTGCAGGTATCTCAGATGATGAGATGATAATAAGATAATTTGGTCTATGAGTTTCAGATGAACTCATTGAAGTGGCTCAATGGTCTCCTAATAAGAGAATGGTTGCATGTTCTGCAATATTGTCTCATAGATGAAAAGGTTATTGATGGATGAGGGTAAACTCAGTGACCAACTTCCTCAACCATACTCGAATGAGTCAGCTACAAGGTTCGCCAATGGAGGAGCTTATCCACCTGATCTAATTCTTATAACTAAGGTCTTATGTTGTTCTTTCAATTAGTTTGTAAATTTTTTGAGAAATTCATCTTCTGTGATCTAAATACCTCTGCTATATTTTCTGCCAGGCACGTCAAAATGGCCAAAACTATGTCTTTGTCTCAAGGTTTGCTTTGTAGTAAGTTGTAGAAAAAAAAAAATTGCTTAAAAAACAAACGGAAAAAAGAACATTGAGTGTGTTACTTCTTTATGTTTGGAGATCTCGGAGAAAATCTATCACTTTATGCCAAACATCTTCATGACTAGGATGATCAAGTTGATTGCCGATGTGAGGAAACTGAAGACCGACACTAGACGCTCACTCATGAAGACAACCAGATCATTTTTGGGGGATGCATCAATCTTGTTCCACCATACCTATTGATAGATTCCGTGGCAGAGCACCAAGCCAAACATCTTCGGACGGTTCGGAGGATGACGAGCAGCATGTACCGGAGCAGCTCATGGACGGTACAAGTGAGGTTCAACAAGGAGAAACCAGCATTGGCCGTGAACGTGTTCAGTCCGACACAGCCGTGTTCCGCTTTGATCCAACATTGTCCGGGAATAATCTCCGAAGGGAGCTTCGTTCTGAAGAACGAGTCACTCGAACAACTCGTGAGCACTCTAGAAATCGGATTGTCCAAGTCAAGCATCCGATCATCAAGCCAAGTTCCTACGATAAGTACATGTCCGACCCATTCGACTTTTTCCGGTCAAAAGCTTTCTACTCGAGCTAAAGGATTGAAGGAAGAGATCGAACGTGAAATAACTCGACTTGAGCAAGATGATTGTATCATAGCCGAAAATGCTTATGTTTGTTCCATTCGGTACAAGGCAGACTTCTGAAATGTTCGGCATACTCCTGAAATGTTCGGCAGACTTCTGAAACGTGCAGCAGACTTCTGGATGGGAAGCATAAAGCAGATGAAGGGTTAACTTAAGCATTGGGCGTGAATTCAAGGGTTTTGACCAAGACATAAATTCTAGTCTTTGTTTTCATTTTCTATGTTTAGAAAATCCACAAAACTTAATTTCTCTTTTCTTTTCTTTGTTGAGAATTCTATAAGTATTTTGTAAACTCATTCTAATGAAATAATCAAACTTTTTATCTTCTTCTTTTGAGAGAAATCTCTTTGTTCATCTTGAACATTTCGTTGAGTTTGGCAAGGGTTACTTCCAAACGCAGCAAACCTCCTAAGATCCGTGGTTAAGGGTTACTTCCTCGGTTCCGTGGAGTGGAGAATACCAAGAGACTTCCGCATCTCTTGACGGTCTCATTCGATCCATCATCTATCCAACTATCCGATCTATCCAACGCGCCAACAAAGAGCATAATCCATCCAAGGGTTCCATTACGTGGTATCAGAGCCATTCTTTGTTGGTAAAGCTCTTCATCTTCTTTTCTTCTCATTTAAAAAAAAAAAAATATATTCTATATAATCTGTTCACTTCTCCCTCTTTCCATTGTAAATCCGGGCCATCCTCTACCCTCATTGTAAAAAAAAAGTATAAAAAAAAAGAGAGAAAACCGAAAAGGTTTAAAACAAACTGAGGAGAAATCCAGTTTGTGAGGGTGGTGGAAGAGAAATCCTGCTGGCTGAGGAGAAATCCAGTCAAGAGGTGGCTAAACGGATTTTCCTTCGAAATTTCTGTATTTTCTTTCTCCTTTGTTGCGTGGGAGTATTTGCTGGATTTGGCTTGAATTGTTTGATAAGAACATCGAGAGAATAACTCAGTGTGAGCACCATAAAATCAGTGAGCAAAACACGTGTGTGGGTGAGGCAATAAACACTTGAGAGAAAGAGAGTTTTTGCTAACCGTTTGTTGAGTAATTTTCAGGAACACAATGAGTGATAGTGGAGAAGAAGGAAATAACAATCCTGGATCCGGATTGTCTGGTTTACAAATGAAGGCACTAACCGAACATTTGATGAGATTTCTGAACACAGGTCTTGAAGAGATTAATGTTCGGCTTGACAAAATCCAGGAGGATCAACAAGGCCAAGCGCGGCCAGCCCAAAGAAGGAACCGGGAAAGGAGACATAGCCGTTCCTTTGACGGTCATGAAGAAGAAGAACAATTCGATGACAACCGTTCTAACCTCAGGGCAAGGAGAGGTCATAGAAACCGAGATGAAGAGAACCCGTTCTCTAGAAGACCAGATGATGGACTTGGTGGTCTCAAACTCAAAATTCCATCCTTTTCTGGTAAGAACGAACCAGATGCTTATTTGGAATGGGAAAGAAAGACTGAGTTAGTTTTTGATTGTCAAAATCTCTCGGAACTTAAGAAAGTTAGACTTGCTGCTTCTGAATTTAATGGCTACGCCATTAGTTGGTATGATCAAGTTATTTCTCTTAGGAGCAGAAGAGGAGAAAGACCAATAACTACTTGGCAAGAACTAACCGAACTAATGAGAAAGCGTTTTGTTCCAAGTCATTATAACAGGGATCTTCACCAAAGGTTGAGACGTTTGACTCAGGGCACAAAGAACGTGGAGGACTATTTCCAGGAAATGGAGACGCTTATGCTTAAGGCGGACGTAGAGGAAGACATGGATGCAACCTTGGCTCGTTTTCTTGCAGGTTTGAACCGGGAAATTCAGGACCGGCTGGAGCTTCAAGAATTTGAAAGTGTTGAGGACATGCTCCACAAAGCCATCTTGATAGAACAACAAGTCAAGAGGAGGGGTATCTCAAAACCAGCTTATGCTCCAAAACCCACTTATCCACCTAAGCCGAGTTTTCAAGATAAAGGTAAATCTTTTACTTCTGAGTTTAAGACTAACCAACCTTCTCGTTTTGACAAAGGCAAAACCGTGGAATCCACGAGTAGAGCCAGAGATATCAGGTGCTTCAAGTGTCAAGGATTAGGACATTATGCAAACAAATGCCCTAACCAAAAGGTGATGATTCTACTTGAGAATGGAGAGATAGAGTCCGAAGCTGAAAACGATGAAAAGGAGGATACCGGACCCATCTATGATGAGGAAGAACCTTATGATTATCCGGCTCAAGGAAATCTTCTAGTGACCATGAGATCACTAAGTGTGCAGCCCAAAACCAATGAAACCGAACAAAGGGAGAACCTTTTCCATTCTCGCTGTTTCATAAATGATAAAGTCTGTTCATTGATCATTGATGGTGGGAGCTGCACTAATGTTGCTAGTGATGTGCTTGTCAGGAAACTCGGATTAGAAACCAGACCGCATCCGAGACCATTCAAGCTTGAATGGCTGAATGAAGACGGTGTTCAGCACGTCAAGGAACAAGTCACGGTACCAATCACCATTGGCCGATACCAAGATGAGATCATATGCAATGTTTTGCCTATGGATGCCAGCCATATACTTTTAGGACGACCTTGGCAGTTCGATAAAAAGGCTGTGCACGATGGCTACACCAATCGGCATATGTTCGATCATCAAGGCAAGAAGATCACTCTTATTCCTTTGTCTCCATCCGAAGTTCACAAGGATCAGCTACAACATAGAAAGAGCCGTGAACTTGAGAAACAACAAGAAGCAGCTAAGGCACCGGTCAAAAGGTCCAACTTCTACATTAAACCAAGTCAGGTAAAGAAAACCTTGTTTTCTAAACCTTCTCTCATTTTACTTGTGTGTAAAGAATCACTAATGGCCACTAACCCTACACCGGAGCTGCCGAGTGAACTTAAGCCATTAATGAGCAGATTTCAGGATGTGTTCCCGGAAGAAACTCCGAATGGTTTGCCACCTATCCGTGGGATAGAACACCAAATCGACCTAGTACCTGGAGCGTCCCTTCCAAACCGTCCCGCTTACCGTACCAATCCTGTCGAAACCAAGGAGTTGCAAAGACAAGTGGATGAGTTGATGGGAAAAGGCTACATCAGAGAAAGCCTAAGTCTTTGTGTCGTTCCCGTACTGCTCGTGCCTAAGAAGGACGGAACTTGGCGGATGTGCGTGGACTGCCGAGCCATCAACAACATCACGGTTAAGTATCGCCATCCCATCCCTCGTTTAGATGATATGTTGGATGAATTGCATGGTTCTAGGGTCTTTTCTAAGATAGACCTTAGGAGTGGATATCATCAGATAAGGATGAAGGAAGTGGATGAATGGAAAACGGCTTTTAAAACTAAGCATGGCCTTTATGAATGGCTTGTGATGCCATTTGGTTTGACTAATGCTCCTAGTACATTTATGCGTTTAATGAATCATGTTCTTAGGGCTTACATAGGGGAATTTGTTGTCGTATACTTTGATGACATTTTAATCTATAGTAAGAGCATGAATGAGCATATTGGGCATTTGGGAAAAATCTTGGAAGTGCTTAGAAAAGAATGTTTATATGCTAATGAAAATAAATGCATCTTTGGAGCGGATCACCTAGTTTTCTTGGGTTTTGTTGTAGGTGTTGATGGTATCCGAGTGGATGAGGAAAAGGTTAAGGCAATCAAGGAATGGTCTAGTCCGAAAACCGTAAGTGAAGTCAGAAGCTTCCATGGATTGGCTGGCTTCTACCAGCGCTTTGTCCAGAACTTCAGTACCATTGCAGCCCCTCTCACAGAAGTGATCAAGAAAAACGTGGAGTTTAAATGGGAGCAAGCCCAAGAAGATGCTTTCCAAGCCTTGAAAGGGAAGTTAACTCAAGCTCCATTACTTGTTTTACCCGACTTTACAAAAACTTTCGAAATTGAATGTGATTCCTCAGGCGTGGGTATTGGTGCTGTTTTGATGCAGGAAGGAAAACCCATTGCGTATTTTAGCGAGAAGCTGGGTGGTGCAACTGTTAACTACCCCACCTATGACAAGGAGTTGTACGCTTTGGTGAGGGCTCTTCAAACGTGGCAACATTACTTGTGGCCCAAAGAGTTTGTCATACATACGGATCACGAATCCCTAAGGCATCTCAAGGGACAACAAAAGCTTAACAAGAGACACGCTAGGTGGGTTGAGTTCATCGAAACCTTTCCATACGTCATTAAGTACAAACAAGGTAAAGAGAACATAGTTGCTGATGCTCTCTCTCGAAGGTATGTACTTCTTTCTTCTCTTGGAACCAAGCTTTTGGGTTTCGAATTCATAAAAGACTTGTATGAGGCTGATTCAGATTTTAAGGAACCATATTTGGCATGTTCTAGACACGCACATGGCAAGTATTTTATCTCGGAAGGTTTCTTATTCTTTGATAATCGATTGTGTGTGCCTCACTGTTCTTTGAGAGAGTTGTTCACCAGGGAAGCTCATGGAGGAGGATTAATGGGTCACTTTGGAGTGGCAAAAAACTTTAAAGTGCTCGAGGAACACTTCTACTGGCCTGGCCTGAAGAAGGACGTTGAAAGGATCTGTAGCAGATGCGTGACATGCAAGGAGGCTAAGTCCAAGAATATGTCCCAAGGTTTGTATTCTCCTTTACCGATTCCATTTCACCCGTGGACTGATCTTTCTATGGACTTTGTTTTGGGATTGCCTAAGTCTAGGATAGGAAGAGATTCCATCTTTTTGGTTGTAGATAGGTTTTCTAAGATGACTCATTTCATTCTATGTTTGAAAACCAATGATGCATCTCACATAGCTGATTTGTTCTTTAAAGAAATCGTTAGACTTCATGGCATGCCTAAGACAATAGTTTCTGACCGTGATGCTAAGTTCTTAAGTTATTTCTGGAAAACTTTGTGGACTAAGCTAGGTACTAAGTTGTTGTTCTCTACTACTTTTCATCCTCAGACTGATGGTCAAAAGGAAGTAGTTAATAGGACGCGCTATGCCTTACTTAGAACATTGGTTAAAAAGAACCTTAGAACATGGGAAGAGAACTTACCGCATGTAGAATTTGCTTATAACCATTCTGTGCATTCGGCTACAAAACATTCACCATTTGAAATTGTTTATGGCTTTAATCCGTTGTCTCCTCTTGATCTAATCCCGTTGCCTTTGAGTGAAAGAATCAGTTTAGATGGCAAAAAGAAAGCCAAACTTGTCAAACAGATTCATGAAAAGGTTCGAGCCAACATTGAAGCCAAGACAAAGCAATATGAGAAGTACGCTAACAAAGGAAGGCGTAAGGTGGTGGTTTAACCAGGAGACCTCGTGTGGATACACCTTAGAAAGGAACGGTTTC
Source organism: Alliaria petiolata (assembly GCA_020283515.1). Lineage (NCBI taxonomy): Eukaryota > Viridiplantae > Streptophyta > Magnoliopsida > Brassicales > Brassicaceae > Alliaria > Alliaria petiolata. The sequence goes on from JAHZTW010000002.1 coordinate 51,185,604, forward strand.
TTGAGGAACGGAAGTCCAAACTAATGCCAAGAAAAGATGGACCATTCACGGTGGTCAAAAAGATTCATGACAACGCTTATCAGCTGGATCTTCAAGGTAAGTATGACATTTCCACAAGATTTAATGTTTCTGACTTATCTCCTTTTGTTGCAGATGATCCAGATTTGAGGACAAATCCTTTTCAAGAGGAGGGGAATGATAGATTCCGTGGCAGAGCACCAAGCCAAACATCTTCGGACGGTTCGGAGGATGACGAGCAGCATGTACCAGAGCAGCTCATGGACGGTACAAGTGAGGTTCAACAAGGAGAAACCAGCATTGGCCGCGAACGTGTTCAGTCCGACACAGCCGTGTTCCGCTTTGATCCAACATTGTCCGGGAATAATCTCCGAAGGGAGCTTCGTTCTGAAGAACGAGTCACTCGACCAACTCGTGACCACTCTAGAAATCGGATTGTCCAAGTCAAGCATCCGATCATCGAGCCAAGTTCCTACGATAAGTACATGTCCGACCCATTCGACTTTTCTTCCGGTCAAAAGCTTTCTACTCGAGCTAAAGGATTGAAGGAAGAGATCGAACGTGAGATAACTCGACTTGAGCAAGATGATTGTATCATGGCCGAAAATGCTTATGTTTGTTCCATTCGGTACAAGGCAGACTTCTGAAATGTTCGGCAGACTTTTGAAATGTTCGGCAGACTTCTGAAACGTGCAGCAGACTTCTGGATGGGAAGCATAAAGCAGCTGAAGGGTTAACTTAAGCATTGGGCATGAATTCAAGGGTTTTGACCAAGACATAAATTCTAGTCTTTGTTTTCATTTTCTATGTTTAGAAAATTCACAAAACTTAATTTCTCTTTTCTTTTCTTTGTTGAGAATTTTATAAGTATTTTGTAAACTCATTCTAATGAAATAATCAAACTTTTTATCTTCTTCTTTTGAGAGAAATTTCTTTGTTCATCTTGAACATTTCGTTGAGTTTGGCAAGGGTTACTTCCAAACGCAGCAAACCTCCTAAGATCCGTGGTTAAGGGTTAATTCCTCGGTTCCGTGGAGTGGAGAATACCAAGAGACTTCCGCATCTCTTGACGGTCTCATTCGATCTACCATCTATCCAATCTATCCGATCTATCCGATCTATCCGATCGATCCAACGCGCCAGCAAAGAGCATAATCCATCCAAGGGTTCCATTACCTATTTTCACGAAGCCATTCGGAGGGGAAGACGACGATAAAAGTAAATTAGAAGACTTGAGAAGTACCTCGATGGAAACTTAAGTGAAACCTTCCATTCATTTTAGTTCTTCAAATTGGTTTACTCGGCCTTTTCGATGCTAGAACTATTTCTTTTACTCAAGACTTTCTTGTCGATGTTTTTATATATACTCGAAAAATGTCGAAGCATAGCATGATTTTTTACTTTTGTGCATAATATATTCATTTGTTCTTTAAAAAAGATATATGAAGGTGGCCATTGTCTTTCTGGCCATTTTGGCCGCCTTTTTCAGCGCCCGTTTGGCCGCCGTTTGGGTCTCGAGTCTCTTGTCGTTGGCCCTGAAAATCCTTTCAGTGTCTTCACTGAACGTAACAAGAGCTGCAAACGATATCAGCTAACATCCGGTTGATGTCGTTTGCAGCTTTTGTTGCTTAGGTGCAGAAAAGACTCTGATGACGGCCGGCACGGTTTGAAGGACCACCGGCACACAATATTTGTGTTTAAAAAACTTAAAATACCTATATCCAAAAAAATGAGCAAAAAGATACAGAGCAAATTAACCCGGGATGAAGAACACAACGGATGTAAAGATACTGAGTGTTTTGGATTGTTACTAAATTAAAACCATTTGATTAATCCAAATATGATCTTTACGTTTAAGGAGCAGACACAAGTCACCCCGTCGCCCGGAAAACACAAACACACGACACACATCTCTCGGATTCTTTTCTCAAAAGCAACGCTCTTGAAAAAAATTATCTCCCTTTCTCTTCAAACTATCTCTCTTCCAAGTTTCTTAAATCTATACTCAAAATCAGATCAGATTTGGGGGCATTTAGCAAACGAATTTTCAGTAACCATAAAATCAAAACCTTAGCTTTAAAAAACCAGTGATCAACAAACGAAGGATCAAAACCTTAATCAGTTCAAAACCTTAATGCTTTTGTTTCCCAAACAATAACAGCAAAAACACAAAGCAAACCCTTTGATTTAATAGTTCTTAGACGAAAAAGAAAAACATAAATTAAAACTTATTAGACGCCGGAGCTTCCTACGCCTCCTTCACCTTCGCCGGTGCCGTTCCACTTATTAGACGCAGGAGCTTCCTACGCCTCCTTCACCTTTGCCGGTGCTGCGGGTGCTGCCGGAGCCGGTGGCTTATTCCTAGCCGCTTTTGTAGCCGCTTTTGCCACTTTTTTGGCTGCCTTTTCCGTCTTTTCTTCCAACGCCAATCTTGCTTTGTTCTCCCGAAACTGCTTCTCCATTCGTTCATCGTACTTGGGCTTTTCTTCATGCTTCTTTCTGTTTTTGGCATCAACAGCTTCCTGTTTGAGCTTGTTGAAGGCTTTCGACGCGTAGCCCACCGTCGTTTTTGTTTTTGGACGCATTTTCTGTCTCGAGTCTTTTATAGTTATCCCGGAAAATTTTAGCCTTGGCTTCATCGCATTTTTTGTTCACGATCCAAAATTACATCCATTTTCTCAATGTTGATCCAGCATTTTGAGATACTCTATCTAAACTTAGAACGTGCATTTTTTGTTCTTAATCCAAAATTACAAATAGTAATAATATTAGAAAACATCACGTTAAGACTTCATAGAACAACTATTTCGTGTTGCATGTGAGGTTATAATTTGAGAAACTATAAGAATTTGTCAAAGATGTAATTATATTGTTGAATAAAAAATTTGTCAAAAAATCTTAGCCGTTGCCACAAAAATATTAGCAGTTTTAATTGTCAAAAATACTAATTCGTTATCACAAAAAGTGTCAAAAACCATAGCCGTTATATAAAAAAAACATAGCCGTTATCATAAAAAATCATAGCCGTTATCACAAAAATCCATAGCTTTTATCACAAAAAAAAAAAAAATCCATAGCTTTGAACCATAAGAAACCATGTGTCAACCTTTCTAGATATGAATCTTTGGATTCTATGCCTAAGAACGATCGAAGAGGATATTGTTGATCCTCATTCCTTGGTTCCTAAGCGCATCACCAGGATTACAATTCGTATGTTGTTATTGTTGTTATGTGTTTCTACTTTCAGTTTAAGTGTTGGGAACAAAAAAATGCAAATCAAACAGATAAACTTGTTCAAAGCTTTAGAAAACAGAATAAACAATGATTTATCTTTTGTTTTTCATTACTTTAAATACTTTAAGTTACAAGAAGCAAATGGAGTCGTTAGCTCTTTAACAAATGGAGTCGCTATACCAATCGTACAAACCGCTTAATAACGCTCTTAACTACAATTTTTTGTTTCCGCACTCTCACATCCGCAATCGTAACGTTTTAACCCGTTATGGTTTAAAAAATGACCACGTCTAAAAAAATGACTGCATCCAAATATAAATGCGTCCAAACTACCAAAACCAAAAAAAAAGCAAAAGGGAACAACGTACGATCTTCCTTTTCAAAAACAATGTCAAATGGTTCTGAGACTCGTGGCTAAATTGCATCAAGTTTCTATTTTTTATTTGGTAACGTTTTAAATTAGTGTCGCACTATATAAAAGGAACATTCACTTAAAAAAAAAACAGGAGAGATCTTTTTTTTATGTCCAACGACTACTCCTCCTTAACAATCCATTTGGCTTAAGCTTCTTCTTCCTCCTCCTTATTTTTTTTATCGTTCTCAATTTACTCGAATTTATCAGCAAAAACGGATCGAATATCTAGTTGAATATCCAGATTTTAGCGGATAGTTGCAGAACGGCTAAAAGTAAATAAAAAATGCTCATTCAGAACGGATACCCCAAAATATATTAGATTCGCCACGTGTCCACCACATCTAGATATATTAGATTGATTTGTTGTGTAACAATTTTTAAAAACACATCCAAGGGCGGACCCACGTTACAATGGGTGGGGCCTGTGTTCCATACTAAATCTATAAATTTTATGTATATGAAGAGGTAACAGTTAAAATTCTTTTAGTTCAGTTGGTTTCATATCAAAGTTATACCATCTCCATCCAGAGTTTGTTTAATATATGTTCAAGTCATTGCATTTCATTGTCCTTTTATCATTTTTTTTTTTTTTTACTTTGATTCAGTTTTAAAAAATTTCAAAAATTAAACTAAAATTATAATAATCTATTATATATTTTTTATAATTAAATTATATTTAATATTTATATATAATTAAATTATATTTAATATTTATATTTATTGTGCGTAGTATATAATTATTTTCTGCGTCCTCACACCCTGCGAAACGTAAAATACAATCGAAGAGTAGAATGAGATAACATGGGAAAATTTTACAGTTTGAGAGACGGAGATATAAGAACATGTGAAATTGAAATCTACGAGCGAGAAATATCCGTCGGCTATGATTTTTTGACAATTTTTTTCCGAGCAGAATTAATGAATTATGAAGAGGCAAAATACAATATCAATGAATCTGAGAATTTATTATTGCTAACGCCTGCCTAAAGGTAGCTTAAAACGACATCGTTTCAGTTATTATTATTACTTGCTTCAGTGTTGGTCGGAATCGAGGAATGGTGCGGTGGCGCTTGCCGTGAGCATATCGACTGGCTTTTCTTCAAAGGTCAGATCTTCACAAGACTCATATAACATCAATCGCTTGTCTAAATTGTCGGCTTTCAATTATCCAACTATGCTTTAGGGGTTTTTTCTTCTTCTTCTTCTTATATATCGAATTACATTTGATTCAGCTCTATTTCTGCTTGAATCGTCTCTGAGTGTTAACAAATCCTGAAAAAAATGAGCTTTTTGTATGAACAATCTGTGTATATTCCTGTCTCCGATCTCTTATTTCTCTTGGAATCTGTACTCCAGCGTGATACTATCTGGAATCTGATGAGTAAGAGCTATCATCAATCCCTGCCGAATCGAGCATTGTTCGAAACCATCGAGCAGATTCTTTAGGAACCCTTGTGAGGTTGTTCTTATAGTCGACATAGTAGATCCCGAACCGGACCGTGTATCCCGAGTTCCACTCCCAATTGTCTAGCAACGACCACACGAAATATCCTCTCACATCGCAGCCATCGTTCCTTATGGCAGATGATAAGTTGGAGAGGTAATCTCTGTGGAATCTGATCCTTTTGTCGTCTTGTAATGCCTTCTCCATGTCTATGAATGGGTTGTTCTTCTCATCCATACCTACATTCACCTTCCATGCTTAAAAAAAAACTGATTTTTTTTCTGATTGTGAGGGATCACATTTTTTGGGATTTGAGAGAGACTTACCGTTTTCTGTGATGAATACAGGAGGGTTTCCATAGACGTCTTTAAGGTACACTGCAAGTTTCCTGATTCCCCATGGGACAATGTGTAGCCAGCTTGATCCTGCCTGATTTTAAAGTAAGTTTCTTCATCAGAGATTGTTGTTTAGTTTCTTTGAATAGCCAGTTAGGATTAGTGAACATACTCTTTCTCCTATAGCTACTCCTCCTCGGAAAGCTACAACAAGTAGAGAGCAAACAGAGAGTAGAGACATCAGGCTTACTTCTTATGATTTGTAGCAGTAATGAGGAAATGGTGTATGATCTTACAGCTTGTGATAACGGCTGCATCAGAAGAAGCGTCTTGCAGAATCAGTTTCCTTATCCGAGTTCTGTCGTTCCTCGCGTATAATGTCGTGTAGTGGTTGATTCCCAAGTAGTCAAATGCCCCTTTTATGCTTTTAGACATCTCTGGTGTTATCTTTGGTAGTCTCTTTTCCACTAGACTCTTCATTGATGCTGGATAGTCTCCATTGATTAGAGGATCCATAAACCTGTTTTATATCTCATTCTGTCACTTTCGGCTGCTTCTTCTCGTTTAAACTTTTTTTATGCAAAACATTCATACGAAAGGATCTTATATATACCATCCAATCCCAAAATCCATCGCTCTACGAGCTGCATCTCTGTCCTCGTCACAATCAGACATTGGCTCATACCATTTTGCATCTAAGGATATCCCGATTCGACCATGTTGTTTGTCCTGCATATAGAGATTCCCACGTTTTTATTCTGGACCTAAGAACCATAAGATGATCATTTTCTGTTCTGTTTTCTCACCTTGAAGTTTCTCTGGTAGGTGTGGTAAGCAGCAGCATGAGACAAGAGAATGTTATGAGCTACAACATAAGGTTCGACCGATGACTTCCCCTTCTTACAGAACCAATGCCCCAGAAGTGAGCACCTCCCTGGAGCTTGTATCCCGGTGTCATAGCCTTGGATCGATAACCCTCGTGGCTCATTGAAAGTGATCCAGTACTTCACTCTATCTCCGAATGCTTTGAAACAGGTGAATGCATAATGCTCGAAATCATCCCTGCAACAATTTTGTTTAGCTTTTTGTCTTTCTAATCACATCTCAACATATCAATATTTCACATTTTGATCCAAAGTTCATATACTCACACGACTTCTCTGCTTAGCCATCCTTCATATCTGTCTTCTAAAGCTTGTGGGAGATCCCAGTGATACAATGTCACATAAGGTTTGATTCCTTTGGCTAACAGCGTATCTATGAGGCTGTTATAGTACTTAACTCCCTCTGGGTTTGCTTCCCCTGTTCCATCTGTTAAACCTCAAGCTTAACAAACCCGTCTGAAACGCACAACATTTACTCTTATGAGTTATGACAACTAAATGAATTAGACTTACTAGGGAATATTCTTGACCAAGATATAGAGAATCTGTAAGCATCCATTCTCAGATCTTTCATGAGGTCTATATCACTCTGTGAAAGCAAAAAATCCAGAAAAAAAGGTTAAAAGGTTGTTGCGTCTTAGATTCTCTCATGTATTCCCTGTTGCGTCTTATCTCAGTTTTGTTTGGACTAGGTTGCTCTATGGAGAAGCAACCCTGCTTTAATCTTCAAGCTTATAGGTCAACTAATGTTTTCTTTTCCGGTTAAAACTTACATGAAATCTATGATACTGATCGACCGTAGTATCCGCATTGCTGAAATCCAATATCTTTCCTGTCGATGAAGAACAATAACAGTAAATTTACTAGAATCTTGTTTTTTTTTTCCTGGGATTCTTTCTTTGATACCTGGTTTCTTCGTGAAAGTGTCCCATATGCTTTCTCCTTTGTTCCCTTCATTCACAGCTCCTTCAAACTGATTTCTTGCAAGAAAGTGTGGCAATGATCAAAATATTGATTTTTTGAAATCTTTCTTGGATCAGTTTTGGAGAAGAAGAAGAATGTCACCTGGTAAGCTGAAGAAGCTGTCCCGAACACAAACCCATCTGGAAAATTCGCTCTGCTGATAGTTTCTGATGTGACCTGATCAAGAGGCGCGAAGAAGAAGACGACGAAGAACAGAACCAGAACCAGAACCATGACGAGTCTCGTGATAGAGAGAGAGGCAGAGAGAGAGAACCTTTTTATTTTCTGGTAGAATGAAAGATTTGGAGGCAAGAAATAGAAATGGAGTTTCGGTATGTTTTTTAATTTGTAAAGTTGAAGAAGGAAGGAGAAGAGTGCAAAGCAAAAGCTCTCGTTTTTTGAAGGCTCTTCTTTGGTGTTGACATTTGTTTCTCTCTTCTTCTACTGTACACGTTTCTTTTACTTCTTCTGCTAAAAACTAAAAGTGTACTCTAAGAAGAATAAAATTTGTTAGTGTTCACTTAATTAATTTCCTATGTTTTTTTATTATTTTTGTCTAAGGACTGTTAATTTTTTGTTTTTGTTGGGTTATCATTGTAACCCCCAACTGGCCAAGTAGCCTAATTGAACAATAAAAATCTAATTTATTTTTAGTTGAGCAGATAAATTGATGAAAAAACAGTGAGTAGATATTAAAAAAAAAAAATTAGGCCTTTACAGCATGTCAGCACCCAATATATTCTTATATATGCTGAATTGATGATGTTTTGGTTTTGACACACATGTTAATGTCATGATGTTATGTTCATTTATGTATTAATTTCAATATATCTTTTTGTTTCAAATTTCAGCTACAATTTACTTGCATAGTTAAGTTATAGTAAAAGAGAAAAATAACCGTTTTTACATTATCTGTTTAGCGTATAAAGTTTACCTCGAAAGAAATCAACGTTTTATATGGTGTAATTGTTTATGCAATAATTTGTATTTTGATGTTTTGTACTTTGTATACTTTAGTTCTTGTTAAATAAAATTTAACGGAAAAAAAAAGTTAAGTTACAGTTAAGTTAAACAAACTGCACATTTTTCATACCATTTCTATTTTCTAAACATTAGAAAAAAACAGTAATTTGATATGTAATTTATGTTCTGAAAGTTTTACTTTTCGAGTTACTATGGTAACTGTGAACTGATAGGGGTATATTCGTCATTTCCGCGTACTCCTTCTCTGTCTCGGACCCTTTTTTAGGTCTTCTCTCGTATGCAAAAACCCTTTGTACGCAGAATCAATCGATTGGCTTTTGGTTTAGGGTTTTAGCTCTCAAGTTTAAAAAACCTTTTCTTCTCTTAAAATCCGAAGAAGATCAATACGCCGATCGGTCAATTCAATCTATGGCGATGTCTATGAGACTCCCGGCGATAGCGAGAGCGGCTACGGAAATGGCTGCGGCTCCGGTTGGGCTGAGACGGCTCTTCTGTTCGAATGCCACAAAGTTTTCTTTTCTTTCTCCACAAGCCGAAGCCGATACTCCGGCTCGTCCTCAGGCGGAACCCAGCACCAATCTCTTCGTCTCCGGTAATACGACTATCATTTCATTTCTGGGTTTTTGGGGTTTATCGTCGTTCGCAGCTTTCGTGGGTTTCTAGTTTGATGTTTTCTGAAGATCCTTCCTTTTGATTGAGATTTAAGCTAATAGGGGTCGAATATGGATCTCTTTTAGTTTACGATTGAGAGAGCTCAGCACGTGTGTTAAGAATTTCATCAAGTAATTGCAACGAGAGACAGATTTGTGTGGTTTCTCAGCGAGAGATAGATAGGAATCAGTGGAAATGGTGAAAGATAGCTTCTTTGCAGTTTCTCAATTCAGTATTTTCGGTTATAACATTTAATCGGAGTACTAGCATGGTCCTATGTGTACCGTATATCTTGTCTCCGGGGATAAATCTGGGCTGTTTCTAGCCATGATTATTGAAGATTTCTTACTAGTATCAATGAGTTTTAAGACGCAGCTTAACGTTGGGCTTGGATGCAAACACTTTTGAGTACGCTGTATTCTCTGTTTCTCACTTTGATCACATGCTTCTATGGTCATTAAATATCTTATAGTCTCGAGGGTATACAAGCACATCTCATATTTACATGTTAAAACCTGATTGCCATCATTGTGTGGATCCACGTCCTGTTCTGTTCTGATGCTGTGTCTCAGTTTCCTCAAGTTTCTTTCTCTTCGTCATGTTATCATTTGTTTATGAAGCTGAATAATTGAAATCTAAATGATTTATCTTTGTGCCAAACTGATTTTGTCAGGGCTTAGTAAACGCACCACTTCTGAAGGACTTAGGACAGCTTTCGCTCAGTTTGGAGAAGTTGCTGATGGTAATAGATTTTTCCTTATTATGAACATTTATGCGCATCAAAACTAGTTTGATCAGAGAACTAACTGTAACGATTCCTTTCTCTCAAATTGGTTTATATAGCTAAGGTTGTCACAGACAGAGTCTCAGGATATTCAAAAGGGTTTGGATTCGTTCGTTATGCCACCTTAGAAGATTCTGCAAAAGGCATAGCTGGAATGGATGGGAAGGTATGATATAATATTCATTCTAATTTTAAAACCCCATTTTATCAAAACACAAAATGTAAATCAAAATCTGTTACAGACATCTAAAGCTAACTCTCTTCTCTGTGTTTCTCTGCAGTTTCTTGACGGTTGGGTCATATTCGCAGAGTATGCCAGACCAAGAGAGCAATCGCAGTCGTATCAACCTCAGAACAACATGCCTCGTCCCCCATATGGTAACCGTTATTGAAGCAAAGCTTGTTCATGAAATCTTTGGCCATTTGGTGGTCTTTGATGAACCTTTATATTAGTGTTATGCTTCATTCTATTATCTACTACTCCCTCCGTTTTACAAAGAGTGTCGTTTTAAGATTTAATTCTTGTTTCACAAAAAGTGTCGTTTTATATTTTCAATGCAAAATTTTAAAGAAAAATCCAGTTTTAACCCTATTGTTTTAATGTATTAATTAGAGAGAGAAAACTGTTTAATGAATTTATAAGGGATAGAAGAGACTTTTTATCAAATTTCTTAATTTGTGTGAAAAGTGTCAAAATGACACTCTTTGTGAAACAGAGGGAGTATGATCGAACTGTCTCATAGTAGTGTCTTGTACCTTGAGAAGTTCACAAACTTTAAATTATATTTAATAACCAAAAACTGTCATTTACAAGACAAAGACAAGTATATTAACTATTAAGTGTAGCTTACATGTTAGGTCTGATAAGATATTTATACCTCTCGTTTTGGTTATTTGTGGTTTCGATTGTTAAGACTTAAGATGTAGGTAGAGAGATCTTTTGAATTGATTTAATCCTAACCGAAATGATTTTATATGGGCCGGTTTAAAATGAGATTGATTGCACTTTATAGTCATTGAAAATTCAGATCCGGTTCGCCTCTGTTTATTTTTTTTAATCTATGTACCATAATATTTTTTTTAATATATTCCCCATTTGTTATTGGAAAAATGCTCCATTGAAACAAATAATACTTTCCTTTGATTTAGTTATTATTTTTTTGAATTAAAAGTTAATTTTGTGAACCAAAAAACTTTGAACCCAATCTGATAGAACATTTTCATAAAAAAAAACCAACGGGTCCGTAGCAATTAGCCAATCACTAACTCACAATTTGTTAAGATGATTCAACACTTTCGTCATTTATGATGATTTTAACAAATGGGAATAAGTCATTGGGCCACAACAAAGCAACGACGAGTTCTCAAAATTTCACGTGGAGCTGTCTAGAATCTACACGAACATTTGTATAACATGTGGACCGAACAAAAACAAGAGAAAATATCAACACACAAATGGCTTATATAGGTTTATGCAATAAATGTTACAAAGACAAAAAAGGAAATAAAACCAAAGAGATACCGTTCATACTATTAACATTCCTTCGCTGTCCCATTACGTTTGGGGAGACGATTCCCTCTTTCTCATGCAACCAATTTCTATATCACACAACTCACCGTATTACTCCAAAACCAGACGAGACCTATTACTCTCTCCCTTAGGTCTATTTCAGCTAGAATTTTTGGAGTGTACTTAGCTTATAATGGTGATTGTGATATGTTTTGTTCTTTGATTGTCTAATCCTTAAGACACAAATGTTAGTTGTAATTAGAATGTCGACCACAACGTGTAAAAACTGCCTTTGTTTCCTAACTTCCAAGTTTAAGGAGTAGGCACAAGTCAAATTAAGCTGCATCAAGTAATTAAATGCGTTTCTTTCAAATCGGATAACGTTTCTAATCAAGTTCTTTTCATCAACAGATGATATCATGATTAGTCATAACCACATATTATGATCTTGGGAAAATTCGATAAATTCATGTGTGTCCTCTTAGGCTCTTTTTGTAATCCATCGTGTGGGTTAGGATTATAGATTCGTCGTATCAATGTTCGATCAAGATATCTTACGATTACATGGGCCCGTGACACCTAGTAAGTAACAACATAACTAACTGACTGACTCCATATTTCATAAAAAACTATGTTACTATAAAGTCGTCGTATTAATAAGAAAAGGAGAGCATGCATATTTATATTATTTTAGTTAGTATACAAACAAATTAACAACAGATGAGTCATCGTCGTATTTGTTCCGCCGCATGTGTGATTACTTTCAAACGTGACAGCATTTTGGATATGTAGTTCTCTGTGGTTGAATTAGGGTTTAAATGGAGTTGTTTTCGTTTCATGAATTAGTTTACACATAATATTTTAAGTTGGACCGTTTCATTTTCTATATCGTTAATTAGGAGATACGAGAGCCTCATCTGGTCCATTTAATGTAGTACTTATCTACATGAGTTTAAATTTAAATTCTTAATATATACATTTATTACAAGGTTTTCTCATTGACGCGCACATTCATACTATTGGTATATAGATTGTATCATCATATTTATCATCAAATATTATGACGTATCCGTGAGGCTAAAAAATTATAAAAGTGCCCAAAGGTAAAAAGTTGATAGTGAAATTGAATTTGAATGATTTTAGTTAGTAATATTAGATCAAGAATATTATAGCTAGGTTTATATTTAATTCAATATGCAATTTTTACTAAGATTAGCTAGGCCACCAATCTAACCGTATCTTCTTTCAAAAAAAAAAAAAAATCGAATAACAAAATTATACGCTAACGATTTACACAAAATCAACAAAAATACATCATATATATATATACTTATAACCGTTTCTAATCTGGTTTTTAGTTGGTTTAACTTTAACTTCTCCTACGAGCGCATACCAACCAAAAAATCCAAACCGTAATCCAAAACCAAAACCCATCTCAAGCTTAATACTATTACATAAGTTATATCGTCAAATCAATGAGATATTTTTTTCAAAAAAAATTAAAGAGACATCTTATTACAACGCTGTATCCAATCATAATCAAATCTATCTACTATAGCCAGTGGCGGACGCAGGTAAGAGAGAGGTGTGGCATGTGCCCCACATTAATTTTTTGTTTTTCTTATTAATTAGTATAAAATTTATTAAAATGCCCTTAATCTAATTTTTTATTTTAAAAGGTGCCACACACTAAATAAATTTCTGGATCCGCGACCGAGTATAGCTTGCTTTATATGTATATTTTGACCGTAAAGTAGACCCATCACTATTCTGTTAGGTAACAAAGTTAATTTGTTTCTGAATAGAAAAATAAGAATTATGTCGGAAAACATTTATAAGTGAACCAAAATTATCCTCAATAACAAACAAAAAGCATTTTTGTATACTAGGGATACAAGTTCCAGTTATGGAAACAAAGTGATTCACGTCGACAATATGATTCTACCTCAAAAGAGAGGATCACGCTAAAAATGTTTACATGATCTCAGATTTTAATATGTTTTTATTTTATATATCTGTTATATACCAAATATATGGTTCTTGGCAAATTAGACTCGAGACGACAAGATAACTAGGATAAACTATCAATTACATGTATACGACTCTACCAACCGAACCGATTCAAAACCATATAAGTGTATATAAGTAAAGTATGATTTCATTTATAAAATTTGGAAATTGATATAGTCACCAAATAATTGTTACATAGGGTGTAACTTCGTACACACCAGATAAATTACCAATCTACTAAATGCCGTTATATCTCTCGATTTAACGTTGATTATCATTTGGAAACAATTATAACGTTGATTATGAGATTGAGCAAATGAGATATATCTCTCGATTTCAACGTAAACCAGCTAAAAGTAAAAAACTAATTTCGGTTTAAGATAAGGTGTCAAGGGCAGTTTAGTAATAATGGTAAAAATCCCATGTCCACGTAATCAAATGAGAGTCATTCTCAGACTTGACTTCCTCCTATAAATTGCACTCTGTTTCATAAGAGAATCACTCTTCAAATTACTCTCTCTAACATTTCTTGAAATTATCTGTAAACATCTCAAAATATTAGCCCTTTTTAAAAAGAATTAATTTCAGATCTGTATTAAAAAAAAAAAAAAAGGAAGAGAAAGGGATCAGTTGTGTTGTGGTGTAGGGTATGAAATTCTTGTTGGAGCTTGTCGTGCCTTGTTTTGGTTCGCAGCAGTTCCCCCAATCCGCCGCAACCGCGGATGATTCATTTTCCGGCGAAACGCAGTCGCTAATGAAACAGCGAAGGCGGAGGAAACGCGTTAGAGTTGCGGGTCAACCGGGACAGGTGGCGGAGTGGAGACCGTCCCTCAGCGTGATCTCGGAGAACAAGCCGGCGATAACGGAGAAGTCGGAAAAGGGAGAAGGAGAGAGGAAAGTCCGTCGGAAAAGTGAAGGCGGCGGCGGAGAAGCGTCGTCCCGATCCGGTGGTGGTCATGTTCGTTTCAGCAGTGACGATTTCGGGTAAACACACAATTCTTCTTCAACTTTTGATTTACAAAATGATTTATCAAACAAACAAAAAACCTAACAAATTCACATGATACTTTTGGTTTAATCAACACTATAGTTTTCATGATTCTATAATAAATTATAGAATTTTAATCATTATATAGAGATAAGATTATAACATTTTCAATGTGATTTGTTTTTCAGTGTAATTTAAAAAAAGATAGAGACTAAGATTATAAGATAATCATGCTATTTTGTGGATAAAGATTCGATATAGTTGGGATGTCAACGTCAATATGTTAATGTTGTTAATTTATTCGAGTAAACAAAAGTAGTAAATGGGGAAGCTCTCGCGAAAATAGTTTTGACGTTTTTTTAATATTTGTTTTGTGGGTTATGCAGGAGAAACGCTTTCGAACCAGTAATTCCGGCATTCTCACCGACTCCGTTCATGTTTTGAGTTTCAGTTTCTTGTGAAGTTTATGTGTATAATATATTAATGGAAAGATGTAGTAGCATTAATGTATATATTTCTTTGATATTATTTACTGCCACCGATATTTATATATATAAACTTATGTGAAGCTCTCAAACAAAAAGAGCTTGCCTATGTTTAATACATTTTATCCTATGCAAAACGTATATAGTAACCAAGACGTCTATCTAAAGAACAAATCACATGATACTTTTGCTACAACCTTATTTCAAGCATTCTTCATTTACCAAAATATTTGGTTGAAATCCAGAGTATTCCCCAGACCTTCTTCAACCTTTTTTTCGAAAATATCGTTTCTATCTCTTGAGCCACTTTTAAAAAAATATTCTTTAATCTCAGTCAAACATTAGATTGTACCAAAAGACCGCATCTAAACATGGTTCAAAAGTACTTGACAGTCTTTTCTTTCTCCATTTTCTCGGTCTTATTTTGACATGAGCACCGGAGAACTTTCGAAAACAAAGACCTCATTTACTATCAAAACATTGCTGCTGTCTCAAAAACGCTTCCTAACATCAAGAAACCGACGAGCAAGAGACCCTGACATGAAGTTTAATAGGTTTAATGATAATTGTTTGATTAGTTTTCTTAGCCTCTTAATAAGTTATTTATATTGTGATATGTTTTTTTCTTCCATCAAAGTCTTTGTTGGACTTTGAAGATTTAAAGGTTGGGAATACTGTGATAGTCGCTTACAGTTTCTTGAATTTTGTGTGTGGCCGTGTTATGGGCCGAGACCAACCACCAAAGCCCATTTAATTTCAATGTTATTTCTGAATGTATATGCTTGAGTAATTGCCTCAGGGAAAACAAAGAGAGACACAACTATATAAAATTGTCATGTAGATATCAAAGAAAAGACTTGTACGACCCTTAGCTTAAATTTTTAAACCCTAATATATTACTAGTACACTACGAAGGCGTTAACGCGTTTTTTCCATCTTTAATCACATTCTCACATGTAGTCTTATATTACCTTTTATTTTTCTAATCACTAAAACTCCAAATTCATTTATATATGTGTATGTATACGACTCTGTTATATATGAAGACATGAGAACATGGGGATGTACCGTGCACGTGGAGAAGACATGTCTTGCTTAATGATCATGCGACCATAGAACAAGTAAATTTTGAACTTGGGGAATATTTGCTCTCAAGTTATCATCAAATTCATCTCATCCTCTCAAATTCAAGTCGTACTTTTTCTTCCCTTTCTATATATATATCTTCATTTATTGTCTTTACCATTTAAATCTAGCGATAAAATTTTTAGTTTATAACTGACTTTTGAAATTTTCATAATTTTAATATAGAGCAAATTCAAAAACTGACCTATTTCACTATTTCAGGTTGGCTCGACAATTTATGGGCTACATTCAAAATTTAAAATATAAATCATATATTTATCGATGTATCACACTATCCGAATTCAAATCCATATTTAATGTATATTATTGACAAAAAAAACATTTACGTATGTAATGTTTTTTAACAAGATTTTTTTTAAGAATAGATAAAATTTGTTAACTTTTCTGTTTTATTTTTTACAACGATAAATTTGTTGGATCATGTGCATTTTATATGTGAGCACCTCTTCTATAAAGGTCCTGGCCTATATATTTGCTAGTGGCAAATGGTATAAATTAAAAAAGGGAAAATCGCATAAAAAATCAGAGTGACAGCCACTTACGCTTTAAACCTTAAGAGTATTTAACTAGCACAATAAATTTTTAAGTTAAATATATTAACAAAAAAAACTAAAATAGTTTATTACTTCTCCTCAATTAATATATTTAATAAAAATGTTTATTTTCGGTTAATACCCATAATATGACTTCAAATTTATATTTAACTAAAAATATTACCATTAATTATTATTTTATTATTTATCACAACTAATTTTTTTGTACTTTCAAATATTTTAGATGTTATTAGTTTTGATACATAATAAATAATAATTAAAATTAATTTTTTATTAAATATATTAATTGAGTAAAATTAAAAAAAAATATATATTTAATTTAAAAATTTATTGTGTTAGTTAAATACTCTCAAGGTTTAAAGTGTAAATGGCTGTCACTCTGAGGGTTTTTTATGCGATTTTCCCAATTAAGAAACAACACTTCTTCATATAAATTTGCGTACTTGTCAATTCATTTGGCTATTCAATACAATCTCGTCTCTTGAAAAAAGTAGTCTTGGATCTAGAGACAAGTAAAAATTATAAATACAAAGAAGCGAAAAGTATAGTAGTGTCTTGTGTTGCGCCCCCACTCTCTCCTCTGCCAACGTGAAAATAACATACTACTCCGATTAGCAAAGAAACACTATAATCTTTGATAAAATAACAATATCCGATTAGTGTATATATACAAATGATCTCTCTCTCACACTGTCACACTTGTACATGTTATATATATAGATAAAGTGGTCAAATACACATTAACATGGAAGATGTTCACGTGTTCTCTTGGTTGTCTTGGCTTAAGCCACTCTGTATAATCGAGTAAGGGCCTTCTAGTTTATCGTGTAATTAACTTCTAAACTCCATTCATAAACTTGTCACTTTGTCAATGTTTACGATTAAAAAAAAAGTTGAAGAAATTAATTGATACTATTTGATGGCAAACTATTCGCAACATACACTAGACAAAATTTATTTTCTTTTTTTCACCGAGTGAATTGTCAAGTTTTAACTAAAACTAATTACGAGTTACTTTTTGTAAAACAAAAATATTATTAACTTGTTTTTTAAATCCTACCGTTTTTAGCATTAAAGCAAATTTTCCAACTCTTTCAATGTTTTGGGTAATAATTATATGTAGATAAGAAAGAAGAAACTTAACTTTTAATGAGAACGTTGCATCATTGATTTTTTATCAAAACAAAAAAACATTGCATCATTGAAGTGTGAGAAAAAATGTCTTTTGACGTCAATCTTTAGAGTGCGAAAATGTTTTGTTTCGTCATTCTTTCGTGTGCTTGTGGTGAACATCTTGTCCAAGTAAATTAGAGTTACTTCTTCTTCTTCTTCTTTTTTTTGTTAAAAATATTAGAATTACTTGCGGCAGTAATTCCGGGATTTTATCTTCTTTCTATTCGTTTTAGTGCGCACACACAAAGTAAATAATCTTTTACTAAAATTTCGAATTAATGATAGCGTTTTAGTTAATAAAAAATGTCAGAAGAACTGAATCAAGTTAACATATTATCTTTCAAACAAAAAAAGAGTTAACATACTTTAATTTGATTTCACGGATATTGTTAGAATGGTATGGAGAAAATCAGCAATAAATTCATAGGTGGATTCGAATTGATTTCATCATTATATTTTCTGTCTTTAGCAGCATTTTTAGTTGAACAAATGATTTTCTGTTATTTTGGGTTTCATTTTTTTGAATGAAAATGAACTCCAACTAATATAATCTTGAATGTGACATTAGTTGAATTAGGTGGATAGATGTACCAGCTTGCTACTTGGTTATAGACTTATGGTTTCACATTTGATCTTCTCACCTATTAAACTTCAAACTCTCTCAACTGCATTGATAAGATAAATAAAAATATCTGGATATTACAGATTTTTTTTAGCCTTTGGATAATACAATTTCTATCATCAAATCAAACAAATAATTTGGTTGCTCCTTTTTAACTTCATATATGAAATTCCAGTGAATTGGTGAGACTAAATGATCAAGTATTGTTATTTCGATTTTTAGATGATATATATAGTTAAAAAATGTAATAAAGAAGATACAGAGAGGGATGTTGCAAAAAAAAATTAAATAAATAGAGAGGGTATACAAAAAGGATACAGTAGACCGCGACGAAGGTAATCAAAACCCGCCGCGGGAAAACACAAAGTCACTTCGAATGTACGAGCCAAAAGGATAAATTCATCCAATCATGATAAGCACAGCCATATTCGTGGGACCCATAACGCACACGACACAAATTTTACATTTCTATATATAAATATTCTTATTTTTTTATATACGACTTTCTTTTGTTGGCAACAAAATGTCAAAATATTTGATCTAATATCACTTTCTTGTTGGCAAAAGAAAAAAATACTAATATATTTTATCCAATATACGAAACTACTACATCTTTTTTTATCCAATATCTGAAACTACTACAGCTTTCACCATAATCTACTTTTTAAATGTGAGTCATAGTCAAAAGTTAGTAGATAAAGATTTATATTATTACCATATAAACTAATTGACTTTTAGTATCAAACTACAAATTTGTTGACTATTAGTGTAATATACTATCAGGGGTTGGAAGCAAGTGAGGGAATGAGGTTAGCTGATCCTAATAAAATTTAATTTTCTATAATGTTTTTTTACAGTTTTTACTTTTAGTACTGATTTTGGAAAAAAAAAAATATTATTGACTCCTACTATATAATTGAAGTTCACGTTATTCCAACTCAAAAGATTCACTAGATATTTTAAATTTAGCCCCATCCATATTAATAATTTATATCATATAAAATGGGTTTATAGTTAAAATTCAAACTCGTGTATTAGTGTTTTTTAACTAAATATATTTTTATGATTAAAAATTGGTAATTTAAATTTTTTTTATTTTTATTTTCAACGTGCTAAGTAAATAGTAAACTAGGCAATAATACATATAAAAATTATTATGAATTGTAGTTATAATAGTTTAGCTATAAATTATTTTAGAAATCATTTTAATTTTTTTTTAAACTACGAAATATTATATTTTTGTAGTATTACTTTTGCATTTAATATTTTATATAGTATTGACCCCATTTTTAAAAAAGATCTAACTCTGCTACTGTATATTATTATACTATATATACAAAAACAACATCACAGAAAACAACATTGAAATTATCACATACTCCATGAACCAATCCCAAACATTGATGTATGCTTGGAATAGTATCGAAAACTCAAATCTAAAGAATTCAATTTTCTTCTAACGTCAGTTCCAATAAAACAATAATTAAAGGGAAAAAAAAAAAAAGCTTTTCCGTTTCGTTCTCTTAAAGTTTTAAGCTTGAAGCAGACGACGACGTTCTTAAAATGTAAAAAAAAAATTGAGTTTTTCCGTAATCTTTTTTTACACATTTACAAAAAAAGAAATGGAAAAAAAGTCATGAAAGCTTAATTTTTGTTGCCTTTTGTTATCTATCATTTGCTTCAAGTAGAACCTCTCTACCTCTCTCTCAGTCTCTTTCTCTCTCACACACACACTCTCTCTCTCTCTCTTGGATTCTTTTCTCTGCAATCAAAGCAAAGCTCTGGGAAAAAAATTTCTCTCCCTTTCTCTTCAAACTTCCTCTCTTCCAAGTTTCTTAAATCTAAAAGACGATTGAACAATCTTCTGTGAAAATGCACCATTTATCTATAACTCTACACATTTCTACAGGTAGGTATGATTTTTTCTCTGGGGATTTTTGTTGTTGTTGTTGTTGAGAAAGTCTTTTTTGGGTTTGGCTGCTGAAGAAGACGACGACGAATGGTGGAAAATTAAACAGACGGAAATTTAGGGAAAGAGAGAAAAAAAAAAGGAATAAAGAAAAGTTTTCAAGCGGCGTTTCAAAAAGTGTCCCGATTCTCGAGATTCATTTCAAATCCTTCCTTCTTTCTCCTGTTCAATTTATTTTTAATCAGGATCTGAAGCTTTTGCTGGTTTCTTACATATTTTCCCGAGAAAAAAACTCCTTACTAGTGTATACGCATTTGCTAAGAAAATTCAAATTCCGAAGCTGAATTTTGCAAAATCCATAGTCAAAATTTGACCTCTGAGCTTCTCCATAAACCTCGTCTTCTTCGGGTATCTTTTCGAAGGGATGGGTTTATTTTATTTTATAATGATTGAAGATACGAATTGATTTCGCTGAATTACGAATTTTCCTCGCAAGCTTTTGTTGAAGAGTTTTTTTTGATGGTCAACGTTCGCAATTTTTCTTATCAGAGAACTTAGTTGTTGTCCTCCTCTTCGTCTCACATTGTGGCATTAAACAAATCCTTTCGTCATCTCTGATCCATTATTATTTGTTTTTTGTTTTGTTTTGTATGCAGAGGCGTCTACAAGAGCTTGAGGCATTAAGCTCTTGATTACATTATTGAAAAAAAATGGAAGGAGAATCGTTTGGTTTGATCGTTGGGATCTCGCTGGGTTTGGTGATTGGTGTGGCGTTAGCTATCTCAGCATTGTTCTGCTTTAGGTACCATAGGAAGAGATCTCAGATTGTGAGCAGTGGGTCCAGAAGAAGTGCAACGCTTCCCATCAGAGAGAACGGAGCTGATTCTTGCAACATTATGTCGGACTCGACGCTTGGTCCGGATTCACCTGTGAAATCCTCGAGCAATGGGAGGTCTCTTTGGCTTGAAGGGTTTAGCAAGAGGAGCCATGTGATCTCTGCTTCTGGCATTTTGGAATATTCTTACAGGTCTGTCTCCTCCTGACAAGATCCTCGTTTTAAAATGCAATAAAAATATCTCAGATTCTTGATCAGAGTTTCCTGATAAGGTTTTATTGTTTTGTTTAGAGTTCTCTTGTTGAAGCTCTTTGGTCATTTTTTCCAAGTCTTGAAGTCGGGAATGATGATTATCTTAGAGTGTATAGGTTGATCTGATGTTGTGAATTAACAAGCTGAATCTTGACGGATATGATGATTTCTTGCGTTCGTGGTCTTGTACACTAATATTTAAACATGTTAATTGGTGATTGATTCAGGGATTTGCAGAAAGCAACATGTAATTTCACGACTTTGATAGGCCAAGGAGCATTTGGACCTGTCTACAAAGCTCAAATGTCCTCCGGTGAGACTGTTGCTGTGAAAGTTCTTGCCACTGACTCTAAACAAGGAGAAAAGGAGTTTCAGACAGAGGTAGAGTTCTGTAACCATTGTGCCTGATAATTCTGTATGCTGTTCACATCCAAAGAGGAAATTTGGAAAACATAAAGAATCCGTATTAACATTAGGAAGACTTGAATGACAATGCTATTGTCTTGAATGAACAATGCTATTGTCTTGAATGAATCATTGTATTGTCTGTTTCCACTAAACTCGCTCACTCGCCTGTTTTTTTCCAGGTTATGTTATTGGGAAGGTTGCATCACCGTAACCTAGTGAACTTGGTCGGGTATTGTGCAGAGAAAGGCCAACACATGCTTATATATGTCTACATGAGTAAAGGAAGCTTAGCTTCTCACTTGTACAGTAAGCAACTACTATATTCTACACAATATACAAATCTGCTTCTTACCGAATGAATATCAGTGCAATGTTGAACTATTCAGTTTCTTTGTAGCATATTTATTGAACTGATGGTTTAAACTTTACCAATCGTCTTCATTCATATACATTTCAGATACATTAAAATGCTTTCTTGATACAGGCGATAAACATGAACCGCTGAGCTGGGATTTGAGAGTATATATTGCTTTAGACGTGGCACGCGGTCTAGAGTATCTTCATGATGGGGTAAGCTAAATTGCTGAAACCATCCACCATCTTCAATGCATCATCTCTTAAGAAACACAAACTTCAAAAACCATGTTCTATTCAATTTTTTTTTCCAGGCTGTTCCTCCTGTAATCCATAGAGATATCAAATCTTCCAACATTTTGTTGGACCAATCCATGCGAGCTCGGGTAAAAATATCTATCTTCTCTGTCCACTTGAGTTCTCATTACCTCAAGGTTTCTCATTGTGATTTGTCTTTTTAACTTCAGGTTGCTGACTTTGGCCTGTCTAGAGAAGAAATGGTAGACAAACATGCTGCTAACATAAGAGGAACGTTTGGTTATCTCGATCCAGAGTATATCTCCACAAGAACATTCACCAAGAAAAGCGATGTTTATGGCTTCGGTGTTTTGCTTTTTGAGCTTATAGCTGGAAGAAACCCTCAACAAGGTCTAATGGAATATGTTGAGCTGGTAAAAAAACACTAACAAAACCAAAACTTGATCCTCTGTTCCACATTTGTTTATTTGAAGAAGAATTACATTATAAGACAACTTTTTCTTTTCGATGAATATAGGCGGCGATGAATGTAGAGGAGAAAGTAGGCTGGGAAGAGATTGTGGATTCGAGATTAGACGGGAGATTTGATTTACAAGAAGTGAATGAAGTTGCGGCTTTTGCTTATAAATGCATCTCTCGTGCGCCGAGGAAACGTCCCAACATGAGGGATGTTGTGCAGGCTTTGACACGTGTCGTCAAGGTGAGACATTGCAGAAAACGTCAGAAGAAGTCGTCTCCCTCGCCTTCTCCGCCTCCTCATACGGTGGAGTCCAGTGGTGAGCAAACCGGAAACAGATCAATCCGGTCGGAAAATCATAGGAGAGATAATTCCATGGACAGTACACTTGAAGACTAGTGATGTGTTGAAAACAAGAAAGCCTTTAACGTTTATAATTATAATATATGATTTTTTTTTCTTTTAATTGGATTTCATTTATTTTTGGGGGTTTAGGATGATTTGTAGATTTTGTTAGGAGGAATTCAGTGATGTTGATGGTAACTGAAATTCGGTTTTATAGGAGGTTGTCTATATGTTTCTTTTGTGAATGAAAAAGTGTCTTTTCTTAGTTCTTTTTATTTATTTGGTTTGTTTGTTGTAAAACAAGTTCGACGTCCGTTTAAAAATAAAATAAAAATGAGTTCAACGTTTAAAAAATGGAGAACCATGCAAGGAACACAATTATTTGAAATATTGGTTTTTTATTCAGTTTTTATTTTGTTTTTTTTAGAGAAAACCCGAATAATAGTGTATTTGATTGGGTAAAAACATTTTTTTCTAGTTTTTGGGAGAACAAAAAAAAAAACTAAAAAACGTAAATACAAAACTACGTGTTTGGGGGTATTTGACTATATTTAGCCCAAGCCCATATAAAGCCCATTAGTCAAGTTAATTGGTTCGCAAACGGTGTCGTTTAAGGGTCTAGCGATAATCGTTATCCACGTTTTATCGTCTTCAGTCGAACGGATAGGACGACGACGAAGAAGAAACAACTATTAGCCCACTTCGCAGTGGAAGTTGCAGAGCTAGAACAATGGCGACCATGTCTGCTCTTCAGAGCTCCTTTACTTCTCTTTCTATATCACCCAACTCCTCCTTCCTCGGCCAGCGTCTCCTTTCCCCGATTTCCCTCTCCGTCGCTTCTCCGGTAACTCCGATTTTCGAATTCTCTCGCCTTAGGTTTTCAATCTCGTTTAGAGAATCTTAGATTCTGTACTTCACTTGGGTTTCGTTGTTATCCCTTTCGCTAATGAGCTAATGGAAGACATTCACACGTTTAGATTGAACCTGTAGTTGTACGGGGTTTGATATCTTTCTCTGGACCTGTAGATTATGTTCAATTTGTTCGCTTTTGGTATGGGAAATCTCAATGCCCATTTGAAGAAATCTCTTTGAAACGAGTGAAAATTGAAAAATTGTTCTGTATTGTTCGTTTCTGTGTTCCTCCACTATGAAATTATGTGTACTGGACTATGGATTGAAGAATCTGCATTGTCTCTGTCTTTTTGTGTTAGTACTAAATTGAGATGAAAGGAATGAAAACTTAAATTTCAGAAGTTTGTGCTCTTTCGACTAATTCGACTAGTGACTCTTTTGGAATCTATGAATGCCTTCTGCTAGTAGTTATTAGTGCCTTGTGGTTATTACACGCCATGAACGATAATAGCGTCATAGCTCACATTTTGCAGACGAAATTGTTTTTTTTTTTTTTTGGCACATTTGGTTGATTGTGGTTTTGCTCGAACATATTGAGTCAGAAGAATGGTTTTTGCAATTTTTGCTTTATGCTTTCATGTTGAGTGCAAAGTGTCTGACACTGCTTATCTTTTGTACACATTGCAGGTCAAGCCCGCCGAGATTCCATGTCTTGTTTTTGCAAAGGTCAGTAAGCAGATCCGTTACCTCATACTATTGGTTTCCCATTCTGCATTATCCTGTTAATATAGTAGCTTTGAACCATAAGAAACCAAGCGTCCACCTTGCTGGATACGAAACTTTTGATTTTACGCCTGAGAACCATAAGGAAATTTTTGATTCTCATTCCTTGATTCCCAAGTGCAACACCGGGATTACAATTCGTATGTTGTGATTGTTCTTGTGTTTTTCCTTTCAGCTTAAGCGTTGGGAACGGAAAAAATGCAAACCAAACAGTCTTCCGATTCTGCACAAAATGCATGTCAAGTTTGGAGATACGGTCAAGGTAATATCTGGACGAGACAAGGGTAAGGTTGGAGAAGTCACTAAGATCTTTACCCACAACAGCACCATAGTGATCAAAGACATAAACCTCAAGACGAAACACATGAAGAGCCGAGAAGAGGGGGAGCCTGGCCAAATTGTTAAGGTCAGTCCACTCAAATGGCTCTCTCTCTTTTGTGAATTTGCGAAACCATAAAAACCATGTTTTGTAGCTCGCTTCACCTGGTCTTTGGCGAAATTCGAGTGATGATTGAAGATTGTGCAAACTGTATTATGTTTTTCCAGATCGAAGCACCGATCCACAGCTCAAATGTGATGCTGTATTCAAAAGAAAAGGAAGTGGTAAGCCGAGTGGGTCACAAGGTACTTGAAGATGGACAGAAGGTAAGATATCTGATCAAAACAGGGGAACTCATCGACACCATTGATAAGTGGAAGCAACTTAAGGAGGCAAAGGATAAAGAAACAACCCAAGTTGCAGTTGCCTCCGCATCTTAGAATCTCACTTCTTTCTTCTTCTTCATTGCTCTTTTGATGGATGTATTGAATCCCTTTGTTAAGGTAAAGTATAAAATTTCTACCAAATGGACACTTCTTATTCTTCCTTAAAGAGGCCAAAAGATGCAATCTTTAAGATCGTATTTTCCAAAACGAGTGCACGCACAAAGCTATAGAACATAAAAGGAAACAAAGTAGAAACAGTTGAAGCGGCTAAACCATGGTCTTGACGCTTCCGGAAATCAGCTCATTCTTGGGATTTGGTACTTTCTTCTGCGTAGTACGCTTCCACTTCACGTAGAATACAAGTAGATATATGAGAAATCCGAATAAAACCATCAGATACATGAATATAAATATCAGTAAAATATTATACTTCAGGTACACCGAAATGGTGTAAGAACAGACGAGAGGCCCCGAGATGACGATATACCACCAGGTATATGCTCTACCAACTGGTAAGAGTATAAATGTCAAGGCAATAGCTGAGAAGAAGGCAATAGTATCGAATCCACATAGTAGCACGATCTCTAATATGAATTCTTCCCAAATTAGTTCTTCTAGTTTGCCTTTATCTTGCGGTTGGGCCGCTGACTGATAAGTAGCTGTGATTATCAGAGCTGTTATCACTAGAAGAGAGTTTCGTGTTCCGTCTGACATTTGACTCCTATAACGTGCCATTTCTGTAGAGCAATATTCCCAGAAAGTGACCGGTTTGCTTAGGAAAACAGACGTTTTCTTAACTTTGGATAGAGATATCGCACTTTTACCACCCGATTTTTGAATACTTTTCTCTGTTTCTATGTTCATGTGAGGTCCATTGACTCGTAAGGCATCAAGTGCTGTCATACCAGTTTTGTTCTGGATGTTCCGGTTCAGTGACATGCATTTCAACAGCTGTTTTACTGTCTGTAGATATAAATAGATGTTTCACGAACGGAACAACATAATTCAAAGAAGATGAGCGTGTGTGAATCAATCAATTAAACAACTAAATAATGAATGATTTCGGATCAACCACTTAAAGCACCAACGATAAGAGTTCAGAAAAGGGTAAGAACATGCCTGATGATTATTCTTGTATGCCGCTAAGTGCAAGGCCGTGATGCCTTCACGATCACGTTTGTTCAGGACGTGAATCTCGGTGGCTGAAGCATCACTTTTGCGCATCCTTTGCATCCACCCTCTCAGAACTTTGAGCTCTTCGTATCTATCGTTTATAACCGTGATGTGTAAAGCAGTTTCTCCGTTTACATTCGCATCTCTAATACTCTCAGGACATACCAGGAGAAACTCTGTAAGAAGATCGACATCACCTTTTTTGGCAACCAAATGCAGTGGCGTCATACCTGTCCTTATGAGTTAAAACATTTTTTTCTAATCAAAACTTTATAAATTAATATTCGATAAATTAATAAATATAATAAAAAAATTGTTTCAAGTCAGTATATATATTAACAAAATTTGATAAGAGAAAAAAATCTATAAACTAATAATTTTATGATTCCATTATATCATAAAGTAATAATTACTAAAAATTTATGCATATATAACCTATACAATTTACAAAAAAAAATGACTCTAGAGTACTGTTTGTTTTTTTCTTATAGTTCATCTATAATTTTTTATTGCATGATAACCTTTTAATGTTATCTTTTTTGTATGCATATAAAAAAATATGAAGAGTTCTAAAAAAATATGAAGAGTTGAAAACGCGATAATTGCTATCGTAATATTGTCGTTAACTTCATCATCAATATTAGTAGTCATAATCAGGGGCGGATGTATGTAGAAGGGTACGGGCTCACGTGCCCCCGGTTTTTCTGTTTCTTTTACTAAGATTACTTTCCAGATTAAATATTTGAGAAAAAAATAGTTTCCCGTCTTACAGTGCCCCGTCCGTTGAAAAAAATTATTTTAACTTATACTATATACAAAAATTTATATAATAACTTTATTATATCTGATTTTTTTATTATTTATAACATTAGACCCCAAGAGAAAAAATTCTAGATCCGCCCATGGTCATAATCTCTTCTAAACTTTAAACTTATATATGTATCATGTTACATTGATAATCTAATAAACTATTAACATACATTCTACAACGATATCAAATTACTTATTATTATTTTAAATTTATACGTAATATTTTCTCAAATAATTCATCCAAAATTTTTGATATAGCATCAATTAAAATATAATTTTTGAAGTGTATGGTCTAAATCTTTATTCATTAATTAATATATTTATAAAATAATCCTTCTTCCTATTAATTGAGAATCCATTTTAATGAAAAAGCTGATTTGCCACTTCTAAAATCAAAGTTAGTGTATTTTTTTGATGACATGTAAATGAGACATGTCAAATTTCCTAAAATAAACGAAATGTTTTGATTGGTTGAGATAAAATTAAATAAATTATGAAATTAAAACATAAATACACTAGATTATAACTCTAAAATTAATAAATTTAAATTAACAGAAAATAATAATAATTATGAATTTATTTTTACATATATTCATTATAAATTGCATAAAATATGATTACGGAAATTTTACAACCAATATACATTATTTTTTTACATAAAAGTTAATAACAGTAAATAGGCTATACCATTTTTATCTCTTATTTTTTTTTAAATAAATAAAAAGTTTATATCATACTCATATATAGTCTCATTGTAGATCGAGAATATGAGATCAAAAATAAAATAAAAAGTAACTGGATGAATAAATAAATTATAATAAGATAAAAGAAGAATAAGAAATAGAAATAAAAATAAAAATAAATCTCTACAGTTTTGTTTTTCCGTAACATTCTCGTGCTTTATTTTACAGAGTCATTTAAAAATCTTAAGAAGCAAATTTTATAATAAAGACATGTGCGACTCAAATTTTATAATGAACACATGCGTGCATGCCAATCATAATAAATTTATTTTCTTCATCAACCAATTCTTCAATATTGTTCAAAGAGATGAGCGGAGAGCTACCAGAGAATTTTATAAAATATTATTTCACAAATTTTATAGCAAATCTTTTTATAATTTTTATTGAAAGAAAAATTACTAATAGATAATCCAATATACTATATATATTTTCATGATAAAGTCAAATATTATATTTTAAATTTTAATTTTTTTTTGTAATTTTTGTTCATATTTAATATAAATTTTAATTTGAAACCATATAGCATAAAATGCTGAAAATATGAAATTTTGATTACATAAAAATCGATTGAAACGGTTTTCGTGATTGTTCTTAAATGCCAAAAACTACATCGTGTAAAAACATAACGTTTACGGAAAATATCAGAAAAACTAATCAACACCTAAATATTACAATTCAACTCATACTCACATGCAAAAATATATGTATTTATTTCTTTTTAAAATTCAACCATACATTATAAAAATATATATTACAAAATATATACTTTGTTATTTTTTTAACACATAAAAGACATACTTCGATTTTTCCACAAATATACGGTGTATATAAATATTAATTGTGCAAAAGTCAAAATTGCATGCAAACTTGTCGTGCATGCATTTTGTTAATCTCGATTACATTCTAATTTTCATTTTAGTTATTAAACAGTTTATATATTTTTAAAAATCTCTATATGTCTTTAGAGCGATGAGGTGGTTGGTACGCACGAATGTGCGGGACAACCATCTACCCGCTCTTATGATAAGTAAAGATTATAAAACCCATTTTGGTTTAATTAGCAATAGGTCAATGAAAAATATATACTTAAAATATATATATTGGCAAGATTATATTATGTAAGGAGAAAAAAGTATAGTATACATAATATTCAAGGCATCTTATACGAACTTAATTATTATTTAATATAATTTTTATATTTGCAATTATATGTTACTGTAAACTGTAGAAAAAAATAAAGGGTTTTAAAATAAATCAGTTTCAAAAGACACAAAATGATATGAAACGTTTGTGTGATTGTTGTTAAACACTAAAACTGTATATGTATAAAAATATAACATTTACATAATATATAAGAAAATTAATCAATAATTTAATATTACAACTATTTATGTCTATAAAAAATTAAACCTTAAAAAATAAATAAATTATTATATGTTTTAATATTTTTCAGTTTATTTAGTTATCATATTTACACTTTTTTATCTAAAGAAGTATTTTAAAATCTTGGTTAATGGTTTTTTATCTTCAATTTCTATTCAAATCTATGACATTTTTTATTTGATTTATCGTTATTTTTTATTATTAAATATTTATATAATGTTATTGTTAATACATAATTAATTATATATTGAACATATAAAATGTTTTATTCGCACAAGATGCGGACAAACCACCTAGTATATTATTAAAGCTCCAACATTATTAATTTATAGAGGTTTTACATACATGATAATTAGTTTTATGTTATATGTTTCAAATGTTTTTTAGTTAACCTAATAAACAAAATTCGGAGAACAACAAAGACTTAAGATTTTGAAGTAAATACCTCCTCTACCACGAATACGAACAAGACTGGGATCAAACTTGACTAGCTCTAGTGCTAACTCAACTTGATGGTTTTCGACAGCCAGATGCAAGGGACTAAACCCATCTTGGCAAAAGACGGCTTTAGAATCATCAGTTCCATCGCCAGATCTATCTTCCCAGTAGATGAAGCTTCGTGGAGAGGTGTGTGGATGAAAGGTAAAACGTCGACGTTCTCAAGAACACATGGATCCTTTTGAATAAGAGAATAGAAATCATCAACGCTACCCGATTGAGTAACCAAAAGCAAACTTAATTTCATACTTATAAAGAAAGAGAGATATTTGTAGTGACCAATTTAATAAGAAAACGAGTCGATGCATTGTCCATTTATATAGTGTTTTATTAACGAGTGTCAAGTCTAGTGACTTAAATCATCACCAATTAAATTGGTTTGTAGCGATTTTTCATGGAAACTAGAAAGAAAAAGGGTCAATTTGGTTAATAAGTCAAACAAAAACAAAAATTAACAAAGTAACCAAAAGTTAGAGAGAGATAGAGATAGAAAAAGAGGGGATTTTGGTTAATTTGTAAATTTTAATTTTTTTTTATATTTATTTAGCAAATTTTCTCAAAGAAAAACAACAGGCGGCTTCTCACCTAACGTAGAATCTTATAATCACATAAAAAATACCTGACTTAAGACTGTTAAAATTATTTTAAGCTTAACAGAAAGTTAGAGTATCTGCAATAGGGAGTTCTCAAGTGAGTCTCACACAATAAAAAAAAGAAAAATAATCACAAAGGAAAAGAGAGAAAGAGAAGGGGTTCTCAAATGAGTATCGATTTTCATGTTGTTGAGGATCTTATAAGTCACTTGTCTTAATTACATTGATATGTATCTTTTATCAAATTAAAATTTAATTTAAAATGTTAATTATATTAAAATAATATTTTTTTGTGAAACCCATAAGAACATCCTCATCAGTTGCTTTTGATAGGATATCTCAACATTTAAATAATGAAAAAAATTAATAAAGAAGAAAAGAGATTGAGAATCGGTCTTCCTTTGAGAACTCTAAAACTAAAACTTGAGATACTCTTTCATCTGGTGTCATTTTATTATTGGTTATAACTGTTTTTTTATCTTTAAATTTAATTGTTTAATTAAATGATAATATAAAATTATTTGTTGAGATACCCTGGGATGTAAGGATAACTCTTGCTCTAAGGGTTTTCAACTTTTCACCATTGCAGATAGTCTATTAGTCTTATATGTAAGGATAACTTCTGGAAAAACGAAGCATTTTCGTGGTATATTTCTGAGTGTCGTTTATTGACTTACTCATCACCAATTAAATTGGTCAGTCTAAAAGAAAACTAGAAAGAAAAATAAAGGCCGGTTTCTAAAAGAAAAACACAAAGGTGATCTCACCAAACAAAACAATGCTTTTTCTGTTAAAGATAGATTTCTTAATTATTTCAACTTGCTTAAAAAAACATGCCTTAATTACTTGTTTATTTAATATATATATGGGTGGAATATAATAATAGTCTAACGTTGCTTCTTTCGAGTCTTTGGCTCAAGTGATATGAATTCTTTTATTACATTTTCACAACTGTCTCATGAGCATAGAAACTAAGATATAAAAGCGCTTAAAAAGTCTAAACCATGATGGTCTTGAAGCCTTCGGAAACCAGCTCGGTCAGTTTTGGGTTCCGGTACATTCTTCTGCGTAGTACGCTTCCACTTAACGTAGAATACAAGTACATAAACGAGAAATCCGAGTATAACTAATGCAGCAGCTAAAGCGTGAAAGACAAAAATTAAGGGATTGAAGAACCCTAATTTGCTTGTAGATAAATCTTGATTGAATGAGGGATTCGCACAAGAGTTTGAGAAAGAATTCTCTTTTCTTTATTAAATAAAAAAAAACCAAACTACAATTCATCCCTAACAAGAGTATTTATACTTCTTGTCAAATAAGTAAAACCCTAAAGCCTAGTCCGCAAACATATGTAAAAAGGAAATAAGAAAGCGATCCAAAACCAAAACGAAAACGTAAAATAAAACCAATAAGGCTTGCTCGTACTGCAGCCCATTAAAGAGAACAATGCCGCTACGTCAGGTCGCCCCGGGTAAGAGAAAATTCACCCTCGAATTTGTATCATCTGCATCTGAAACATAGGGGACCAAATGTTTAACATTAAAGACATACGATGTGTTCATCTGCGGAGGTAGACGGAGACGGTAAGCGTTGTTGTTGATCTTTTCCAGAACGTCGAGCGGTCCAACCTTCCGTGCTTTTAATTTATTGTAGGATTGTGGAGGAAAACAGTCCTTGGTGAGGACAGCCCATACCTTATCTCCCACTTGGAATTGAACATCTCGGCGTTTAGTATCCGCGTCCGCTTTATACTTACTTGTTGCCGACTCTAAGTTTGCCTGGACTTGTTGATGAATTGTGGCAAACTCTTCTACCCAATCACAAGCCCTGCCATGCGAACGAGTTCTATCCGGAGTAATGCTTAAGTCAATTGGGCCACGGGGAATGAAACCGTAAATGATGTGAAAAGGACTAAAACCCGTGCTGCGATTGATTGCGTGATTGTGTGATTGTGTGCAAACTCTGCCTGACAGAGAACTGAATCCCAAGAACGTATGTTATCACCAACCAAACAACGTAACAGATTACCAAGCGCTCGGTTAGTAACCTCTGTTTGTCCATCGGACTGGGGATGATAAGCCGAACTCATATCGAGAGATATACGAAGGAGACGCCACAACGATCGCCAAAAATGACTTAAGAAACGCGAGTTTCTATCGGAAACAATGGATAACGGTAGACCATGAAGTTTGTAAATCTCGCGAAAGAACAAAGTAGCTACCTGAACCGCATCCATTATTTTCTTGCAAGGCACAAAATGCACCATCTTCGAAAATCGGTCGATTACCACAAAAATAGAATCGTGTCCGCGTTGCGTGCGAGGCAACCCCAAAACAAAATCCATATTGATGTCAGTCCACGACTGAGAAGGAATTGGTAATGGCATGTATAAATCAGCATTAGAAGCATGACCTTTAGAAGCTTGACAAATCCCACACCGCACAATGTAACGTTCCACATCACGTCGCAGCGACGGCCAGAAGTATGAAGCCGTTACTAATTGGAGCGTGCGATCACGACCAACATGTCCCTCACTATGAAGTTCGAAAATCACTTGCAAGCGCAGACTACACTCTGGAATACAAAGGCGGGTACCTCGGAACAAAAATCCGTCGACAACAATGTACTCATCACTACGTCCCTGCTGAGCATCATTCCAAATCTTTCCAAAAAAAGGATCAGCGGGGTAGAGATCAGGAAGAACTGAGAAACCAACCACGGAAACATGCATAGACGCCAATAAAGAGTGCCTACGGCTGAGAGCATATGCGACCTTGTTTAGCGTGCCTGCCTTATGCTTAATAACAAATGTGAATTGCTGTAGGTAAGCAAACCATGCAGCATGACGAGAGGATACCTTATCTTGTGAACCCATATGCTTCAGAGCATCATGGTCCGTGTAGAGGACAAACTCGCGATGAAAAAGATAATGTCTCCAATGTTTAACCGCTTGCACCACCGCATATAACTCCACGTCATATGTGCTATATCTCGCACGCGAACCTGCAATCTTCTCACTGAAAAAGGCTATCAGTTTAGTAGCTTGACTTAAAACAGCTCCAATACCCGACTTCGACGCGTCACTATGTAGTTCAAACGCAAGACCAAAGTTGGGAAGGGTCAACACCGGAGCAGTGGTGAGCTTAGTTTTAATCACTTGAAATGCATCTGCTGCGTCGTTAGTCCAAGTAAATGGCGAGGACTTGATGCAATCCGTAATTGGAGACATAATAGTACTAAATGATGCACAAACCGGCGATAGAAGGAAGCGAGACCATGGAAACTACGAACCTATGTGGCCGTCCGTGGAGTAGGCCAAGAACGAATAGCTTCAACCTTTGCTGGATCGACGAAAAGCCCTTGTTCGGAAACAATATAACCGAGGAACAAAACCTGAGAGACTCCAAAAGCATACTTCTTGGCGGCTCCAAACAACTTCTCTTTCTGTAAAATGGTTAACACTTCACGCAAGTGTTCCAAGTGAGCCAAAAGAGAGGAACTAAAGATGAGGATATCATCGAAATAAACCACAACGCAGCGTCCAATAAAAGGGCGTAAAGCTTGATTCATGACGCGCATGAAAGTACTAGGCGCGTTAGACAGGCCAAATGGCATGACAAGCCACTCAAACAAGCCTTCACGCATTTTAAAAGCTGTTTTTCATTCATCTCCAGGTCGAATTCGAATCTGGTGGTAGCCGCTCTTGAGATCCAGCTTCGTAAAAATGGTTGCCGAACCAATCTGATCAAGAAGATCGTCAATTCGTGGGATCGAAAACCTGTAACGTACCGGGATCTTGTTTATAGCGCGACTATCTACGCACATACGCCACGTACCGTCTTTCTTGGGAATGAGAAGAGCGGGTACTGCACACGGGCTAAGACTCTCGCGCAAGTTACCTTTTTCCAATAAGTCCTCAACCTGCTGGCGCAATTCATCGTGTTCTTGAGGGGACATACGATAGTGCGGTCGATTAGGCAACGCCGCATGAGGGGCCAAGTCGATGCAATGTTGAATGTCCCGTAAATGTGGGAGACCCGATGGAAGATCATCAGAAAACACATCGCCAAATTCGGCGACGAGAGGTTTAAACGCCGGACGAACATCGCAAAGTAAGGGTGACGACGATGGCTTGAGTATCAGCGCCAAACCCCCATGTGCGTGGACACACTCTTCAATAAATTGAGACTGATTAACGAACAAGACAGGAGCAGGTGGTGGTGGTGGTGGAGGAGTAGGTGTCTCTGATGTTGTAGGAGCCGACGTTTCTTGTGCCGGAACTAGAGAAATTCGCTTGTCCTCGAAGCTAAAGGTGTAAGTGTTAGCAAAACCGTCGTGGATGGTACGACGATCATATTGCCAGTGGCGGATCTAGGTGAGCTAGCATGAAGGCAGTTGCCACCACTCAATTTTTTTATATATGTTAAATGTTATAACAAATTTCAAAGTAGACCATAAAAATTGAAATTTTAAGTCTAGTGCCCCCACTAAAAAATTAATCTAGATCTGCCCCTGCATATTGCCATGGACGGCCGAGTAGGATGTGACAAGCATCCATCGGAATCACGTCACAACATACCAAATCTTTGTAGTTGGAGCCAATAGAAAAAGGAACTTGACACCGCTTGGAGATACGCATATCCGTTTTAGTATTAAGCCACGCAAGGCGATACGGAGACGGATGAGGTTCGGTAAAAAAGCCAATTTACTAACTGCTTCTTCCGATATAATGTTGGTGCAGCTTCCCGAATCAACAATAAGACGGCAGACTTTTCCGCGAATGGTGCAGGTGGTCCGAAAGAGATTGGTGCGCAACCACGACTCTTCGATGACCTGAGGCAAAAGACAATGTCGTCGAATAACCATAGCTGAACCAATATCTCCTTCCACTTGTTCTGCTATGGCAGTTTGTGTTTGTATCTCGAGCTCCTCGTCAAACACTACTTCGTCTTCAACAAACATGACGCGTTTGGGGCAAGCCGCTTGGCGATGTCCCGTTTCACGACAATTAAAACATTTAAACGTCAACGCGCGAGTCGGTTTGGGTAAGGCGTTGGTGCTTCCACTATCATGTGCAGTCTCAAGACGACAGACATTGGCTTAACTTTGGATAAAGAGCTCCCAGTCTTACCCCTGATTTTTGTATGATTCTTTCCGTAACTTTGTTCGCGTAAGAGACACTGGCTCGTGAAGGGCTGTCAAACCAATTGTGTTCTTGATGTTTCGGTTCAGAGACATGCATTTCACAAGCTTCTTTAATGCCTGTATATAGATGTAATGGTGTTTTCAGCCTATTTATTAATAACACTATCACATAAGTAATAAGCTAAAAAAAATACTAATTAATTAAGTTACTGGGGATAAATTTTTTTGAGTGTGTGACTTTGAGACAGTTGGTCTTTTTCAAAAAGAAAAAGAACATGTACCTTGTGATCATTCTCGTAAGCCGCTACGTGCAAGGCCGTGTTGCCTTCACGGTCACGTCTGTTCAGGACATGATCCTCAGTGGAACCAGCATCACTTTTGCGCCTTCTCTGCATCCACCCTGTGAGGACTTTGAGCTCTTCATATTTTTTGTTCAAGACTGCGATGTGTAAAGCAGTTTCTCCTTTCACATTCGCGTCTCTAATGCTCTCAGGGCATGCTTGAAGAAACTCTGTAAGAAGATCGACATCACCTTTTTTGGCCACCAGATGCAATGGTGTCATACCTGTCGTTAAGTATGAGCAAAAAACATTAAAATCAAGTAACTTTATACTATATGTTTGAAATAGCATTTTGTTAAGCTACTAAAACAAATTCGGAGAACAAATAAGAATTAAGATTTTTTCTCAAAAAAAAAAAGAAACCTCCTCTTCCACGAACACGAACAAGACTAGGATCAAACTTGACAAGCTCTAGTGCTAACTCAACTTGCTGATTCTCAACAGCAAGATGCAACGGACTAAACCCATCCTCGTTTAGTTTCTTTGAAAATGATGGCTTTAGAATCATCAGTTCCATCGCCAAATCCAACTTCCCGGTAGATGAAGCTTCATGGAGAGGTGTCTGGATGAAAGGTAAAACGTCGACGTTCTCAAGAACACATGGATCTTTTTGAATAAGAGAATATAATTCATCAACGCTACCCGATTGAGTAACCAAAAGCAAACTTGATTGCATAGTTACAAAGAAAGAGAGATATTTGTAATGACCAACTTAATAAGAAAACGAGTCGAAGCATTGTCCAGTTATATAGTGTTTTCATTAACGATTGTGTCAAGTCTTGACTTAAATCATCACCAATTAAATTGGTTTGTAGCGATTTTGCATGGAAACTAGAAAGAAAAACAACGGGCCGGTTTCTAACAGAAAAAAGTACGAAGGCGGCTTCTCACCTAAAGTAGAATCTTCTAATCAAATATAAAAATACCTGACTTAAGACTGTTAAAAGTATTTTAAGCTTAAAGAAAGTTATATACTCTTTCTGTTCCTTAAAGAAGGTAGTTTTAGAAAAAAAATTTGTTTCAAAAAGAAAAAAGTTTTCAATTTTCTAGGTGTAGTTATTGTCTATTTAGATTTAATTTGCTCTTATAACATTTAATATTTAAAAAATAATTTAAGTAATAATTAATAAAAACAAGGTTAGAAAAGTCTTTTGTAAAATTTTCTTAATATGTGTGAAAAACTCAAAAATACCTTATTTTAAGAACAGAGGAAGTATATGTAAGGACAACTTTTACAAAAACGAGTCCAAGCATTTTCGTCATATATTTCTGAGTGTCTATTGACTTAATCATCACCAATTAAATTGGACAGTCGCGATTTTGCGTGGAAAACTAGAAAGAGAAATAAAGGCCGGTTTCTAAAAGAAAAACACAAAGGGGAACTTTTTCTGTTAAAGATAAAAACTGTTATAATAATAGGTATAATGTATCGTATAGATAAATAGAAATAAAGACAAAAATATTTGTACCCGTAAAATAGGAAGACACTTGATAAAGAAGCGAGAGAGAGTTTATTACTCTTTATGGTTTATGGTTTTGATGTTTTTTAGGTGTGTTTACAAATGAACGAAATCGTTCGTTTATATAGAAGAGAAAAAGAGAAATTTACTGTGCGCGCATAGTGATGGTGGGCTCCACTTTCGTTTATATTTGACGCCGCATATTTTGATAAATGTTTTGCACGCCTCCTTCATTTGATGACTTTTTACAACACTCCCCCTTGGAGACCAGCGTCACTATCGCCTTTAGCTTAACGTCTTTGTTGCCTCGTTAAAAACCTTTCTAGGAAAACCCAGTGGGAAAAACCATAGACAGGTAAAAAGAGTACAACCACGCAAGCTCCCCCTCGATTGTGCAAGGAGTCATTTCATGGCTCTTGTTGACGACGCATTCCAATGTTATGGACATGTTTCCTGAACATAGTGGTGGGTAATGATTTTGTGAAGAGGTCGGCTGCATTGTCACATGATCGAACATATCTTACTTCAATTTCCTTATTCTTCTCGAGTTCTTGAGTGTATGAAAAGAACTTCGGAGGGATATGTTTGGTCCTATCGCTTTTGATATAACCTTCCTTCGTTTGGGCAACACATGCAGCGTTGTCTTCATATAAGATAGTTGGCTCCGTATTTATGTGAATCCCGCTGCTTGATCGGATGTGTTGGCTTATT
>JAHZTW010000002.1:51225667-51299199 GCA_020283515.1 Alliaria petiolata
AAAGAACATACCTCGTGATCATTCTCGTACGCCGCTAGGTGCAAGGCCGTGTTGCCTTCACGGTCACGTCTGTCCACGACGTGAATCTCAGTGGACGCAGCATCACTTTTGTGCCTTCTCTGCATCCACCCTATGAGAACTTTGAGCTCTTCATATTTTTTGTTCAAGACTGCGATGTGTAAAGCAGTTTCTCCTTTCACATTCGCATCTCTAATGCTCTCAGGGCATGCTTGAAGAAACTCTGTAAGAAGATCGACATCACCTTTTTTGGCCACCAGATGCAATGGTGTCATACCTGTTGTTATGAGCCAAAAAATATATTAAAATCTATCATCAAGCATCAAGTAACTTTATACTATATATATGTCTGAAATAACATTTTGTTAACCTAATAAAACAAATTCGGAGAACAAATAAGAATTAAGATTTTTCTCAAAAAAAAAAAGAAAAAAAAGATACCTCCTCTTCCACGAACACGAACAAGACTAGGATCAAACTTGACAAGCTCTAGTGCTAACTCAACTTGCTGATTCTCAACAGCAAGATGCAACGGACTAAACCCATCCTCGTTTAGTTTCTTTGAAAATGATGGCTTTATAATCATCAGTTCCATTGCCAAATCCAACTTCCCGGTAGATGAAGCTTCATGGAGAGGTGTGTGGATGAAATATAAAACGTCGACGTTCTCAAGAACACATGGATCTTTTTGAATAAGAGAATATAATTCATCAACGCTACCCGATTGAGTAACCAAAAGCAAACTTGATTGCATAGTTATTATACAAAGAAAGAGAGATATTTGTATTGACCAATTTAATAAGAAAACGAGTCGAAGCATTGTCCATTTATATAGTGTTTTCATTAACGAGTGTCACATCTAGTGACTTAAATCATCACCAATTAAAAATTGGTTTGTAGCGATTTTGCATGGAAATTACTAATTAGAAAGAAAAACAACGGGCCGGTATCGAACAGAAAAAATACAAAGGCGGCTTCTCACCTAACGTAGAATCTTTTAATCAAATATAAAAATACATGACTTAAATAAAGTTATATGTAAGCATTTTCGTTTTATAAGGACAACTTCTAGAAAAAGGAGTCCAAGCATTTTCGTTTTATATTTCTGAGTGTCTCTATTGACTTAATCACCAATTAAATTGGTCAGTCGCGATTTTGCGTGGAAAATTAGAAAGAAAAATAAAGGCCGGTTTCTAAAAGAAAAACACATAGGTGAGTGAACTTTTTCTGTTAAAGATAAACTTCTTAATTATTTATTTATTTCAACTTGCTTCAAAAAAACATGCATTAATTACTTGTTTATTTAATATATATATATATCAGTTTGACAAAAAAAAAAAAATATATATATATATATGGGTGGAATATAATAATAGTATAATGTTGCTTCTTTCGAGTCCTTGGCTCAAGTGATATGGATTCTTTTATTACATTTTCACAACTGTCTCATGAGTACATGGAAACAAAGATATACAAACGCTTAAGTCTACACCATGATGGTCTTGAAGCCTTCGGAAATCAGCTCGATCAGTTTTGGGGTCCGGTACATTCTTCTGCGTAGTACGCTTCCACCTCACGTAGAATACAAGTACATAAACGAGAAATCCGAGTATAACCATCACGATGTCGGGATCATCTTAGGCCCGAGATCATATTTCATGTAAAGCAAAAGTGCATAACAATCAACGAGAGGAAACGTAATACATACATACCACCAAGTGTACTATCTACCACTACCAACTGGTATGAGTATAAATGTCAAAGTAATAGCTAAGAAAAAGGCTACAGTATTGAATCCCCATAGGCCATAGTAGCACAATCTTGGATAGAAATTCATTTTGTGTTATAGGGTGGTCATTGTCTTCCGGTTGAACCGCGGTTTGATAAGTAGCTGTGATTATCAGAGCTGTTATCACGAGAAGAGCGTTCCGTGTTCCATCTGCCATATGACTCCTATAACGTGCCAATCCCGTAGAGCAATATTCCCAAAAAGAGACTGGTGTTCTTAGGAAGCAAGACATTGTCTTAACCTGGCTCTGATACCAACGGATAGAGAACGGAAGCTTAGTAACGAATTCAAGACGAGAATTCCCGGAGAACTCGAAACGAAATCGGATCTTGATTTATACGAAGGGGATCGATAAATCAAAAGGGGTTAAGAGTACTCTTCTTAGTGCTTTAAAAGCTCTTGTATATAAGTTTAAATTAAAGTGTTCTTTACAATGCTATAGAACGATCTTTTTATAATAACAGAAGAAGGTAAAATCAAATCTCTATATCATAATCAGGATTTGTAATTATCCTTGAAAGAAAAGAGAACAAAAAAAAATCCAAATTAAACCTGAAACTTGTCAAACACGTAAAAGCCCACGATGTGTTTGAGGGAAGCCCACGGCCAACAATAGATGCGCTGCATCACTTTGGATAGAGAGTCCTTGGTCTTACTTACCCCTCGGAGTTTTGTATCTTTGACTCTTTGTTCATGTGAGATCCATTGGATCGTAAGACATCAGTTGACATAAACAACAACACTAACATAATTATTAGATACATGTGTTTGGTCACGTCCTCTAAATACTTATTACTAAATTTATTTGATAAATATATAGTCCATACAAAATTCGGTAGAAAATTTGAGTGATGCATGTAAGTTTTTCTTTAACTAAATTTGGCAAGTGTAAGTTACATGAATAACCTGATAAATTTCCCCGATTATTACGATGGAAAAAAATTTGAAAGAGAAACCAGAACATTACATAACAAATAATTAGTCATCATTTCAAATATTAAATTTCAGTGTTAATTTCACATATTTCTA
Organism: Alliaria petiolata; assembly: GCA_020283515.1. Classification (NCBI taxonomy): domain Eukaryota; kingdom Viridiplantae; phylum Streptophyta; class Magnoliopsida; order Brassicales; family Brassicaceae; genus Alliaria; species Alliaria petiolata. The sequence goes on from JAHZTW010000002.1 coordinate 51,228,504, forward strand.
GCGTAGTAGTTTATAATTAAGAGGATTATGTTCTGGTCATTATCCACATGTTCTTTTGAATGTTCGAAAAATATAAAGGAAAATAAAAGTGTTTTTGTAGCTGTGTGGAATACGTTTATACAAAGAGTATCAATAAACTTACAATCAAATAAGAATAAGGCTCTCAACGGTCTGCATGCGAATGTGGGCTTAATTAGATCATAGTCGTGAAGCCTTCAAAAAAGAGCTCGCTTTTGGGTTCCGGTACCTTCTTCTGTGTAGCCATTTTCCATCTCACGTATAATACAAATACATAAATTAGAAATCCAAGTATGAATGCGGCCATCAAGTATATGGGAATGAAGAATAGCATGAGATCCATATACTTCAAGAACATTGAAAGCGCATAAGAACAGATGAGAGGGAATGAAATGAAGATATACCACCAATTATATGCTTTACCAACAGGTAAAAGTATAAATGTCAACGCAATAGCCAAGCAAAATGCTAATGTATTGAATCCCCATACGAACAACGCATTTATTAGAAGTTTTCCGACATAATGTGTTTCATCTTTTTCCTGCGGTTGGACTGCTGTTTGGTAAGTGGCTGTGATTACCAGAGCTGTAATTACTAGGAGGGCGTTTCGTGTTCCGTCTGACATACGGTTCTTATAACGTGCCATTGCCGTGGAGCAATATTCTAAGAAAGTTACTGCTGATCTTAAGAAGACAGATGCTGTCTTAACTTTTCTTAGAGAAGCTCCGCTCTTACCGCCCGAATTTCTTATCCTTTTCTCTATTCATGTTCATGTGAGATCCATTGGTTCGTAAGATATCAACGGCTGTCATACCACCTCAAGACTTATAACACAAGAAAGTATAAGAACAATTTTTCTTATTAGATTTAGAAACTCTCTCAAAACTAAACCTCTTCCTTAAGTCTTATGGAACATCTCTCCATAGACTCTATATTTATAGAACTAGATTTCCTTTTCTAATCCTAATAAATATAGGAACTACTCTTTCCTTTTCTCTTTACAACAATAGAAGATTTCCTTTTCTATCTATTGAATCTTTATTTCCTTTTTCCTTTTGGAATTATCCAACATTCTCCCCCTTAATTCCAACTTGAATTTTGGGAAGCTCGATTGCTTGCACTCCAATTAGACTCCTCATTTCTTTGAACTTGATCCTTGCTAACGGTTTGGTAAGGATGTCCGCCTTCTGTCCTGTGCCGGGTACATGCTCCACTTAGATCTGCTCATTCTCCACACATTCCCGAATGAAATGATACTTAGCAAGTATGTGCTTGCTTCTTCCATGAAACACCGGGTTCTTGGTGAGATCTATGGCTGACTTGTTGTCGATTCTGAGTATGACCTTCTCGTCTATACTTAGCATCTCCTTTAACAAATCTTTAAGCCAAATAGCTTGCTTCGCTGCTTCCGTAGCCGCCATGAACTCCGCTTCACATGAAGACAACGCGACCGTAGGTTGCTTCTGAGATGTCCATGTGATCGGTAAAGAGCCAAGATAAAAAATGTGACCCGAAGTGCTTCTTCCATCATCCACATAAATGTTATGGCTACTATCACTATAGCCAATGATGCTTCTTGATCCGTCTTTCTTGAAAAACAAACCCATGTTTGTAGTTCCTTTTACGTACCTTAGGATGTGTTTGAGAGCTTGTCCGTGAGACTCTCTTGGGCTTTGCATATATCGACTCAGCACGCCAACAGCAAAGGATAGATCAGGACTCGTATGAATAAGATACCTTAAACATCCGATAGCCCTTCTATAGTCTGTAGCATCTATCTCTGGTTCATCTTCCACCTTTGATAGCTTTAAACTTGACTCCATTGGAACATTAGTTAAGTTGCACGCATCCATCTTGGTATCAACAAGAATTCCTTGAGCATAACCTTCTTGTTTTATCTTAATCTCATCTGCTCCTTGAAGTACCTCCATACCAAGATAGTATGTTAATTTACCAAGATCTGACATCTCGAATCTTCTTCACATGTCTTCCTTAAAATGTGTAATGATCTTCCGTGACGTCCCTGTTACGAACAAATCATCAACATATATGGCCACAATCAAGAGATCCTTCTCAGTTATTTTTAGGTACACCGAAGAATCCTTTAAGAACCTCTTAAAGTTCATCTACTTTAGGACTTGATCGAGCTTCACATTCCATGCTCTAGGAACTTGACGTAGACCGTATAGTGCCTTATACAATCTGTACACTCGATTCTCTTCCCCTTTCTTCACGAACCCTTCAGGTTGATTCACATAGACAAGCTCGTTAAGATCACCGTTTAAGAATGCCGTCTTGACGTCTAGGTGATGAATCTCCCAATCATGTGTTGTTGCAAGGGCTATGAGCAATCGTATGGTTTCCATTCGTGCTACAGGTGAAAACACTTCATCGAAATCAATGCCTTGTTGTTGTACGTAGCCTTTAGCAACAAGTCTTGCCTTGTACTTGTTCACCGAGCCGTCAGCATTTCTTTTAACTTTGTAGATCCACTTGAGTCCTATGGACTTAACCCCAACTGGTTTGTCCACAAGCTCCCATGTTTTGTTTCTTGTGATCGAGTCTAGCTCAGCTATCATTGCATCAATCCTTTCCGGCAGGTTCGCAGCTTCGTTGTAATCTTCCGGTTCTCCATCTATAGTGAGCAACAACTTCTCGCCCTCTTGGTCCGCGAGTAGTACATAGTCACTAAGATACTTACGAAGATTTACAGTGCGTCTGTATCTCGTCACGATTGGTTGAGTTTCTTCTTCTTGGTTAACTTCAGGATCATTCTCTTCCGCGTCTTCTACTTCTTGGTCCATAGGAGTTTGATCATCATCTTGATTCTCGTTGTTGTTGACGTTCTCAACTCCTCCATCTTCTGCAGGACCATAATGAGGTAGAGAAAACATTCCCGGTTCACCTTGTGTTTCTATCCTCATAGATGACCAATCCCACGCTTTCTTTTCTTCTAATACAACGTCTCTACTTACCATCACCTTTCTTGCTATAGGATCGTAGAGTCTATAGGCTTTAGAACCCGACTCAGTTCCAAGATTAATCACACTCTTGGATCTCTCATCTAGCTTTTTAAGGTGTGGACCGTTAATTTTGGCGTGAGCTACACATCCAAAAACTCTCAAGTGTTCTACATTGGGTTTCTTTCCTGTATAGCTCTCATATGGGGTTGTATCCTTCAATGCTCTTGAAGGAACTCTGTTAATGACATAGGTCGAATGTCTTACAGCTTCTCCCCACAAGAAGTTCGGTATCTTCATCGCTTTGAGTACGCTTCTTGTCATCTCCATCAAGGTCCGGTTTCTCCTTTCTACCACGCCATTCTGCTGAGGTGTCTAAGGTGCAGTCAAGTGTCTTCAGATCCTATTCTTTTCACAGAATAGGTTGAATTCTCCTGAGGTAAACTCTCCTCCTCTATCGGTGCGAAAGATTTTTTATCTTTAAACTTGTTTGCTTCTCAACAAGTTCCTTAAACTTTTTGAATCGATTGAATGCTTCACTCTTCTCCTTCAATAACATGGACCACATGTATCTCGAGTAATCATCAATCAAGACAAATACGTACCGATTATTTGCTGGTGTTGGTGGAGAAATCGGTCCACACAAGTCACCGTGTATCAACTCCAAAACTTGTTCTGCACGAAAGGTTATTTTGGTTGGGAAGGTCCCTCTTGTTTGCTTCCCCGAGAGACAAGCATCACAAACACTCTTCTCGTGTGTGATGTTTGGCATCCCATGCACCATCTCCTTCCTTGCCATGTTGTTCATCACCCCGAAGCTCACATGACCCAACCGTGCATGCCAAGTCCTCGTAACATCGTCTTCTCTCGTATGGAGACACTTAAGGTTGCAAACTTCCATTGGTGCTTTGTAGAGTCGGTTTGTTGATCTTCTGACTTGTACAAGTAACCTTCCATGAGTGTCTCGTAGGGCCAAAGTATCTCCCTTCATGTATACTTCGCATCCATACTCCGTTGCTTGTCCAAGACTAATGATGTTGTGCTTTAGGTTGGGAATGAAGTAGATATCTTTGAGCGCTCTTCTTTCTCCATCTTTGCCCACAAAGACTATCACGCCCTTCCCAACAATGTCAACATGCGATCCATCACCGAACCTAACTTTCCCTTTGATGGTTTCATCAAGACTTGTGAAATAATCCTTCTTCCCGGTCATATGATTACTCGCGCCATTGTCTAGATACCACACGCTTGTATTCCTGTCTCTTATACACATCTAGATGTGTATAAGAGACAGGAATACAACCTCGTGAACATACAATTCTTCAGCTTCCTCTGTATCGTTCAAATTCGCTTCTTGGCGAGTTATAGATCTCTCGGGACACTTTGACGCATAGTGACCTGGTTTTTCACACTTGAAACAGATTATTTTGCTAAGATCCTTCTTCTGCTTTTGACTATTCTCTATGTTTCCTCCTCCTGATGATTGGTTGTTGGATCTACCTCGACCACTTCCTCTACTGCCACTTCTGGTTTTTCCCCGAGAACCACCATGTCCACCGCGGTTTATCTGTTCGTTGTTTGCCCACATGAGTTTTCTTTCTTCATTCACATGCTCCTCGTATGCCTTTATCCTCCCAACTATGTCCGCAAATCCTGTTGTGTTTAGGTCTAGAACTTGCTCAAGGGATGCTACGATGTGAATGAAGTTTTTTCTAGGAAGACCTTTAAGAAACTTCTTCACCATCTTTGATTCTTCTATGATCTCTCCGAGGGATGCTCCTTTTGATGCAATTTCTGATATCTTTCCCACAAAGTTATCAACCGGATCCGTTTCATTCATCTTTAGTCGATCGAATTCTGACATCAAGGTTTGTAGTCTTGCCTCTCTTACACGATCCGCTCCAAGGTGTCGTGACTTAATGGCCTCCCAAATCTCCTTTGATGTATTCAGATCTCCTACTTGTAAGATCAACGTCTCAGGTATTTCTTGAAACAAGATCGCGATCGCCGAGTAGTTCTTCTTTGGATCGGCTAATCCCGGATCGATTGTCTCCCATACTTCATGAACTCGAAGTATGATCTTCATCCTCATCGACCAAACTGTGTAGTTCGCCGATGATAGCGTAGGACATTGGATTGATGATGTTCCAACGTCCTAAGCTCGTGGCTGTGGTATGATCACGTCCCCCATCCTTGGTTACGTGAACTTCGCAGCCTACGTCTTGGTCGAGACTTCCTCCTGAAGCTCTGATACCAATTCAAGACTTATAACACAAGAAAGTATAAGAACAACTTTTCTTACTAGATTTAGAAACTCTCTCAAAACTAAACCTCTTCCTTGAGTCTTATGAAACATCTCTTCATAGGCTCTATATTTATAGAACTAGATTTCCTTTTCTAATCCTAATAGAGATAGGAAACTACTCTTTCCTTTTCTCTTCACAACAATATAAGATTTCCTTTTCTATCTATTGCATCCTTATTTCCTTTTTCCTTCTGGAATTATCCAACACCACCTTTGTTCTGGATGTTCCGGTTCAACGATAAGCATCTCTATAGCTGTTTAACTGCCTGTAGAAGTAGAAGCTTCACAACGACTAATTATTAGGAAACTCTAACATCAATGGTTAAAAGAAGATACAAAGTCTTAAAATGTGGATCTAACCTATATAATTATATACTTGATTTGTTTCTTCATCATTTTAATATGAGATCGAATTTTGAAGAAAACATTGAATGATGATTGTCGAGAATGCATTTCGAATTATAAATAAGGATAAGAACATATGCTTTATGGTCATTCTTATATGCCGCGAGATGCAAGGTTGTATTGCCATCACGATCGCGTCTGTTCAGGACATGAGCCTCAGTGGATGCAAGCGTCACTTTTATGTAATCTTTGTATAAATCTCGTGAGCACTTTGAGCTCTTCTTCTCTATCATTTAGCACCGCAATGTGTAGAGCAGTCTCGCCATTGACGTTCGTGTCTTTGATGCTCTCAGGGCATAACTCAGTAAGAAGATTGACATCGCCATTTTTTACTACATGATGTAGTGGTGTCATGCCTGTCGTAGTTAGGTGATCAAACAAAGAAATTTGACATTATCAAGCTTAAGATATACTCCCTCTGTTCCTAAAAGAAAGAATTTTTACATTTTATTTTTGTTTTACAAAAATAAATGTTTTAAGTTTTCTATACATTTTTCTTAGTTAATGATAAAAAATTGTAAACTTCAAGAAAATTACTATTGGTTTAAATTTATAAGAAATTGTTAATTACAAAAAATGATGCATTTATAGTTAAGTTTTAATATGTTTTCTTAATATGTGTAAAAATTTCAAAACAATTTTTTTTAGAAACAGAAGGAGTATTAAACTGTCTTTTGATGGAATCCTTTTCAACATGATAAATGCATGACTTTGTCTTCTGGTATACTATCATAGATTTGTTTCAAAAATATATATTTGACTTTGTCTTCTGGTATAAATGCATGACTTTGACTTTGTTTCAAAAATAGTATGTATTTGTTTTTGAAGGAAAAAAAATGTGTTAAAATATTATGTTTACATGGTATTTTAGTTTTTCTTATCAAACATTAATTCATTTGCAAATTGTAATTTCTTCTTCGGTTTGACTTTAGCGTTTCATTTGCAATTTGTAAGTTGTGTTTATGACAAAGAAAACTTATTTTAAATGCAAACACACATAAACGCAGAAAATCAAGGTTAGAATGAAAGAGCGACTAAGAAACGGGAGCAAATACCTTTTCTGCCAGCAACACGAACAAGATCAGGATCAAACTTGACTGGTTCTAGTGCTAACTGAACTTGACGGTTCTCGACAGCGAGATGCAAAAGGACTTAACCCGGATGCGTTTAGTTTCTTGGCAAAAGATGGCTTTAAAACCATCAGTTCCATCGCCAAATCTGTCTTCCCGGTAAATGAAGCTTCATGGAGAGGTGTGTGGACAAAAGGTAAAACATCACTGTTCTGTAGAATATAAAACATCAACATTTTAAAGCCATCTTTTGAATTAGAGAATATAAAGCATCAACATTTCCCGAATCAGCAACCCAAAACAACCTTGGATCCATAATTAGAAAGAAAACTGATTCTAAGGTTCAGTTTCAACTAATCGAACCATTGTCGTCGTTATATAAATAAAGGGAGGATACTGAGTACTTAATCAATTAAATTAAATTTGGTTATAAAACGCAAAGTTGCTTAATATTAAAAGACATGGATGGAGAGAAAATCAGTATTGTACATTATTCTAATCTATTCGTTGTTGTTTTTTTCGTTTTTGACTTAGATTTATAATCATGATATATAAACATCAACGCTATTTGATTGAGCAACCCGAATCAACCTTCAAATCATAAATAAAGAAAATTATTCCTTTGGAACAACGTAACAAGAAATTTCGTTAGTTACAATTATGGGGAAATATAATCTATGGACATACAAAAATCACCAAACAAAGTACGAAGAAGGCCTCATCTTGGTTTACGATTGATGCAACTAATTTTATTATTTTTGTAATTGATGCTAATATATAATATTTGTAAAAAATGAAGTAAATAATAGCATCAGTTAACATAAATAAAATTAACATCTGCGTCAGTTAATATAAATGAAGTAAATATTTAGATCAGTTTATATTTGTCTCGATTATAACAATTGAGGAGAAATTACTACTCTTCATTCTTCTACAAATTGTTTAGTTAAAAAAATGATTTGCATTATTTTTAATTAAATTGATGGTAATAAAATTGAGTAAATGCTTGGTTATGTAATTGATGTAAACTTATATATTTGTGTTGGTTTTTAAAAAGTGATTTAAATTAATATTGATTTATATCAATTTTTTTAATTGATTTTAATCAAGTTAATATTAATATCAATTATTTGAACTCATGTAAAATTATATATTTAATATTAATTTTTAGTAAGTGATTCTAAATAGAATCATTTATTTTTTGATATTTTATAAATGATGTTATTTATCTTATTTCTAGTAATACCATCATAAAAAGGATTCAATCCGGTTTTTTTTTTTTTTGACAAAGACTTTGGCATATCAATGCACTTGATGTCAACAAGGTTTTTTGTTGAAATAAATTTTATATTCAATTTATTTATTTTTTTAAAAGTCACCAATCAAATCGGTCAATTTCAATTTTGCTTTTTTTTTTTTTAAAGGAAGGCTTATCCGTTAAAACTCTTAATGAAAAGTATTTTAAGCCTCTGATAATTAATACTCTTTTTTTTTTGTCTATTAATCATATGAATTTGCTTCGGTTGATAATTTGTGATTTGGAATTTTTATTTTTGATTTTGAGAATCCAATCTAGCCTGTCGTCTACGAGCTTGATTGGTTCTCCACTAGCATTCGTAACATACAACTTTTGCGGATGATAGTGGTTGTTTGTGTTTGACAACAACCATCGTAAAGACTTTATAGTTTACACCACTCTGAACCGCTTGAAATCTCTCAAAATCAAAAGCTCATTCCCACAAGCGTTTACGGTTACGATTGCGCATGGACAATTTAAAATATATATATATTTAAAATCAGGATATATAATAATAATATTTAGAAAAAATAAGACTTATAATCATAAAATATATAAACAAATTTGATATTTTTATTATATTTATTAATGAACAATCAGAATTTTATATTTATAGGATCTCTAAACCAAAATTCTCTTGATAAATATTATCTCCATCATTAATACATACATATCTAACAACTAAAATTCTTTTATTCTAATCTTCATCTCCATAAGAATATAATTGTTAATTAAAATCATAACTTTCATCCAAACTAAAAAAATAAGAAATAAACGTAAGTATTATACACACATTATTAACGAGAAATTACTTAAAATAGCCACTTTTTAAATTTTCAGTTCAATAATAGCCCCAAAAATCTTGTTAATCTTTTTTAGAAATATTAGGAAGACTTTATACACATTTAAAAAGTTTTCCTAACTTTTAATAAAGCTGTTAGGAAGCCGTTAAACATATTTAGGAAGGCTTTCCTAACTCAACTTTAGGAAGCCGTTAGACACATTTAGGAAGACTTTCCTAACTTTAATGAATTTTAGGTTGCCGTTAGACACATTTAGGAAGATTTTCCTAACTTTAATAAATGCTATTTATGAAAAAAGTGAACGTATGGAGATATTTTTGAAAAATAAACTTCATTTTGTGCTATTTAAGAAAATTGCCCTTATTTTTATCGTTTTTAATTATTAATTGTGTTGAACTAATAATTTTATATTTTTATCATAATAATATGGGTTTTGTTTTTTATAATTATATAATATGTTTATATTGTTAATTTATTATTAATCGTTACTATATCCGTAAGTCAACAAGTCATAAGTATCTCGCAAATGCACATGTTTCTAACCGTTATGCTAGTCGTGCAAAATGCTTAGTAACGCTATTAACCGCAATCTTCTATTCCACAAACTCTCACACTCAGAAACACAATCGCAACATTTAAACCAGTCAGGCTTATGTCTTTTCTCATTACACGGTTTATGTAAATGATTTATATCGATATACATTACCTTTTTAAGCTTAAGGGTCTAATTGGTGAAAGATATAGCTTTAAATTTTCTGTTGCAGAATTTAAGCGGTAGGTTTTTTTGATGTGTTGTATGATTTTGCATGTGATAAATATTATTTGTAAATACTATAAATTTTATATAATTATGTATTAAAAAATTGATACGTATGCTATGCTTGAAGTGTCGTATCGGTTACAGAGTGATTCAAATCTTCTTCTTTTTTTTTATTCAAATCTAATTACATATATGTTCCCACCATTATTTATGATGATAGGGCTTAGATACGCAATTTTTACTTCATTCACGGGGGTAATTTTTTAAACATCCGACAAAATATATGTTACTTATCGTAATTAACTATTCAATTGTAATGAAAAATAAACTTATTTGACACGTTAAACAATTTGAATTTCTAATTTGAATTTCTAATTTGAATTTCTCTTTCCTGTATATTACAGGGGTGGAATATAATAGTATAACGTTGCTATTATATTCAAAAACTTGAGGCGGTACCGATCCGAAAATATTCTATCTGAATCCGAACCGGTACCATCAAATATCCGATCGAAAGTAATCTTCAATGTAATTCGGGTACTGGAAAATATTCGACCCGAACCGATACCCAAAACAGTATTCGGAATATTTGATTTGTAATCTCATCCCCTCTTATATTATTTCCGTCGATTGCACTTTTACATATCCCGATTTTCAAGTCAAAAAATATAAAATTGTATTGATTCCTAAATTAAAAAATATGGAATCCTTTAATTTTGAATTTTCAACTCTTTACACGGTTTGAACTCTTTATGTTGCCTTGTTGGTGCTTTATTTCTCGGTTTAGTGCCAATGATTGTAAGTCAATTTGATATTTGATGTAACATGAAATTAGAGACATGGAGAAACTGAAGTTTTTTTTGTTTTATGTTCTTTGTACTTCTGTCCTCTGGTGACAATTTGAAGTTGGTAACTTTTAAATTTTTTATGTTTAGATTTTTGGTTACTATCAAATATTTTTGGTTACTTTTCAGAAAAAAACACTCGAACCCGAACCGAATCAGAGAAAAATCGGATCCGATATATTATATTCAAACCGATCCGAACTCGGAGAAAACCGAATCTGATCCAAAATTTAATAATATCCAAGCGGTACCAAAAGTAATAGTTCCGAAATATCCAAAACTCGAAATACCGGATCCCATACGCCCACCCTTAGGCACAAGTGATATGAATTCTTTTATTACATTTTCACAACTGTCTGATGAATAATACATGGGAACAAAGACATGGTCTTTGGCGCAAGTGATATGAATTCTTTTATAACATTCTCACAAACGCTTCAAAAGTCTAAACCATGGTCATGAAGCCTTCGGAAATCAGCTCAGTTTTGGGTTCCGGTACATTCTTCTGCGTACTTCGCTTCCACCTCACGTAGAATACAAGTACATAAACGAGAAGTCCGAGTATAACCGCCAAGTATACATAGACGAGCGATGTCGGGATCAGCTTCGGCCGGATTCCATACTTCAAGAAAACCGAAAGTGCATAAGAACAAACGAGAGGCAGCGTAATACAGATATACCACCAATTGTATGCTCTACCAACTGGTAAGAGTATAAATGTTAATGCAACAGACAAGCAAAAGGCTACAGTATTGAATCCATATAGTATCACGATCTTGGATAGAAATTCGGTTTCTGTAATTAATGTAGGTTGGTCATTGTCTTCCTGTTGATCGGGTTGAACCGCGGTTTGATAAGTTGCTGTGATTATTAGAGCTGTAATCACGAGAAGAGCGTTCCGTGTTCCATCTGACATACGACTCCTATAACGTGCCATTCCCGTAGAGCAATATTCCCAAAAAGAGACTGGTGTTCTTAGGAAGCAAGACATTGTCTTAACTTTGGATAGAGAGTCCCTGGTCTTACCCCCGGCATTTTGTATGGTTTTCTCTGTATCTTTGCTCATGTGAGATCCATTGGATCGTAAGACATCAAGGGCTGTCATGCCACTTTTGTTCTGGATGTTCCGGTTCAGTGGCATGCATTTCAACAGCTCTTTTACTGCCTGTATGTATATAGATGTTTCAAGACGACTATTTATCAGACAACTCGAACACAAATGACTCAATGAAGATGACAGCGTATGAATTTAAAGGAGTTTCACTCTACAAAGATGTTGGGAATGTTAATTATTCGTTCCTACTCTATGTTAAGTTGTAATTTGGAAGTGTGGTTAACTACAAAATAAAACTTAATCTACAGTTTAAGCAGACCATTTCACTCTACAAAGAAGGGTAAGAGCATGTGCCTGGTTATCATTCTTGCGGGCCGCTAGGTGCAAGGCCGTGTTGCCTTCACGATCACGTTTGTTCAGGACGTGAATCTCGGTGGACAAAGCATCACTTTTACGCATTCTTTGCATCCACCCTCTCAAAACTTTCAACTCTTCGTATCTATCGTTTATAACCGTGATGTGTAAAGCAGTTTCTCCATTTACATTCGCATCACTAATGCTCTTAGGACATGCTCGAAAAAACTCTGTAAGAAGATCGACGCCACCTTTTTTTGCCACAAGATGCAATGGTGTTATACCTGTCCTTATGAGATAATTAAAACAAGAACAAGTAACTTTATATTATTTGTTTCAAAAATATATTTTGTTGACCTAATAAAAAAAGATTCGATGAACAAATAAGAATTAAGATCTTGAAGTAAATTACCTCCTCTTCCACGTATACGAATAAGACTGGGATCAAAATTGATTAGCTCTTGTGCTAACTCAACTTGGTGGTTCTCGACAGCGAGATGCAAGGGACTAAACCCATTCTCGTTTAACTTCTTGGCAAAAGATGGCTTTAGAATCATCAGTTCCATTGCCAAGTCTATCTTCCCAGATGATGAAGCTTCGTGCAGAGGTGTGTGGATGAAATGTAAAACGTCGACTTTTTGAAGAATACATGGATCCTCTTGAATAAGAGAATATAAAGCATTAACGTCGCCCGATTGAGCAATCCAGAGCAATCTTGGATCCATATTATTGGAATTTATTCTAGTTTATAACGATTCACACAAATTAGTTACGAATTAGATTTTCAATTCATGTAAATATCGAATGAAACTTAGATCACTTTTCTTAGATCATAAGATTCTGAATAAACTTTGATAAATTTTATAGCGGAGCAATGAACCAAAACGAATCAAAATTGTTTAGTATTTCAAGTGTCGTGTTTTTACTTGTATTCACTTACACAAATTTGATCAAACGAGGGGTGGTACCGTCGAGTTTCGTCTCGGATCTGTCAAACGGATCGTCTCTGCTTTGATTTAGTACTCCGTACGTGTTGTCTTTTGAAAACCTTACTACTTGCTTCACAAGAAATGAACTTCTGCCTCTGTTATAGGGTTTTGTATACTGGTAGTTGATCATCATCACACCATCTTCTCCTTTTATAAGGAAATTAGAGCATCTCCATCCATGTCTTTAGAAGGTTTGTTAAAAATATATTAAACAAAGAAAAAATATTAAAATAATAGATAAGTTTCTTAAAACTTTCAAAAACTCACTCAAAGTTTCTTACCCTCTAAAAACATGGATGGAGATGGTCTTAGATAGTTGCCCGCGCATGTAATTTAAAGTTGGATTCGATGCTTATCTCTAAAATATAATATTATAATGTGCCTTCCTTATTCTTAATAGTTTACTTTTTTCATATTAGAATTGGATATATAGGTTGGGTTAAACCATTTTTTTATGCTAGGTACAATATTTTGAAAATAATAAAACTAAAATATTTTACTTAGACCTTAATTATTATTTTTTGGTCCAATACGAGCTTTTATCAATTAAAATTGTGTTTCTCGTCTTTATTTGATATTTGATTCTTATTCTTACTTTTTGTTCCCTGACAACTCACTTATTTTTCTATTGATTTCATCATAACCCTTTGAATTTTATTAATTTGTTATAAAACAAATTACTTGAATAAATTTCTGGTGATATTTAACGTTTATTTTTTCACTAAAGTTTTATTTCATAATAAAGGAAGGATACATTATGTGCAATACATATTAAAAGTCTAAGTCGGCGGAAAATCTTAATATTCCCGGAACCAAAACCCCAACAAAAGGGGAAATAAAACTCATAAAAGGGAGACAAAACAAAAGACTAAACATCAAACCTTAACGAGACTAGAAACTGATGAATACATCATCAACCACCTATGAATCTTAAATTTCTGGTGATATTTAACGTTTTATCATCTTATTGTAGCAAATAATAATGCCACAAGGTATTAAAAAGTTCAATGTTAGATTTGTGTTTTTCTGAGAAAAAATGTAATGTACTGTATGTAAAACAGTAAGTTGTATATTTAATACTCTTTCTCTCCCATTTTAAGTGATTTTCAAGATAAAAACACACATATTAAGAAAATTATATTTTTAAAAAAAATTGTCATTTAATAAAGAAATTGAAAAAAATAAAAATAATAAAAAAGTTAGAAAACTATTCAACTTCTTCAACCAAAAACCTTTTAATTAATATATTAGATTAAAATAAATTAAAATTTTGTATAGATAAGTGGAAAAATCACTTAAAATGGGATAAAATCAAAGTTCTTGAAAACAAGATAGAACTGCAGTAATACTTGAAAAGGTCTGTGTAAAAACCGTAGAGATTAAATACAAAAAATGTTTTGATGCAGATGTGTTTGTTACACATGTGTATGAAACGTGTGACATGTGTATGAAACTTCAAATGTCTTCTTAAGAATATATATATATATATATATATATATATATATATATGCATCCTTTTGAATAAAAGCAATAAGCATCGATGCTATCTGATTGAGCAATCCAAATTAAAGCAACCTTTGAACTATACTTACAAAGAAAGAAACTTATTTTTCACTTTTTTGTTAATGAAAGAAAAATAATTATAAGCAACGATTCAAACTAGTCGATGTCATGTGGTTATGATCCACCGCTACTCATATTGTTGTTCTTAGATCGCTGAATCCACTAGAATGGGATTATCAAATCCAAAAACTAAACCAAGTAGTTGTAAATTAGTAGTTTCATCAAAATGTTAGTCGAAATCATGAATCGGTTCCAGTGCATCTAGATAACAGAGATGCACTATTAGTGTCGGATCTTCCATGTGAGATTCAGCTCAAGAAAAGTCTATTGGGCAGTAGAAGGCTCATATGAACTGTAAAAACTCAAACTTTCATCTTATCATCCCGCGATGCTCAGATAAATTTATATAAACCTATTGCCCGATATCATCACTTTTAACTTGAAAGTTTCAAGTGAAAGTACAATTTTACACAATGATCCGGGAGAACATGCTTAAAGATTTATCATTTGAATTAAATGGTTTTTACCTTAATAGATTCGAATAAACGGCAGAAGGTGTTAAATTTTTGGAGAAGAGAATGTTGGAGTTGCAACATAAAAAGTTGATATATCAAAAATGGAAATGAACTCTAAGCGCTGATGAAAAAGATTGAAAACGCACTGACACTTCTTATTGATGGAGACTTATATTTCAAAGGGTAACTAAAATATTACATCGAATATTTAGTCATCATCACTTTAAATATTGTAAATTCACAGACTTTGAACGTAGTAGAATAGTTATAAGAAGATTACGTTCTCGTCATTAAATAAAAGATCCGAAAATGACGACATAGATTGTTGTCGAGTGAAGAATTAATACAATACCAGTGTCTGTGAGACGTCATGTGGTATGATCTCACCGTTACTTCGGTTGAAATAGATACACTGTCCATGTCAGGCCTTGTTGTCAATTGTCATTCGCTCCGATAAACGTATACACACATACATATATATATATATATTTTTTTTTTTTTGTGAAAAGATCGGATAACCAAATATTTTGTGATATGCACGATCCATATCCGGTTCTAGAGTTTTGTATAATAATGGTGTTTATCTATCAACCCTAAACTTTTTTTCTTTTATATAATCTTAAAATTCGACACTGAAGCCCCGTACGTCACCATCCCCCAGTATTAGGCGGTTAAGACCGTCTGCAATGGTGAGAATCTATATGGTTCTCAAAAAATATTATTTTAATATAATTAACATTTTAAATTAAATTTTAATTTGATAAATAATATAAACCAATGTAATTTAGACAAGTGGTTTATAATGTTCTCAACAATATGAGAATCGATTCTTATTTGAAAGACTCACTTCTCTCTTTTCCTTTATGATTATTTTTATTTTTTTATTGTGAGAGACTCATTTGAAAACCCTCCACTACAGATGCTCTAATAGTTTTGTGGTATGGTGTAAAACGTAAATCATACTTTCCAAATGGAATTGAAAAAAAAAACTGTTTATATATATATATATATATATATATAATGATAATCAATCTGTAATATATTTAAAACAAAAACTCTACTATATGCTAATATGCATACATATATAAACTGTTGTTTAAATATATCTACAATGCCACATTTTAGATATTTGTGATCTTGAACAAATACTAATTGTTTGTTTTTTTCAACAAACAAAGAATTGATAATTGATCAAAATGTATTACCACAAATATTTTGCGGAGCCCTAACGTCAGCTATATACACTTATTTTCAAATTCGAAATTTCAAGATTTGAAACTTGGGTTATTAATTATCACTGGGCTAGCAGATTCAGATATTTTTTTTCTTTTCTCTGCGGATATTGATGAGTGGGTGGCTTTTGCAGATAGAACTATTAAAAGCTCCAATTGAAATTTTGCATGGGATAGAATTTTGTCGTCACCTTTGACGTAACCTTTGTCTCGCTGATATTATGAACACAAATGGACCATTTACTTTATTCATTTTAACAAAATGCCTAATTATACCATTAATGTTATTATTTTTATTTTTTTGTTCTTGTTTGCCATGTCTTTTACTCCTCCGTGTTGTCCGTAATCTAGGACTCAAAAGGGGGATGGATCAAAAAAAAAAAAAAAATTGAAAGCAAAAGAAAACGAAATTGTTTTTCGGTCGTCTGAGTACAATATAGTATGAATATGTTATTGTGCTACATATATTATGGATTATCAATGCTGTATTAATGATATATAACTTTTGTAAGAAAAGAAGTTAAATATATAAAAATAATAAAAAGGTGTTTTGATTTTTTATTTTGCTTATGTAAAATATACTAATTAAATTTGAATTATTTATAATCATTTATTTATATAATATAATGTTTAGTTTTTTATATATATATATATGCATATGATTTCAACAAGTAACCGTTTTTTAATTTTTTTTTTAAAAGCGCTTTCGCATTTCTATACTATTCCGCTTCGGCGTATCCGCTTCTAATTCTTAGTTGGATAAATGTTCTCATATTGAACATTCAACAAAACAGGCAAACATACATGTTCCAAATTTTTTTGAAAAGGGTTTTTTTTCCGTCGACAAAAACAAATTTCTCTTGTAATTTCTTTGTCAATAACTCTTTACTGAATAAAATTTGGCATTTAGTAGCACTTTTACCAACAGGCCACCCGTGAAACTAAATTCTCGTTCTGACAACATTTCGCCATCTATCTCTTAATCACTGATTTTCACATCAATATAATACGCTAAAATACAAATTTTTCTAAAACATAATATAAACAAAACAAATATATTTTCTTTGTCTTCTCTTGGTAATATAGTTAAAATCTCAGAACTAAGAGCATCTCCAATCTCCAATGTATAGAACCTTTTGTGGATTGTTAAGAATATTATAATTATAAATTTTAAAAATTTTGAAATTAAGAAATTTATTAAGAAAAATTAAATTGGATAGGTGCAATGGTAAAACCCATTTGAGGTTCTTAAAAAAAAAATATTATTTTAAAAATTAAAATATTTTAGGTAGAAATTATTTTGTTTAAATTATTGATCTATAATATCTTAAAAATTATTGCATTTCATTAAATTTTAAACAAACATTACATAAAAACATATTAAAATAAAGTACAAAGCATAAACGGAAAATATTAATTGTAATCTTCGGGTGTGCCAAATTTTTGCCATATGTTCTCAACCAAATCTTCTTTCAATTGTAGATGTGTTGTTCGATCACGAACTCGATTTCGAATGCTCATCATATTGGCGAGATTTGAAGGCATATCTGTAAAATACGTGAAATCCACTTGTGAAGTTCTGTTTGATTCGTCTTGTGCGAAATCTGATACATCAAACTGAGTGTACCCATCTCGTTCGTCTTCTACTATCATATTGTGCAGTATGATACACGCTCTCATTATCTTTCCAATTTTTACCTTATCCCAAATAAGAGCCGGATTTTTAACTATGGCAAATCTAGCTTGCAAGACTCCAAAAGCACGCTCGACATCTTTACGTACACCTTCTTGATATGTAGCAAATAAGGATGCTTTCGGACCTTGTGGAATTGAAATAGATTGGATAAAAGTAGCCCATTTTGGATAAATACCATCTGTGAGATAGTAAGCCAAGTGATACTCGTGTCCGTTGACAATGTAATTCACATTTGGAGCTCGGCCTTGTAAAATATCATCAAAAACTGGTGAATGATCAAGAATATTGATATCGTTTAATGTACCTGGAGGTCCAAAAAATGCGTGCCATATCCAAAGATCTTGTGAAGCTACAGCCTCTAAAACGATTGTTGGCTTTCCAGATCCACATGTATATTGACCTTTCCATGCGGTCGGACAATTCTTCCACTCCCAATCCATACAATCAATGCTTCCTATCATCCCGGGAAATCCGCGTATCTCTCCAATATCGAGTAGTCGTTGAATATCTTCTGGAGTGGGTCTCCTTAGGTACTCATCTCCAAATAAATTTATGATTCCTTCAACAAAATATTCGAAGCATGAAATCGCAGTGCTCTCACCTAGTCGGAGGTATTCGTCAACCGCATCAGCTGCACAACCATATGCCATCATACGAATTGCTGTTGTAGACTTTTGTAGTGCAGAGAGACCGAACCTTCCGACTGCATCTCTTCTTTGTTGAAAGAATGGAACTTCAACGGAGAGTCGATCAACAATACGAATGAACAAGGGCTTGTTCATTCTAAAACGGCGCCGAAATATTTGAGGAGGGTATGTTGCATCTTCACTGAAATAATCGTTCCATAAGCGGATGTGTCCTTGTTCACGTTCTCTTTCAATGTAGGCTCGTTTTTTCTTTGACTTGGCTGCTTCTTGACGAGCACCATGATGATTGAAAAGATTATCACATGCTTGATCTAAAACTTGATCGAAGTAATCATCCAACATTTCGTCGAAATTATTATGGGAAGAAGATCCCATTTCTTTTATGGTTTGGAGAAAATAAAGAGAGTTTTTGATGAAGAGAATAAGAGAGAGTTTATAATGAAAAGAAAACGTTTGGAAGAATTTGTTACAAAGCAAACGTTTGATGAAGAGAGTTTATGATGAAAAGCAAACGTTTGATGAAGAGAATAAGAGAGAACTTTTTTTCATTTCTTTTATGGTTTGGAGAAAATAAAATAAAGAGAGTTTTTGATGAAGAGAACAAGAGAGAGTTTATGATGAAAACTTGAAAAGTATCAAACCTGTGGTATCTATATATAATGAATAAAGAGTGTCGAACCATATAAAAAACAAAGAGTCACATGGGAATAGGAAAGAGTGACATATAAAAAACAAAGAGTGTCAAACCATACAAGGAACTAAACCAAGTCACATGGTGTCAAGGCACTTTCTTGGTGTCGGCAGAAGAACACAAAACATAACCGATTGTGATTTGTGGTGTCGGCACAAGAACACAACATTTGTGTTTCACTTTCTTGTCTTTTTCTTCTTCTTCTTCTTCTTCTTCTTGTCTTCTTCTTCTTGACGTGCAAATCTCTGTCTGACTCGAACGTGTTTCACTTTCCTCCAATCCAAACACTCGTCAGATCCTTTAAAAGATTCAAAACGCATTATGAGAAATGTTTTTATCAAAGTCCCTAAACATTCAAAGCACTTGTAATTTGTGCTGTCGGAACATGAACACAAAACAAAGCAAAACAAAGAAAGTGAAACACAATTCATATATTAACTGAAAGCAACATAATACAACAACATCGAACTCAAACTACGAGAATAAACAGAAACACAAACTACGGGAAGAACGAAAGAAACTTCCCAAACATCGAACTTAAATAAACAAGCACAAACTAGCTTCAACCAACATAAACCCAAATCCAAACTCAAACTGAAACTCAAACACAAACACTAAAACGTACTTGCCAACATGTCATTAATTAGCTTATTCTTTAAAGCCATTTCTATTTCACTAAGTGGCTCTGTTTTTGCAAGTAGACTGTCAAGTAATTTATGCTTGTTATGCTTCTCTTCCAAAGCAAAGTCCTTTTGCTTTATCTCCCAGTTCTTTTGCTTTATCTCCCAGACGGTCTGAATCTCCAAAAGCGTCTTGCCTTCTACTTCCACATCAGCTGGCTTGCTCACAGACCTTTTAGCTTTGGCTTTTGCTGCCTTAACGCCAAGAGGCCGAGCCATTGCTTCATCCGCTCCATGGCTACCTGGCAGAGAGGTTGATGACTGTGCGGATTGGTCATCAAACTCTCTTCTTTTTGACCTTCCATTATCTTTAGTAGAAGATCCACACCATTTTTGATCATAGCGAAGCTCCCTCCATGCATGCTCAAGGGTGAACTTCGCCTTGTAATCATTGAAGAATATTTCGTGAGCCAATTTCATAACATCATTCTCATTTTGCCCACTGAATTTCTGTTTTGTTGCAGCATCATAGCAGCCTACAAACTTACACACACCCTCATTGATCTTCCCCCATCTTTGCTTACAGTTATTTGGCTCTCTCTTTTGCAGACCAGCAAGCTTTGGACTCGATGCAAAATAGGCTGCAATGCATTTCCAAAACGCTGCAGCTTTTTACTCATTCCCAACAACCGGATCCTTCGAGGTGTTCAACCAAGCACTGATGAGCATAACGTCTTCTGTTGGTGACCATTTCCGTCTTTCTTTACGGTCATCAACTCTGTGTGCATCTAGGTTTGGATCATCAGTCCATTGTGTACTGAAGACAGGGACCTCCGATGATCCAAGTTCTATACTAGGAACATACTGATTTGGGTGTTGACTGTTTGGTTCTTGACTGTTTAAGAGGTTTAAAAAGCTAGAAGATTCACTATATGAATCCATATAGCAAAGGAAAAGGAAGGGTTATGTTCTGTGTTAAAAGGAGAGTTAGAGAATGAAAGGAGAGTTAAAAGGAGAGTTAGAGCAAAGGAGAAGGAAGGTTTATGTTCTGTGTTAAACTCTTAACAAAGACTATCATATATAACAGGTTGTTAGTGTAGTTGAAGTTTAGGGTTTTAACTTTTAATGGCTCGGGTGTGACAGTATAAGTTAGTGTTAGTGTAGTTAAAGTTTCGGGTTTAATTTTTAATGCCTAGCAATCAATGATTTTACCTAAAACTAAAACAACCAAGCATTGATCACAGATGTAGACAGAAGTAGATGTAACGCTAAAACCACCAAGCATTCATGTTTCTATGCATAAGTATGATGTAGACAGAAGTAAATGTAAGTATATCATAAGTATACTTTTTACTTCTGTATAAATATAAGTATAGCATAAGTATACAAACGTACAATACCTGGAAATTCTTCAGCCTCAGAAGAGTACAGCCTGCAAGAGTGCACAACTCCTGGATAAACCATGTTCGTGACTCCTGAAACATGTAAACAAGATTTCGTCAAAGAAAGAATATACACCAGAAATCGATTGTTAGACCAAATGATAATATGAAACAGACACACAAACATGCCTGTTTTATTCTTCCCATCTCATATTCTTGTTTAAACTGATCAGACTCTTCAGTTTGCTGGAAATATTCACCATCGATTCTGTGATCTGATACAATTGAGCAAGTTTTTATCAATCAGTATACCAATCTTATAATGCAGAGTCCATCTATAAGACACATACTAGAGAGAAGACCAATATATAATACCCGAGACGTTCGTATCGAATCATATGTCAGAGTATGATGTTGAAGCTGCCCAGTCATTTACAGGAGCAGAGGCTTCCGGTATGGCCTCAATCTTATCTCTCAGTGACAAAACCAAATCATTTCTAGCATCAAGCTCTTCCTTTGAGAGCCCTTTGACCTGAAAATTGGTCTTTTATTATCATCCATCAGTTGTACAAAAACCTCTCACCATTAATACACAAGAATTAAACTCCATAAACAAAAAAATCAAAATTAGAGAAGAGAAGAGAAAAAGAAACCATCAAAATTAGGACAGGAGAAGAAGAACCTTTTTGAGAGAAAGCCTCTGTAGTTTCGGAATCCCTTCAAGCAATCGAGCTTTCGTTCTTCGAATCTCCGCGTTCCTCGCCACAGCTTTCGCTCTATTCGTCTCAGACGACAAAATGACAAATCCAACTCACCAAGCTGCTTTAGTTCACGAAACCTGCCACATGGATTTAGATTCAAGAATCAGAACATTGTGGTTTTAAGGATAGCATAGAAACGACCACAATCCAAGAGTTTACCTCTGAAACTGCTCTGTGTCAATGAATTTTAAGCAAATCTGCAACTCAAGCTTGAGTATTAGTACATATGACACATTGACTCAACGGAAAAACAACATTTGCAATGAGATTTCTAAGACTTATGAACGGAAGTCTAAATGGTTTAGAGAAACTGAAATTAAAGCTAAACTGGAAAAAACTCGCACAAAAGTGAGAATTACAAAGAAGAATCGCATCACAAAAAAACTTATACAGTTGCATTTGGCTGTTCGTTCATCAAATAACTCAACCTTAATTTCCTTAAACTTGTTCAAATCCTCCCATAAAAGCATGCATAACGAGAAAAATGAATTGATTTAAAAAGTTTAAAGGAGAACATACTCAATATGAAGGAGTTTATGGGAATCGGAATCGTGAGCGAAGATGGCGAAGGCGAAAGGGAAGATTAGGGTAGGGTTAGAATCGTTTCTTGATTGAGATCAATTCTTGAAGAAATTGAGGAATCGTCAAGAATTAATCCATGGCGAGGATTCGATTGATCTATGTCGAGGGTTCGATTGAGGGTTCGTTTTAGGGATTTTCGGATTGGATTTTCTCTTGTCGATAGAAAGAGAGGCGAGAGAGAGAAATGAAAAAAAAAAATTGGCTTTTGTCTAAATATTCAACCAATGAAAATGATACACATCACATGTTCTTACTGATTCTAAAACATCTATTTGTAGAACCGATTCAACTAATATATTTTAATTTTGATTTTCTTTTTCACCTATTTTCCTAAGAAACTATACTTTAGAACCTCCATTGGAGGTGATCTAATCTTCTCAAGAAAACAAACATCAATCTTGAATCCTAAATTCACTTTGCAAACCAAATTTTAAACTTCGAACAATATGGTAAAAAAAACTAGTAATGATCAAAATCTAGAGATTCCAAATTCTATTGAAACACAAATTTATCAACAAATAATAATAGTTTGCTCTTTTTTCCAAAAACAAAAAATGCTTAAATTTTTAGGATTTGCAGATTACCACAAAGCAAGGAAGCAAAGCTCTCGGATTAAGCAAATAAAGCTCCTCCACATTTGTATACAACCCAACTTTCCCGGCCAAAGAATCAAACCCACTCATCAACCCATTCATCTCCTCCACATTCTCCACCGGCCGATGAACCCTCCCGGCGATAACCCGACACACAATCAACACTTTCCTCACCGTCCGATCATCCCCAATCTGATCTCCGCCGTTGACCACGATCGACTCAAACGCTCTCCCGCTCGTCGACGCCGTGAAAACCCCGACCCCGTTATTCTTCTCCCGTTTCGCCGAGAACCCGTTCCGTATTATCCGGCAGACGCAGCATTTCTCCGCCGTGCAGAGACTCGTCGACCCGTTTATCCCCAAACCGCAGGCGACGGTGGTTCCGTGGAATCTGAGCAGCTCGTTCCCGTCGGCGAGGCATCTCGGATGCTTCTTCTGAAGTTTGCTCGCTCTGATCTTCACCGTCTCTCTGTATTCCTCGAATCGAGCCAAGGTTTTCTGCATATTGTGAACTTTCAAGACTCGATCGATTCTCCCACATTGATTCTGCAGATTATCTCCACGATTTTCCTTGACGAATCGCCTTCTAGGAGCTCCGTCACTGCAATTTGATAAAGTTGAGAGCTTTAAGACCTAAATTGCATATTTCGAAATCTGAAAATTGACGGAAATTTAGCTAAATTTGAACACTTTATTGCTTTGAAACACTGATTTCATAACTCCGATGGTGAAATTAGACATTTTACGAGCTTCGTCACTGCGATTCGGATAATTCTATCGATAAAGTTGAGATTTTATTAAAAACCTAATTGCATAATACGATGATGAAATTCGAAAATAGGGAAATTTTTCCAAAAGTTGAAAACTTTATGCTCTGCATAATTTAAATTGTGAAAATTTCGGGAATTTGAATTGTTTACCGGCGTGTTTAGAGAGATGATGAGCTTCTGCAGCTTCGAGTTTATTGAACTGTTCACCACATTTATGGCAAGCAACAGTTGAATTGCCTCCATTGATGGGGGAATCTCTGTTCATCTCCAAAGAGACTCTCCTGTTTGCGTGAAACCCTAAACCTTCTCCTCCTCCTCCTCCTCTTCCGTCTCTCTCCGTCAAAGCAAACGAGCCCTTTCTCGCCGTCATCGTCGACGACGCTTGGCTCTTGTAAGAAGCGGAATGATTCAGATAATGCATCGGCGTTCCCGGCCTCAACATCCCAACAAAAGTCGTCGACCGAACATTTCCCCCTCCTCCTCCTCCTCCTCCGCCGCCGGATTCCGCTGTTCCGGCCGGTGAAGCCATGTCTCCGACGCCGGTGATCTTGAGCTCGCAAGTGGAGTTACTGAGTATAACCTCGTGAGTTATGGGATTGAGAAACTCGTTGCTTCCGATAGAACGAGGGCTACTTATCGGCGGTTTCTCGAAATGCCGTTTGCTCCCATGGATTACGTCTTTGAGGTTCGCGATCGATCTCGAACATCCCGATAAGCCACCGCCGCATCCGGCAGCGCCGGCGCCGGCGTTAACGCCGGAGATTCTCTTGGTGGAGATTGCTGAGAGCTGCTGCTTCGTGGATTTGGGGTCGTGGACATCGGATGGTTCGGATTTGCAGTGGAGAGATTTCTTGAGAGAGAACCAAACAGTTGGGATGTTCTTCTTGTTCTTTGGATTGATGGTTTTGTTGTTGTCTCTTTGAAGATGCTGCTTCTTCTTCTTTTGGCTTCTTGTGCTTGAATCGTCCATTGTTGTTGTAATCCCCCTTTCTCTCTCTATCTTCTTCTGAAGATTTTTGGGATTTTATTGGAAGTGATATTTTTAAGAATAAAAAAAATTAAGGAAGAAGAAGCAAAATTGGCAAGTGAATATGTTTTCTTGTCTTACGAAGAAGATACAGTTGATTATATTAAATGGGATAGTGATTTTTTTATTTACAACTCAATTAAATGAGAGTATAAAAAAGACAATAAAAATTGAAGAGGTAAATAATACAAAAAAATACTAGTAGGCATGTACGTGCATATGAATCTAAAAGGGGTCTATAATGTCTCAACTCACCGATGTAATAACACGAGAGAATGTTTCCTTCATTTACTATTTTGCGACTCTACAAGCCTATGAATCACGATCATGAAATAGTAGTCTCATTTTATACATTTATAAAAAATATATAATTAAGCTAGATTTTCCAATGAACCGAGAATTGGAGTTTTGTACTGATAACCTGCATTTGATGCATGATAAATTTCATGAACTTATTAGCATTTAGTATAATTCATACCCTCTTTTAACTCTAATAAGGACAATAATTATACATCGACGATCTTTTTCCACTAGTTACCGTGTAGAGAATCTTGCGTTTTTATCACACTTCCAAAACTTAATCACAGTAATTAATACGAACGTCAATCAATGAGATTGTGTGTGGGCAGGTTGAGAGGTTCACATTAAATTTTTGATTTCTAGGATTTAACTGTGAGGTTCTATTAATCGTCAAAGTACAAAATAAACAAATGTAACATTTTGGCGAATCCAAATCCAGTCCAACATTCGCAGAGTTTTATTTTATATTATAGACTACGATTTTATTTTGTCCGAAACTTTTGTTCGGGATAAAACTTAGGGAAAATTGAAATAAAAGGACACTTTTACTATAAGTTTGGAAAACTATACATTTGACTCAAAACATTGAAGAACTATACCTTAGATTAATGTTAATCCTAATTTACCTTTAATAATTTAATAGAAAATTCAATTCAAATATATATAAATAATAATTTAGTTTTGTATTAATTGACAAACTTCTAATTTATATAGAAATTTTCAAATAATAATTTTTTCTCATTAATAATAACAAACTTCTAATTCATATAAAATTTTTAGATAAAAGTTTATTTTTATTTCTCCCATTCTTCTACTTCTAATATTATGATAAGACTAATGGCTTTGTTTGATATTTTATAAAAAATTATTTTTATCGATTTATTTAAATTTTGTATAATTTACAAAAACAACATATACAATTAGTATATACTCCAATAGATCAAACTATACATCTAACATTATAATCTATCTTCTCAAAACAAAACTAAAAAATATCCTAAAAATTATATATTTTATTTTGATTATCCACTACTAAGTTCTTTTAAGTCAAAATATATAATATATAGAATTATGTTTTGTAGTATTTTTTTCATTAACAAGGCTTATTTGAAAGTGAAAAATAAATTAAAAAAACGAAAATATATAATAAAAATATGTTCATCAAGAAAAAAAAATTTGATATTGGTTTTTTAAGCTAAACATTTATTTTGCAATATGTTTTGCAAAAATATATAATAAAAATATCTTTTTCCATTTACAACTTTTAGAAATTTTGATGAGATTTTTATTTCCATTTATGATACACAAAATTCTAAATTTTGTAGAACGCATATTCTAAACTTTTTAGAACATGTACAAAATATAGAATACGTATTCTAAACTTCGTAGAACACACTTGAAGTTTAGAATACGTATTCTAAACTTTGTAGAACATGTACAAAATGAAGAATATGTATTCTAAACTTCGTAGAACATGTACAAAGTGTAGAATACGTATTCTAAACTTCAAAAAAAGATTAAAATGTATAATTTCACAAACTCATAGTGAAAGTGTCCTTTTTTTCAATTTCCCCTAAAACTTAAGACACTCACTATTCATAAATAAGTTTATCCAAGTAATGATGACAAATTGTTGTTCAGTGAGAGCAACCCTAATGGTCACCCCTTAGTATGCTGTCTTAAAGATAAAATAATAATATTTTGTGTACTTTGTGGATATAAGACACTTTGTTAAAATTTGTTGATTATAATATAGTAAAACCTCTATAAATTAATAATGTTGGGACTTCAAGATTTATTATCTTATAGAGTTATTAATTTATCTGTAAGTTAATAATTATTAATTTATCGATAAATTAATATATAGATGTTTTCGGTTTGAAGTTTTAAAGTTCATCAAGAAAAAATACAAAAATGTTTTCGAAATTATAAATTAATTTAGAAAATATCATATCAAAGAATTTAAAGATAAATCAACAATTTTTAAAAACTTAAAACAATAATTTAATCATATTTTACTATATTACCTTAGTTATATATATAGATATATATGCTTAGATGTATAATTATTAATTTATCTTATTATTGGGACCATATATTTACATAAGAGTTTCAAAAAAATTATTATCTTATTATCTTATCAAATTTTGCTAATTTTTACACTGGCCCGACTCGGGACCAGCAAAATTTATTAATTTATAGTGATTATTAATTTATCGAGTATTAATTTATAGAGGTTCTACTGTACATTGAAACATAATATATTTTCAAAAATATAATACATTCAAACATATAAATTACAGAAATACAACAGATTTTAAGCCATGAAATTGGGTGTCTTAAATATAAAATACTCAATTTTATTTTTTATTTATTTATATTAATAAAATACTTAGTTTAGATCTCGTAAGTTGTATATCGGGGTTGGTCTCACAACTAAATGATCGATACTAGTAATCAATAGCTCTACACGAACTTAATTTTGAAATAAATTGAAAAGAACTCACTTCTTTCCGCTAGCATCTGTCAATTCACTCTCAAAAGACCAGAAGAGCAAATGGAGTATTCTGACAATTCTTGGATGGATAGTAATCAATATAGTATTAATATTTACTATATATATATTTTTTCTTACTATATTTCTTATTAATAGACCACGTTACCTTATCACTCTAATTAATAAAATAACAATAGTTATACATATAAAAATAGAATTGTCAAGTGTCGAATTTTACGAAGAGACGATGTATGTGTTTAACGTGTTAGATGAAATTAGATGAAACTAAAACCGCAGCGAGATATTTACATAACACCAATTTTACGTTCCCTCTAGATACAGTATGTCTCTAAAAGATGGAGGAGGACAATAACAGTTTGTTAAATGATCTAAATAATTTTCATATGAAGTTATTTTGTCAAACTTGCAAAGTGCATTTAATATTGTTTGTAGAAATCGCAAAGGGTAGATAAGGAATGGGGGATGAAGTAGGTGTGGGTGTCGTTATAGCCTTATTGAATTCAAAAGGAAGACATTAAATTAGAAATTGAATTTTGAAGCATATTGATAGATTTGTCCTTCTGGGTTTCCCAGTTTTGCCCTAAACCCTAACCAACAGGACCATCATTTCGACCACACCACATTGACTGGTCTGCCCCAAACTTTGATGATATCTTATGACTCGGATTCATAAATGTTGCTGAAATATAGAACATGTGAAGTTGATACTGAGGAGATCCTGGATCGAAACCCATATTAATCCACAAAACATGTGAAAATATCGATATATTCTTATAAATTAAGACACCCACATTAGTCAATCATACTGTGTATACACTAACACTTTTGTTTTCATGTTTTTTGTTTACTTAAACATATTTATTACTTTTAATGATTCAACGTTAGTTTTTCAAATGATTTGTAATTCATCAACGTAATATAGTGATCAAGCATGATTCAAATGTCCCATTCACGATGGCTGATGTATGTACACCAAAATTTGAAACATTTCACAGAAATAACATCTCAGCCACACAATAAATAAGATTTTTTTTTATCAACACAACACATAAAAATTACCGTGTATTTATATCGTTTGTATATCATTTCATTTTTTTAAAGTTTTCTGGGAATTTATCAAAAATTAATTATAACGTTTTCAATGCATAAGTTCTCGAGTTGGTTGCGACTTATTCAACTTACTACTTACGAGGTTCTATTGGGCCTACAATTGGATTTAATCAGATACATAATCATATTGTAGGCCCATACTTGGCCCGTTAACTTCGTAACTATTTTTTTTTTGGGGTCAAACTTCGATGTATCCAATTCCAGCCCATAATATATCCAAAGGAATAGAAATTGAATTTATTTTGCCTTGAAAATTTTGGAAATTCCCTCGTTTTTATTCGTACGAGTTCAAAAGAAACAACACAAAAAGTCAAGCGGTGGGAGAAAAACCTTTAAATCCGAACCTTTGATTTAACAGCAATCGACGGTTCAAAAGGTTCGATCCGCGTAGTCTATTCTTATTGGTCAATAACGTATTTAACAACATATATATAAACTCACGAGGTTCGTTTCTCTCTCTCAATCCTTGTTACTTCGTCAAGAGAATTTTCAGTTTTGTTCCTTTCTTTTTTTTTTCCCAGAAATTTTCGCTAGAAAAGCTCCTTGGTTGTTGAAAAATGGCAGGTCGCGGAAAAACTCTTGGATCCGGTGCGGCGAAGAAAGCCACATCTCGGAGCAGCAAGGCTGGTCTTCAATTTCCGGTGGGTCGTATCGCTCGATTCCTCAAAGCCGGAAAATACGCCGAACGTGTCGGAGCTGGTGCTCCGGTTTACCCCGCCGCCGTCCTCGAGTATCTGGCCGCCGAGGTTAATATACTTTCCTTCTCTTTCTTATTGCGTTGCCTAATTTTATTGGTTCCGTCTCTGTTTTTTCGTGATTTTTGTTTTCTCCCGATCTCAGCCAAATCTAGGGTTCTTAAATTTTACGGATATGACATGCAAAATTTGGGAATTTTAGTATTTTTTTTTCCCGTAATTGGCAACTTTTGCTTAGTTTGTCATAGATATTCTCAATTTGGTTTAAATCGGTGTTTTGGTTGAGTTGTTATAGTTCTTGATCGAATATACTTTTGGGTTAATTTAGATAGTTGATAATCGAATTCATATAATCTCCCTCGATCTTAAACATGTGGTGTCAATGATTTTCGAATGGTCTTTCAATTTAAGAGTTCTTAAGTATCTTCATGCGTGATCTGGTCACGGAAACTAATTTGATTTGTAGAAGTTCTCAATTTCTGTAGTTTGATCTCTAAGGGTGGCTGAAACCTGTCTGTTCAATCTCTGTTTTAGGTTCTTGAACTCGCTGGAAACGCAGCAAGAGACAACAAGAAGACACGCATTGTTCCTCGTCACATCCAGCTCGCCGTGAGAAACGATGAGGAGCTAAGCAAGCTTCTTGGAGATGTGACTATTGCCAATGGAGGAGTGATGCCCAATATCCACAATCTCCTCCTTCCCAAGAAGTCTGGACCCTCGAAGCCACAAGAAGATTAGGTCTTTAACACAAGATATTAGAAACACGTCTCTCTCTCTCTCTTCTTCTGTTTCTCGCTTCAGATCATATAACTAAATAACTAGCTAGAACCATTTTGTTTTCTTTGCATTTCAATTGCTTAGGGCTTTGTGTTTCTTCCTATTGTTTTGGGACATCTTGTTTCTTCAGTTTGTGTGAATATATCAAAGTGTTTTACCAAAAACGAGCACAAGTCCTCTCTTGCACACATGCTTCGAAACTAGTTTTTTTACAAATAAATGGAGATCATAGAGCCTCCTTCGTCATCAAGAAACCCCTTAGCACTTTCTAATTTAAAAGCTGGGTTGCTTTGGTTTCAATTCAAAATGAATGTATAATTTAATTGATAGTAATGTTACAAAGATAAACACAAAAGGATTACTCTTCTATGGCGAACAAGATCATGAAGAAGAAATGAAATGTGTGTTTCTAAAACTAAAGATGACAACAATGTTAGTACAAGCTAAAAAGAGTGTGACAGTGTAAGTCAACGACTCCATAAGCGTTTACCCCAAAAGTTCCTTTCTGATTATCGGTGACTAAAACCTGAAATCTCTGCGAGTAAATGCCATTCCACTCCCACCAGACAAAAAGATCCTAAGAAGCTCTCAGCAAAACCGCAGAGGATTTGTCCTAACAAGTAACAAAACCCAAGATTGTATCTTTTTTTTTTTTTTAGTCTGAATCTGAACTAGACTGATCCACGCGTCTCTCTGTAATAGCTGGAAACAGCTTCTGTCTAGGATCTAATGAAGGCGTTTTTCTTGGAGTTTCAGAAGAAGCCGAGGCTGTTGAACCCTGTTTCCTGGCCATCCTCACGGGTTTTCCTCGTGCTTCTCTGACTTCTTTGCAGGACTTATCTAAGATTATCAAGAAATCTCGCACAATCACAAACAAACGCAACCCTTCGTCTTTTCCAGCTTTGCCATGGAAATAGTCCCCTGTACTTTTCACCAGAGCCATTATTCTCTTCTCTTCCCCGAGAATCGGCATGATGCTTCCTTCGGCGTTTTGAATGAAATCTTCAAGGGCTTCACGAAACCCACTCTCCTCCCCTGAACTCTTCATCTCTGAGTTGACAAAGTCTCGAGCTTTCGACAAAGCGTGACCCATTTTAAGTACAGTCCCTGTTAAACTATCAGCATCGATGTTTGCAGATTTCTTCACATGTTCGAGCTCACTGCCCAAGCCTGAGACTTTTTGAAGCCCAAGATTGCGGTAATTCTCTTCCATCTCTTCAGAGGTTTCCTCTGCCATTAGATCCTCTGTTTTGACACTAGAGAAGCTTTGGCTCTCTCTGATAGTACGCGCAGCTCTCATACCTTCAGTCCTAATTATCTCTTGAACGACGAAATGGAGGAGCGTTGTTTTCCCATCAGTTCCCTTCACGTCTGCTAATTTCAAAAGAGTGTCCAGCTTGAAAGCTTGAGCACCACCCCTAAATGTACCATCATTCATTCGGTTTCCGGTCTTAAGAACCGCCTCTAGGAGCTTCAGGAACAGCCGACTTCCCCTAAGTTCTTTACAAGCAACCTTCCATATACACCAAAGAAGATACATTTAGAGCAGAGAAGCAAGAAGAAGATTTGATATCAACAAGAAGTGGAAAAGAGAGAGATTCTTGAGAAAGACTAAATAAACTTTGATCTGCTTTTTCAGAACATAAGGATTACGAAACGTACCTCCAATGTCTGAAACGACTCTTTTACAAAGGCCATTTCTTCATAGAGTGTACACATAAATAGAAGTGCCTCTAGACGCTTGAAAGCGAAAGGGATATCAACTACTGCTTTCAGAAATCGTTCAGCTGATCCAAGTTGAGCTATTTCACCACAGTATAATCTAAGCTTTAGTTCTTCTTCCGGTGTTGGTGCCATCTTTAACAGAGTCTGAATGAATTCTACAGGAAGCTCATTTCCTGATTCAACGAGGATTATGTTAGAGAACACATTGGAGAATACAACCTAAACTTAAATTCTTTCTATTCCACATAGGAAAAAAGAAAGAAAAAGGTTTACCTTCACGAAGTGCATCACACACTTCTTCAGTTGTCGCATTCAAAGCACGCAAGAGAATCGATAGATTTTGTCCTTTCTTTGGTTCAAGAATCTGAACAAACTGAGGTAAAGCAGCTTGTCCAGAGGATCCCTTCTTTTCGTTTTTATTCTTGTCTGCAGCTGCATATCCAAATAACGACTCTATCATCTCTTCATTGAACCTGGGAAAGCATCAAAAATAAGTTCAATTCAGTAAATGTGCCAAAGTTATAAACTTTCAGAGGAACTAAAAGCTAAAAACTCCAAAGCTATGACTTACTGGAAGGATCCTGATCTTATATCATTCCAAACCATTGAATGTTCTGGATTTGCTTGCACTTTATCCCAGAAAAATGGCTTCAGCTTTGTTTTGGGAGCATCATCATCTGATGAATTTGCTGGCCCAGAAGACGGTCGGGGAGCTTTTGGTCCCAGGCTCATCGGTGGAGGTGGACGTGGTCCTTTTAGTCCAGGAGCACCAGGAGGAGGTGGTGGCCTAGGCCCACCAGAACCAGGTGGAGGAGCTGGAGGAGGTGGTCGTGGAGGACCAGCAGAAGATGGCATTGGCGGTGCTGGAGCTGGCGGTGGAGGAGGAGAAGCCTGGGACGCTTTTTTTGAGGATACCTTAAGGAATTTGGGTGGTTCCGGTGGAAGAGGCTCCACTTTTCCAGAAGGAGGCCTCCCTGAAAGTGCAGAAGCCGTTCTTCCAGGTGGAGGCTTCAAAGGCGGAAGCCCGTGATTGCCAATACCATTATTACGCATTCCTTCGTGTGACAGCCTTTCTTCTAACGAATCCGAATTGTCAGAGTTACTTCCATCGAAAGACTGCATTTTTCCTTGGTTTGAGTAAATGTTAAAAGATTGATTACCCAGCTTTCCTCCTTTGACAGATCCACCATAGTTGATGGAGGAACCTGAAGAGAAAAAAAAAGTGTTTTACTCTTTATATTTCAAGAAACTTTCTGTTTAGATTAGTACCGTGAGGAAGTGGAGATATTATTACCAACAGAGTAATCACTACTGCTTAAACTGAGAAGAGGCCGTTCATCGTTTTTCCTGCCTCCTGAACCTCTTCCACAAACCCTGGTGCAACATAAGAAGAACAATGCAGCAAACAAGAACGTAGAAACTGCAGTCACAACAACCGCAATTATGATTGTTTTCTGATGTTCCTCTTTTCTTTTCGCAGGCGAAACAGGTCCAGAAGTTGAGTTTTTAGAACCGTTTTTCTTAGCAGGAGGAGGAGAAGGAGGAGGGGATCTCGACGGTGGAGAAAATGAACTCCGCGGAGATGGGGATCTTGGTCGAGTAGGTGGGCGTCGACTACGCTTAGGAGGACGGGAAGGAGAAGGGGAAGGAGAAAGCGATGAGACAGGTCTAGAAGCTAGATTTCTCCTCGGAACATCAAGCATAGATGACGAAAGCTCGAGATACTTGAGGTTATGACCATTCAGCTCTCCTTGTTCTTGGATACAATCAAGAAGAGTCTGCTTCAGATGGGAATGCTTCAAACCAAATAGTCCCCGATTATCCTTTGATCCTGGGAAACATAAATTGAATACTGCGACAGCTTCCTTCACACAATCTGAATCTTGCCAACAACGCTGCGCCCATGATGTTTCTACCTGTCAAACATTGTACAAAAGACAAGAGACAAACAACTTTATAAGCTACAAAAAAAAAAATTAAGCATATCATTAACTAAGAGACAACCAACTATAAATCCAAACATGATTGCAAACGGCGTATCCAGACTATTTTCTTGTGTGTAGACTAAGCGTTCTGAAATAATCTTAATCTTCTTATAAGGAACATGAATCGAAACCAAAAATGCAATCTCAGCATCTAAAACCTATAAACTTTGAGCAAGAAACAGGCTATATTACTCGCAACTCTCTCCGGATAAAGTCTACTACAGAGCTACAGAATCTCCTAGCTTTAACAATTTTAAACCCCTAACAGATAAATCCCAACAGACAATGACAGTTAGTTATGATGTTAAAAAGAATCAAACGAGCTTGAAAAGCAAAAAGCGCAAAATTTACCATTTGTTCATTGACCTTCCCTGTTGATGGAGCCATGAATTGACTAAGAAAAGTCTCATCTTTTTCTGAATTCTCTTCCAAGGTTATCACCAAGAACCCAGAGATCAGAATCAACCAGAAAACCAAACGAGCCCAATTCTGATCACCCATTCCTCCTCCTCGAATCATTCCAAGCATATCTATTGCTTCTCATTTCATCAGATACTCCAAAAGGCCAAGGGTCTCAGATCAAATTGCCCAATGTAAATAGTAGGACGATTTTACAGGTTTTTAATGCAGACCCTTTTGCTGGAAATTCGATAAAGATCGAAACTTTTAACACAAAAACAAAAATCAACAACCCTGAATTTTGGAGCTGACTTCGATGCAATTTCCGTGAAAGACCAATTCAATAAAGCTTCAACAATGCCTCCAGATCAATACACGTTTCGAGAAAACAAGAGACAGCACAAAAGGAGAAGAGTTGGTACTAATGATTGCGGCCAGATCCAATTTGACAAAATGCTTAATGCGATTGTAGTCGGTGCGTTCAACCAAACCAAAATTTTGACCAGAGAGACCAAAAAAGTTTCAACCTTTTTTTTTTCTTTTCCGAGAAAAGTCGACGAGATAAATTCACGGAGAAATTAGCTCTCAAGCTTCATACAAAATTCTCCGAAGCTTTTTCGTTCATTTTTCTTTGTCAAAATTGTCCCTCTTTTTCCCCCAAAACTCAAACACGCGAGAATTACGTAGANCTGAATCTTGCCAACAACGCTGCGCCCATGATGTTTCTACCTGTCAAACATTGTACAAAAGACAAGAGACAAACAACTTTATAAGCTACAAAAAAAAAAAAAAAATTAAGCATATCATTAACTAAGAGACAACCAACTATAAATCCAAACATGATTGCAAACGGCGTATCCAGACTATTTTCTTGTGTGTAGACTAAGCGTTCTGAAATAATCTTAACCTTCTCATAGGGAACACGAATCGAAACAAAAAATGCAATCTCAGCATCTAAAACCTATAAACTTTGAGCAAGAAACAGGCAACTCTCTCTGGATAAAGTCTAATACAGAGCTGCAGAATCTCCGAGCTCATACAATTTTAAACCCCTAACAGGTAAATCCCAACAGACAATGACAGTTAGTTATGATGTTAAAAAGAATCAAACGAGCTTGAAAAGCAAAAGGGCAAAATTTATACCATTTGTTCATTGACCTTCCCTGTTGATGGAGCCATGAACTGACTAAGAAAAGTCTCATATTTTTCTGCATGCTCTTCCAAGGTTATCACCAAGAACCCAGAGATCAGAATCAACCAGAAAACCAAACGAGCCCAATTCTGATCACCCATTCCTCCTCGAATCATTCCAAGCATATCTATTGCTTCTCATTTCATCAGATACTCCAAAAGGCCAAGGGTCTCAGATCATCAAACTGCCCAATGTGATAGTAGGACGATTTTACAGCTTTTTAATGCAGACCCTTTTGCTGGAAATTCGATCAAGATCGAAACTTTTTAACACACAAAAACAAAAAAAATCAACAATACTGATCGAAATTCTAGAATTTTGGAGCTGACTTCGATGCAATTTCCGTGAAAGACCAAATTCAATAAAAGCTTCAACAATGCCTTCAGATCAATACACGTTTCGAGAAAACAAGAGACAGCACAAAAGGAGAAGAGTTGGTACTAATGATTGCGGCCAGATCCAATTTGACAAAAATGCTTAATGCGATTGTAGTCGGTGCGTTCAACCAAACCAAAATTTTGACCAGAGAGACCAAAAAAGTTTCAACCTTTTTTTTCTTTCTTTTTTTCCGAGAAAAGTCGAGGAGATAAATTCACGGAGAAATTAGCTCTCAAGCTTCATACAAAATTCTCCGAAGCTTTTTCGTTCATTTTTCTTTGTCAAAATTGTCCCTCTTTTTTTCCCCAAAACTCAAACACGCGAGAATTACGTAGAGTTATTAATATATTGGGATAATTTGTTCTTTTTTCTTGATTTAATATCTAAATGTAAGAAAATCTAAAAAAAATCATATTAGATGAGAGTTCTTATTATTGTTTTTTGGGGTAAAATGTTAAATGATAGATTATCTTTTTCACGATTATTTTAAGATCAATTGCTTAGATAATCTTATGCACGCCAAAATGATCCCAAATAACCTTTTTATGATAAATAATTTATGTTTTTTGTTTCTTTTTAATTTTTTTTTTTATAAAAAAATGATCTGTTTGTATTAAGAATGTATGGAGCAAAGCAAATACTAAAAATAAATATCCGTTGAAAACGGAGCAAATCACAAATACTAAAATTTTAAGAGATGGATATCCGATCCGTTCCGATATATATGTATATATGTATAAGTATATAAATATATACATATATATCATATAATTATTATATGTATATATAATTTTTGTGAATTTCTATTTTTATATTAGTTATTTTAATACTGAAGTTTAACAAATTAAAAAGAAATTTATTTTTATATGATTTTTTCATTTATAAGTTAATTTTTGTTTTTTTTATAATTATTTTAATATTTTAATTGATAGTTTAGTTAAAAATATATATATTTTCATATAAATGTATGCATTTTCAGTATTTTTTGTATTAAAAAGATCAAATTGAATATCCGCAAATATCCGTAAATATCCGTAAATATCTGTAAAATTTTCGGATATCCGGAAATCTGGATATCCGTATTTTTTCGGAGAAAATTAAATCATAAAATTAAATATCCGGTAAAAACGGAGCAAATCTCAAATACATAAAATTTTCCGGATATCCAATTCGCGTGTAGGCCTAATTTGTATCAAGTTTTTTCAACCATTGTCGAAGATATGACGAGATATGAATATATGATGCAATGATGCATGCATGATTCACACCTAATTTTCTTAAAAAATGTTAAAGAATTATAGATTGGAAATTCATATTTTTGTTTTGTTAAAAGTTCTAGATTCTCTCATAAGAAACAACTATTATTTCCCACTTAATGCGCGCGTATAATTTGAATGAGTTTGCATCTTTGGCTACCAATTAAAGTTCATTAATATTTTGCCACAATGCACATAGAGTAGAGAATCTGTATATTTTTGTAGAAAAAGACTACAAATTATTGTGATCGAAATTTATGTCTTTTGTTTTGATTTAAAAAGGTGATGGCCACTTTTGATAAATTCTTTTGATAATTATGAACTGCATCGATAGCGTTATGCTTGGGGGGAAGCAACCGCATCAGTTTATTGATTGGTATTTGTAAATTTGGATTAGGTCTGTATACATACATAGATGATAGAACTGTCATGTGTTTCTATGCCTAATCTTTGAAATGTATAGAAAATTTAACTGTCTTTGGTATGACATTGACCAACAATTATTGAGATTGCAGATAAAATTTGAATACAGACCTAAGTTCGAAAGACGAATCTTCAACAATTATACTATCACAAAATAATTTAATAATAATTAAATATTGTTGTTAAAGTGACTAAAAAGGTTAATTATTGATTTCGAAAAATCTACTAAAATTATTATGGTATGGTGCAACTAATTTTTTGTTTTTGTTACGTTTACATAATCCTAATAATATTGTGTTTTGAGCTTGATATAAATAGATTTAAATATTTGTATTGTTTCTTCACAAGTGTTTTAAATAAATCCTACACAAATAATATTTGTCTCAATTTCGATTTTATTTTATTTTACCTAAAATATACATCGTTTTTTCATCCGATTTTTTTTTTAAAGGATCAAACTTATATTTTTATAAAATATATCATCTTCAGTATGTAAGATGAAGAAACAAAATGGTATGGCTCAAAGCAAATAAGGAAAAGTTCAAAAAAAAAAAAGAAGCAAATAAGGACACATTTCTTTGTGACCCTTCGAGCAATTTCTACGTCAAGAGAACATATTCGTTTCTTCACTTTAACCACGCCAAAGTATTGTCACAACGAAAGGAGAATATTACCCAACTTTTTTTCCCTTATCTTCGTATAATTTTTATTCTTTAATCTGACTTTTGGACCTATCACGTCAATCTAAATAAAAATGATATTTAAATATGCTACAAATACACCTCCGCATAAACATTCCTTTCATTAACAAGATGCGTCTTTTGATATTTTTGTGTGTGTGTTAATTATATAACATGCATGATCTGCCGACTATTATGGTAACTAACTAATCTTTTGATCAGTATGACTAACTATAAACACCAATTGCATTACAAATCAAATTATTTTCAAATGTTACTGATAATGTAATGTTTCAATTATAAAAACAACATTTGATATGAAATGGTAATATATATTATATTCTCTCTCTTTTTTTTTTTTCTAATGTCCACAGTAAAATTTACTTCAAATTCCTTTAGTAAGCTTTTTTTATATCATTTTATATCAGCTACATATGTCAATACTCGGTACTATAAGAACAAAACCTTGATTCCAAAACTCACACACACACACTTTCCTTTTTATATTCGTCTCAATCTCTCTCTCTTCGTCTCATGACGAGTAGTAATGGAAGCCTCAAATTAGAGATCCACGCCGACGATAAGACGCCGGGAAGGTGGAGCGTACCGCTCGGCGAGGAAGTTTTCCGGAGGTTCTTGAGCGGGGGAGGAGGCTCGGAGAAGGCTGTGTTCGGCGAGGGATCTCTTTTCAGCCCGTTTTTGTTCGGGAAGTACTTTGATCCGTCAGATGCGTTTCCGTTGTGGGAATTCGATGCGGATGATTTACTGGCGAGCCTCAGGAGCTTAGGACAGTGTAGAGTCGATTGGTCTCAAACCGATCAAGCTTATGTCCTTAAATCCGATCTACCCGGTATATATTTCTTGCGATCAATTCTCATATTTATTTTTCTTTGCTTTTTACCTTTATCAAGAGAACAAAAATGAGACTATATATGTTTTATAGTGTGTCTGATCCGAACGAACAAAAAACTGAAATAAAAATCTAATAGAGTTTTGAGTTTTAAAATGAATCGAAAATGTAGTGGTCTGAATTGGATAATTTTTGTTGTTGTAGAGCTAAAGATTATTTGATGAAAACATAAACATAAACCCAAATCCAAAACATACCATACGGTCCATACCGATACATAATTTGGAGAATATCGGTATGTAATCCTTTTCTTGAGGGTTTGAAAGAAAGACTGATTAAATTTTTGGTATCAGTAGTGGTGGGGAAAAATAACGTGCAGGTATACGTGGACGTTAACGCAAAAGTGATGGAAATTAGTGGCCCATGGAACGGTAACAAGAAAACGGCGGCCAACGGCGACTGGAGAAGTGGTCGGTGGTGGGAATACGGCTACGTCCGCCGTCTCGAGCTTCCCGGCGATGCCGACCCCAAAAACTCTGAAGCTTTCCTCTCCAACAAAGACGACTACTCTTTCTTAGAGATTAAAATCCCCAAGACTAATTCGA
Organism: Alliaria petiolata; assembly: GCA_020283515.1. Classification (NCBI taxonomy): domain Eukaryota; kingdom Viridiplantae; phylum Streptophyta; class Magnoliopsida; order Brassicales; family Brassicaceae; genus Alliaria; species Alliaria petiolata. Next base: position 51,268,336 of record JAHZTW010000002.1, read on the forward strand.
AGAACAAGTTTTAATCTGATACACTCCAAAAAAAAAAAGTTTTAATCTGATACCATGATGAGTATTAAGTTTAGTTTTTTTTATAAGAATATACTATAATGATTTCTGTGGTGGACACAATGTTTACGAATGATATTATATTATATTATATATACATACATGCGTATATAATACATTTGATGGAAAATCGCATATTTGAACAGAGTCAACTGATTTACTGGAATTATGTTACGGTTCTCACCCCACAAAAGGCCCATAACCAAGTCCAATTAAGCTCATTGAAGAACTCACCCAAAAGCTAGCTTAAAAGTAAGAGAACCATAAGACTTTATATAGACTTAGTTATTCTCACATCTAACCGATGTGGGACATTTAATAATACCGCTCTCTTTAAACAGCGACATCCACGTTGCTGGCGGCTATGTTAATCGGGCGGCTGGTACTCCGGACCTCTCCCGTTTCACTCCTCTCCCTTTTGCTCCTTTCCAGCCGGACGTCGCATGTTCGAGGAACGGATGGCTCTGATACCATTTGTTAAGGTTCTCACCCAACAAAAGGTTCATAACCAAGCCCAATTAAACACACTTAACTGGAGTACCAGCCGCACGATTAACATAGCCGCCAGCCTGGGTGATCCGATGCGTGTATCCGATCAAGTAAACACATATAGATATTTTTTCCATTTGCACTTAAAAACGAACCCAATATCTTTCGGACCTTGTTTTATGACGAGCTTCCTAAACTCTCAAACACTTAGCTTTCGGAGAGACATCTAAAGCATCATAAACACTATAAGACCTCTTTTTTTTTTTTCTATTTCATTACTCCGACACCATGTTTCTACAAACGGGAAAAATGGTCAAAGAATATCAACATATGGCAAATTGAAATTAGTTTACTGGCGTTTGTAAACGATGAATCTAAGGGGCATAATGGATTAATGATTTAAGAAAATTTGGATATAATCTAAATTTGAGGAGATTTTAAATGGAATTGAGATTTGAGAAAATTTTGCAAATATATTGTTACAAATTTTCAGGAGATTAAAAGGGGCTTGAGAACATTTGAGAAACAAAAAGAAAATGATATTTTAAATATTTAAAAGAAAAATATATCAGTCGCAAGCCAAAATAAATCTTTGAATAAACATGTTTTCGTGTTCATGAATATCGTTTCCATTGTCCCTCAGTTTCGTTACACAAGAAAAATTAAACCTAAGTTGGTCAATTTTATTTCTATCATATGTTAAACTTTGCATAGATTTGTATCATGTTTGGAATTATGTAAATCGGATCATTACAATAAGTTTGGAGCATCTTGTAAAACAATCATTACTTGTTACTTATTAAAAAAGAAAGAAGTTTATAGGGAAAAAAGGAAAATAATAGTTTAATTTTTTATTTTCTTAAATACCATCTCATAAGGTGGTATTTGAATCAATTATTTTTTAACTACAAACAACTTTACAAATCATTTCAAATTATTTTTGATATATTTAATTGTTGAAATCTTTATTTTTCAATAAGACGAGATTTTAAAGAACTTTTATAAATTATTACTAATTCAATAACCTGAAATTTTGAGTACTTTTTTTATAAATACTCGATCTAATAAAGGAAATTTTGAGAAAACAATAAAATTCTTGCAAATCATTGATCCAATATGACTCTTAAGTAAAAAAAAAAATCCAATAGAGTTTGTTTTAGTGGCCCATATATACTGTATGTACAAATCTAATTATTTTTTACTTTTTTTTTCTTCACTTGTATTGAAATTTAATTAACCTTATAAATTTGGTAATGAAGATTAAATCACTAAAAAAATAGAATGATACATTTAAAATATATTATAAAATATTTATATGATTATGATGTTTTAGATTAAATATGAATTTCATTTACTTTATATTTAACTAATATTAATTTTTAAATAGTTAAAATGTCTAAATAGTTGGGTTAATATGTATTTGTGTTATTGATGATTTTTTAAATTACATCTGATATGAACTAATAAGGAGGGGGTTGATACGAGACCTCTCCTTCATCTATTATATATAGTATAGTAGATGTCCAACCCAACTATTCTCAAAATTTCAATTATTACAATTAAAAATCGTGTGGATCTATACAATATGTTGTTGTCTCCAAGATATGTTTTTGTTTAGCATATTTAATTCGTTATAAGTTTGTTGATGCCTTTTTATATACTCGTGTTTTTCGGATTTAATCACCAATAAAATAATTTTATTTTAATTTATCTGTGTGGTTGACAAAATCAAAGAAGTGTGATTCTAAAAAAACTACATTTTAAATGAGAAATATAAATTCAGGAATTGATGGAAAACCACGACGTTGAAACCAATTTTTAAGGAGATAAATTATTTTTTTACCAAAAAAAAAAGATACATCTATATATACTCGTATACACTTTTTTTTTAAACTTAAAATATTATCACACACACACAAAGTTGACAAAAAATACAAACACCTTCCAATTCCTACGTAACATACAAGATGAGTAAACTATTTCAACTCTCGTTTCTAACTATTTTCACCATTCTCACAGCAGGTTTGTATTTATATTTACAATTGTTTTAATATTTTATAAATATCATTTACAAAAATAGAGTTATTGTAAAAAACATGTTATTTCCCTAGAAGATAAATTCTATTATGCTTTCCCAAAAGTATATCAGAATTAGATAGCGATTTTTTTGTATTATAGAATTATATATAATAGCAAGTTTAACACTTTTTTTCTTATAAAAAAAAAAATCCTTGCCAAATATATAAGAAAATCCGGTACAATTGTATTGTTTTAGACTTTAAAACACGGAAACCAATGATATTAAAAAAAAATTGGTAAATAATTTGTTAGTCCCATATTTCTTACATTTGTATGATAACTTTGTAAATTATTACTAGTTTCATGGTTATTCGTTCGATTCATAATTTTATTTAATTACTATATACACGTAGTTATATGTTAACACAGGAAGGTGAGTCCACAAATGAAATCAGAAACACAATTACACAATTATATCAATGCAAAAAAAATTGCAGAGAATTTTATGTTATTTACATCTCCAATATGGTGCATGTTAATCATAATTTAGTCCGACTTTTTAACCCGCCAAAACAAATACAGAGGTAATTTTTAAAGTTTTTTGTTCTTTTGTTAACTAACTGATTCAATCCACTAAAAGCAAGGGCATCTTAAATTACATCGACTATCAATTTCTAGTAAAATTTATTGGGAAAATCTCATAAGTACCAAATTCATAAGTACCACTTTTGCAATTAATTTTCATTAATAATCTAACATTTCTTATAATATAGCATAACTTTTAAATTTGAAATCTGATATTTTGAATTTTTATATCGTAACTAATATATAGATACATTAAATAAAATATAAATATATTAAGAAAAAATATCCGCAGATCTATAAAAGAATTTTTGCATGAACCCTTACAATATTTTAAGTTAGATTTTTAGTATATATTAATAATGGTAAATCAAAATAACTAAAAATCATAATATAATGCATGATATAATATAATAAATATTTGTTTTCTTATAAGAACTACAAATAGAAATTTTAAATTTTAATTCTTTTTTGTTTTTTTCCAGTTTTTCATTCCAAATAATTTTTTTACATTTCAATTATTTTTTGATTTTTTTCAGTTTTATTGACTAAATAAAATAAAAATTAAGATTTATATATATATATATATATTATTTTTTTTGCTAATGATTTTTAAGACGTGAGCTAATGATTTATAAGATGTGTCAAAATCTAATTGATACAAGTTTTGTATACTTGACAAAATCTGATAAATAGATTATTTATCACGTGTTGCGATCATTTTAATTATCAACGTTAAAACATAGTTTTTATAATAAGATTGAAATTTTTGTTTAATTTTATTAATTTCTCATAATTATTTTTGAATTTTGAGACACAACAGTTTTTTTTCCATCATATACTGTACTCTATTATTTTAAATATAGAATATTTTAACTATATTTTCTTTTGTTTCATGAATATTGAGGTCTTTTAGCTTTCTATGCAAATTTATATCATATTTATAATATAGTTCTATTGCTAATTAGCTACACTAATAATACATTGAACTATTGTTCTTTCCAATAAAAATCAATAAAATAAATCTATATATTTTAATTTTAAATGTCTTATAATATACGTAAATTAAACTTCTCATATATAAATATTCATGAAATAACAAATAATAATATATATTTTATTATGAAAAATAGAAACTGATATTTCATGTTTTGAATATTTATTTCATTGCGCTTATACATGTACTTAAAAACTATATATGACGGTGAGCCGGAAAATCTACCAAACCATCGGATCACCAAGTTAAGTTGATCTAACCGGGAGTTAAGCAAAAATTTTGTTTTCTATTTCGAGAATTTCTAATAATAGAATATTTAACAAAACTAAATAAATGAAATATGACAGATAGCCTAATGATTTGTATTAGTGTCATTACTATGTCACCATCATGATTAAAACCTATATATCATATTATTTCAAAAAAGTTTAAATAAGTATTCATCAATCATACGTGTATCGGTGTATGTCCAATTCATTTTCCTTTTTAAGTATATAATAAAGATTTTATTTTACATTTTTAGACCTGATATGTAATTATTACAAAACAAAATATGAAACGTAGAAAATTCACAGAAGAAAACAAAATACATAAACATTAAAAATAAAACATTACATCTCTAAAATTAATAAATTCTACCATAGAACCCTTACAGATTAATAATCATAATAATTTTTTTTGTTTATACAATAAGAAAATCGATCATATTTTTGAAATCATGATTATATTTCATTGTCATCATCTCTCTCTGTTTCGACTCTCCATCGTCTTATCTTCCTTTTTGTAAGTCTTTTTAGTTTATTTTCTCTAGGGCAACGCCTAATTGTCCTTCCCTTTCGTCAAATCAAATTAAAAGTTTGTGACTTTTTGTGTTTTCTTGGAGTGCTTGTAGTTGACTGTAATTAAAAAGTGTAAGAGATTTTTGTGTTTTCTCGGAGAGGTTGTGGTTGACTGTAATTAAAAAGTGTAAGAAATTTATTCGGAAGCGTATAAATCAAATACATATTTTAATCCGGTTTAGCGATGAATATAGTGTGGTATAATCTGCAAACGGACGTAGGAATCCGGGAAGGGATCACAATAGAAATCAACCTTTTGTCACCGTTCAAATGCCTTTCTGGTTGATGTTTCCAATAATTTTTTGTTTCTAACAACAATCACTGTGGAAGCCCTTTTGTCTCAATGGTTTATCAAGGATTCATTAATACTTATACACCAAGGTCTGAGTTTCAAATCACAGAGAGAGCGATTTATTATTAATTATGCAAATTAATAAAGAATTATGCAAATTAATAATGGAAGCAGGCTTACAAGAGATTTTCAGTGTGGTGCAAGCACAACCGTTAGGCGTACATCTTCATATGCTGGTAAGTGTGGTGCAGATAGAGCCGTTAGTCGTGGATCTTTATAAATCTTCGTTTTTTCTCTTTCTCTATCGCTTTCCCATAAGTACAGCACTTGTTGAATCAATAGAGAACCTTTTCTTCTGTATCGATATGAATCCAAAGCTTTTCCTTACCTCAAAAGGAATAACCACTTAGAACAACGAAAGATATTAGATTTGTCGAGAAGTGCAAGATTGTATGGATACGATACTCATTGTGTATCTTGATGAATTGGATCGTTTCTTTGTGGATTCCTAGACGAAATTGTTGTAAATCGGTTTCTGGGTATTCCTTGCATGACCAAAAGTAAACCAACCTCTCTTGTATATGATAATCAAAGGGAGTGGGAAAGTGCAATAATTCTTTGGAAAAGCCCAGTTCTCTTTGTCTTCGAGCTTTCATTTTTGAATCCACTCTTTCGTTCCTTCATATACCTCCCCACCAATAGATAGAGACAAAATAGGAATAACCAAATCCTACTGATATGGTATTTTTCGTAGCAGTTCGAGAGGTTGGTTTACTTTTGGGCATGCTTCGTTTGCTCTACTTTTCTTTTTTGGACACATTTGGCATGGTGCTAGAACCCTCTTCAAAGATGTTTTTGCTGGTATTGATCCAGATTTGGATGCTCAAGTGGAATTTGGGGCATTCCAAAAACTTGGAGATCCAACTACAAAAAGACAAGCAGTCTCATGCAACATTGCTTTTTTCTTCTAGTTTCTCTTTGCGATTTTATTTAATATTTAATAGGTAGGGTACTGTAGGAATCTTGATTTAAATCGCTGCCATTTTTTTGACTCTTTTTCGTTCTTTATCCGAACATAACTTAGCCATGTCAACCAATGTAAAACGGATAAGATCCTTTTAGTTTAGATTCATATGATACCTAATAATATGGTATTAAAAAGAAAAGTAATTCTAGGACACCCGTGTGAATTCAGACCTCTCCGATGGAAAGATAAACTAGTAGCTCTTTAAATATTGCAAGAAAGATTGGTTGGATTAGCTCATTTTTCTATAGGTTATATATTCAACAAGATGATAGACCCTAAACAAAATTTTGGGGTCCGAGACCTCGAACGTGAAGTAAATCATCACACCTATGGTCCAACCAATTAGGAGAGAATCAAGAGATTCATTTTCGGGAGCGATTCATCCTTCCCGAACGCATCATACAACTCTCCGTTGTACTGCGCTCTCCAAGTGTGCTTGTCCCCCCCTCTTTCAATAGAAGATATCGCTATCGCGTTTGGATTTTTTAGTCTAACGAAGAGACAGTATATTTTTACATTATTAAGAATTTTTTGCTTAAAAAAACAATTCCATCGCAATTGAAAACGCGAATACCTTGTGAGAAATAAACCAAGTCCCGCTTCAGTATTTCTTTTGTATTGTTTTTTTATTTTTATGTTTTTGTATCGGCGATTCTGCATAATTTTCTTCAATACAGTATATATATATATTTTTTGATAGAGCTGATTCAAGATTTCTTTTTTTTTTCTTTATCTGATCCAAGCTCTCCTTGACCTGCCGATTCTCCTCCCTTCTTCCACTCCGTCCCGAAGAGTAACTAGGACAAACTCGGTCACGTTTTCATGTTCCAATTGAACACTTTCTATTTTTGATTATTCTCAATGGATAAGATTATTCTTTTTACCAAACATCTGCGGGTCCAATCACACGATCTTATAATAAGAACAAGAGATCTTTCTTGATCAATCTCGTTGCCCCTCATTCTTCGAGAATCTGAAAGAGACTGTTTTAAGTTTGAATTTGTTCATTTGGAATATGGGTTCTTCTACTTCATTTTTATTTACTTATTATTTCTTTAGTTTCCCTCTCTTTTTTTAATTGATTTCTTTTTTGATTTTATTCTCTTCCATCATTCTTAAGTCCCATAGGTTTGATCCTATAGAATCTGACCCATTTTCTCATTGAGCAAAGAGTACGAAATAAATTCAATCAGATTGATTTTTGAATAATAATAAAAAATCACCGGATTCAATCAATTAGAATATAAAAAGTACAAATAAAAACTATATTAGGGATTAGGGAAAAATATCATAACATACACAAAGTTTTATTTTGTCTTTACTAATTAGAACCTTTTTTATTGACGAGCCACATAAATTGCACCTATCAAAGCAACTAAAAGAATTATTGAAATGAGTTCAAATGAAAGAAAAAAATCTGTTGATAAATGAAATCCTATTTGTTGACTAATACTTATTAAATCTTGCTCTAAAATCTTGTTTAATTTTGTAGTCCAAATAACCTCATTAATAATGAAGAACCATCTGATTTGATTTCTCTATTTTTTAAGTTTAAGAAAAAAATACCGTTTCTCCTACCCGTATCGAATAGAACATGCTGAGTCAAATCTTCTTCATTATTAATGGGTTAGTCGTGGATTCGACCACGGAAACGTTCCGATGTTATTATTTTTTCATAGGGATATTGAATAGTTACAGGTAAACGATTTGTGTGGGATAAGGTAATCATGAAACCTTGACCAATATACCTTGCAACTCGTAGGGTTTGTTGAACATAATTCATGAACCCAGTTATCATAGGAAGCATATTGTAATTATCTACGAATAATTTGATCTTTGTTTCTTTCTCTTGTTTAAAACAAGTAAAGAATATGTTAGATTCATTTTAAATTTAGAGTGAAAGGAGTTGGAAAGAAGTTGTTAAATAATAGAGTACCAAGCGAAATCGGTAAAAGAAATTTTCATCCAAGATTTAATAGCTGATCCATTCTTAGCCTAGGTAAAGTCCATCTTGTTGCGATAGAAATGAACAAGAACAAATAAGTTTTAGCTAATGTAATAAAGATACAAATTGTTGTTCCAAAAACGGGATCCCTTTCAAATAGCTCCAGAATAGATATATACGTAATAGAAATATTCCAACCGCCTAAGTATAGAACTGTTACAAGAAAATTAATAGATTTAGATAAGAAGCAACGTAAAATAAATCAAATTTGATACTGGAATATTCAGTTTGATAAGCCGCTATTAATTCTTCTTCCGCTTCTGGTAAATCAAACGGTAACCTCTCGCATTCTGCTAGGGAAGAAATTAGAAAAATGATAAAAACTATTGATTTACGCCACAAATTCCATCCCAAAAAACCATTATTTGATTGTGCCTCAACTATATCAACTGTATTTAAACTGTTAGATAATCCTAGTCGGTGATAACATTACTATTCTCACCGCTATTACAAAACTGTACATGAGGTCTTCGCCTCATACGCCTCCTCGGGGGCCATAAATAAAAGTAGAACAAGTGTTAGAAGTTTGCTCGATTGATTCAATATCGCTGAACTTAGAAAAGCGGATTAAGGGTGGGAACAAGTGTATAACAAGAATTCTAATTCCATTATTTGGTCTGAGAGAAATATATGAATTAAATGAAACTAACTGATGCAGGTAAAGCCGTTAGTGGTGCAGGTAGCTCCGTTAGTCGTTGATCTTTATAAAACGGTAGAATTCGATGTAATAGTTCTCATAATTTATAATAGATTAATAAATCAGTGTTAAAAAAAAACATTCACTAACTGATGTACTTCTCTCTGAAATGTCTTATATATACTTCTCATAATTTATAATAGATTAATAAATCAGTGTTAAAAAACAGTCACTAACTGATTCACCTATCTACTTCTCTCTGAAATGACTCATATATATGATGCCATTCAGAAACTACACAAGAAGAAGAAAAAGAAAAAGCAGTATTTCGCGGATTCTTGCCATCAGTGTAAAACAAATTGAGTTGTAGGCATCAAGGTAAAAGATCGGGATTATATACTGCTGCAGAAGCGAAATCGAAGGGCCTTGAATCAGAGTCTTGGAACGTTTTAGACCATTAAATGCTGAGCCATTTGTCAAAGATAAAAGTACATCAAATCCATATGTAGTTTTCCCATGAGCAGATTGTATCCATTGGGCAAATATAGGTTCGATCAAGATTTGTGAGTAGTTACAGGTAAATAATTCAAATTAAAAATTAATAAATTGAATTGTGAGTAGAATTCGATGTAATAGTTTTCATAATTTATAATAGATTAATAAATAAGTGTTAAAATAAAAACAGTCACTAACTGATGTACATTCACCTATCTACTTCTCTGTGCAATGTCTCATATATATGATGCCATTCGAAAACAACACAAGAAGAAGAAAAAGAAAAAGCAGTATTTCGCGGATTCTTGCCATCACTGGAAAACAAATTGAGCTGTAGGCATCAAGGTAAGGGACCGAGATTATATACTGCTACAGGAAAGAAGCGCGCATTCGTGCTGCCAGAGAGCGTATCAAGGATTTGGAGGGAAGGCAGCAAGCGCTGTGGGCGGAGCAGGAAGACCTAATTATGTGTGCTGTCATAGACGGTCACCGGAGAGACTAGAATAGAAGAGTCTGTCAACTCTTTCTTTCGATAAGATTTAAATAAGGAGTCTGTCGACCCAAAGTAGTGTGTTTTAATGCATGGCTTTCTTTGTTATCTTTCATGTTGTTCTATGTCTTTCGTTCACTTAATATATTCTTAGTTCACTTTGTAATGTTGTGTTTAGTTGTGTGGCTGGTCTACGGTGTGTTGTAGGCTTACTCTTAGAGCACAATGTGACGAGTCACTTTGAAAAGTCACTTGGCGACGAAGTTCTTCATGTTCTTCTGGGCTCATTCGATAGTGGGGACGATTTGGTAATGTTGCTCCTGGCACCAAGTCTATATGATGTTGAATATCACGGAGAGGAGGAAGACCAGGAGGAAGCTCGGATGGAAAGACATCATGAAATTCGCTGAGTAAGGATGAAAAAAAAAGTGGTTCTACATGTGATGTTTTTGGCTTTCCAGAAGAAGGTAGTAAAGCAAAGGCAAACCCTGATTGTTGCAAATTTTCTTCAAACTCAGAACGAGAACATTTCAAGGCAGGCTTAGAAGGAAGAGGATCAGCACGCTCAGGAGTACGAGTGTGAGACGAAACGAGAGGAATAGGCGGTTCTGGCAGTAACACAATTTTGCGATTTCCAAATATAAAGGAGTGGGTATTAGCTCGTCCACTGCTCGTAACGTCTCTGTCAAATAACCAAGGTCGACCGAGAAAAATGAGGCTGACATCCATAGGGACAATATCACAAAGTATTGTGTCTTTGTAATAGGCACCTATTGAGAAAGTCACTAGTGAACGTTGAGAAACGCGAATCTCTTTGTCTTCTTGAAGCCAAGTGAACTTGTAAGGAGCAGGATGATTTTCTCTAGGAAGAGACAATTTGCGAGCTGCTTCTTCGGAAACAACGTTTTGACAACTTCCCAAATCAATAACCAAAGTGCAGATTTTCTTGTTGATTGTACAGGTTGTTCGAAAAAGTTGTGAGCGAGAAAGATCTTCCTCTGTTTTGATTGGTGAAAAACAGATGCGACGCAACACCAATAATTTTCCTGAATCTCCAGGAGTATGCTCTTCAATGAAATCACAATTTGCATCTTCTTCGTCGAGCGGGCTGTCATAAAGAGGATCCATAGCAAGCTGGTGAGAATCAGTGAGCAAACCTCGCCTTGGTTGGTTAGGACAGGCTGTTTGTCTGTGTCCCAGTTCATTGCAAGCAAAACAGCGAAGGGCATTAGGCCTGTTGGAACGACGCAAACCTTGTTTCTCAGTTGTTTCGGATTGGCGGTTTTGTGTACCAGAGCGAGATGATTCAACTAAATCACGGTTCGGCAGCCCTTGTTGTTGAGGAGGAAACTCTGTTGTTGCTGTGGTAGATTGTCGTTGTCTGTAGGTTGATTCTTGTCGAAGAAGAAAGGAAAGCTGTGCTGCATCAGATTTGGAGGGAAGGCAGCAAGCGCCGTGGGCGGAGTAGGAAGACCTAATTGTGTGTGCTGTCACAGGCGGTCAACGGAGAGACTAGAATAGAAGAGTCTGTCAGACTTTTTCTTTCGATAAGATTTAAATAAGGAATCCGTCGACCCAAAGTAGTGTGTTTTAATGCATGGCTTTCTTTGTTATCTTTCATGTTGTTCTATGTCTTTCGTTCACTTAATATATTCTTAGTTCACTTTGTAATGTTGTGTTTAGTTGTGTGGCTGGTCTACGGTGTGTTGTAGGCTTACTCTTAGAGCACAATGTGACGAGTCACTTTGAAAAGTCACAATGTAAAGTCGCATTTTTTGGTTTGTAAAGGTTTTGGTTTGTAAAGGTTTGATTAGACTCAAATTAACACTTCATCATAACACTATAAAAACTCATTTTCCGATTCTTTGGGGAGCATTTCGATCTTTTTATGATACGAACTCCTGATTTGAGTATCAGAGTCCTTTTAGCAAACGCCATGTTTCTTGGAACGGGTGAAAATGGTCAAAGAATATATGGCAAATTGAGTTTACTCGCGTTTGGAGACGGCGAATCTAATAAAATCCCATACATGTGTGTGGGCTTTTCCTTGTATGGGCTTTTAAACAAACATCTTGTTCTGTTGCCCAAATAAAAATCACGATTGTTTTAGTGGCCCATATGTTTTTGTTTTATAACATTATACTTCATCCAATAATAAATTAAAAACACTTTTATACTTGCCTTCTTTTTACCGTAACAATTACTTGCCTTTAGCTATTACTTTTGCATGCAAATCTTAATCTTTGCAAAAAGAAGAAAATATATTAAAATTATTGGTTTTAATCAGAGGATCTTTACGTATTATATTGCTGGATCTCTGTTTGATCTTTAATAGTTTGATTGTCACTATTTAGATTCATAGTTAATAAAAAGATTTAAAATAATATAGTGATTTTATCAAACCTAGTAATTTTTACTTCTGTTGAAACTAAAAGAGCTATACTAAATTAAAGCTTCAAATATACAAAAATGACACAAAACTATCTGAATTTTTATAGATATTAATATACACACTAGATATCCGCTAAAGTTGACTCAAATTAATTGGCAATAAATAAATTGATTTAAATCAATTATATATTAGTGTTGGTCCCTTCAAACTTTCGATGCGGATTTTAACATGCTCCCTATAGCTCTTAACGGTTCATCTTGAACTGAATTTCATTTTAAAACCAATAATAAACTTTTTTGTGCCACCCTATTTGGATCAACAAACTAATCTTTCATACCGAGTTAAGTTTTATTGGCTTCGTACTTAAAACCAATTGGTAAATTAATAAGTGTGTTGACTCAAATCCTTTATATACTAGTGTTGGTCTTTTCAAACTTCTGATGTGGAATCGATCCTAACAAATACCAAAAGTTTATCAATCTAAACAAAAATAAATTTTTTTTACTGCAATTACAAAAAAAGATTATGCTTAGGAGTTAGGGCACATTCCTAATAGGTAGAATAATTATCTACGATACTACATCTCTCAAACTACATTTCTCTTTAGTTAGACAACATTAATGTATTATCATTGGATTCCAACTTCTCACTTTATATATTGAAAGTTTCTTGAAATATTATTTGTAAAAATTAGTTACACATGGTAGACGTTACTTTGTCATCACCAATAGAGGCAATTCCAATCATGTACTGAATCCCTTGTTTCCACAAAAATGTGATTACATTCAAATTTTCATCGGCAATTTTCATTCTCGGTTGAACATGCATAAAACAAGATCCAAACGAATTATTGTCTCATATCAGTAACTACTCCTAGGGCCGTATACGTAGATTTATTTACAAAAAGGAAAAAGTTCAGTTTTTTTTAAATATTAAATGTCAGTTTTATTCTAGTACCGATTATTTTCAAAACAAATATGTTCCACGAATCTCTTTTGCCCGTATACATACACACACACGTATAGAAAGTCATCGGAACTAAACCAAAGTATGAACTGTTTAGGTAGATGCAGATAGGAACCGAAGTACTAAACTCTAGAAAACTCTAAATTTCGATTAAAAAAAAAATAAATAAACTATATCAATCCATCTAGCTGACAAGCTCTCAGATCTGGATTCTTTCCATTCTATAAATTTTCAATCCCTCTTCTTACATCAGTAATTTCCAACGAAATGATCCATAGTGGTCCACTAATGTGTTTTACATATACAATTAAAAAAAAAAGTATGACATACATTCCTTTAGGGTTCCTAAAAATAGGATCCGATGATGACTAAAAGACATTTTACTTTCTTCGTTTTTAAAAGAATGACATCGAAATGTCCATACAATGAAACCTTGAGATATTGGTTTGTTAGAGATCTCAAAACTCTGAAAAATTTCCTGAAATTTAAAATGGCTTTAATGGGAAATGAGAAAAAGATAATATTTCTTGTCTTACTGGTTTTATATTATGTTAGTGGAACAAGTTAAGTATTAAACTATTATTTTAACCGAGGAAGTAGGTCTAAGTTTGATGCGAGAAAATGACATTAGATTAAAACTTTGAAGCTCTCGACCATAAATTGAAAACAGATTTGGCAACAACTTTTTCTTCATGTGAAGTGTTTGGTGCATTTCCTTAACATCTATTTTTATATAGAATTTTTTTTTCATACGAAGAAAAGAAAAAATGGTCTGAAAAATATCATTATCTTGCAGCTGAGCAATAGATTAAACGTCTCTACACCTATATTTCGGATTTAATACTTTTAAAAGTAAGAGACTTCAGTTTATGGATTTTTTATTTTTGAGACTTCTTGTATGCTCTTTAATTAGATTGGATCGCCTGTTTATAAATTGTTAATTTAGTATGTTGCAAACAGTAGATCATCAATTACAATTTATAATAAATTTTAGTTATTTTTGTTGGTAAACAACATGGTTAATTCAGATTATGTAAGTTATAGATTAGATTGGATCGCCTGTTTATAAATTATTAATTAGTATGTTGCAAACAGTAGATCGTCAATTACAATCTGTAATATATATATATTTTTTTGGGTAAACAATATGTTTAATTTAGATTATGTAAGTTATAGATTAATCCGAAAACAATTGAACAAAAAAAAGATTAATCTGAAAACATTGAATTGAATTCCAAACTATGTTTTTGTTTACAATTAGATTCAGTTAGATGATGCGAGAGTAAAAATAATCATGGCTTAACCCTGAAGTTTCCGACGAACTAATTCACGTTTCCGTAAAGTTGCAAAGGAAAAAGGGAAAAAAATACTTGGCACCCATTTGACGCAATTGAGGGACTAAAATTACATAAAACAAAATCTTAAATTAAGGTGAAATAGATTGAATAAACATGTTTTGTTTGGTCATGAGATTAAAAAAAAACATGTCTACGACGTATGAAATAATAATTTAGTTCTTATAAACAATCTGTATACATAACTTTGAGTCACACCTATATCGAATTTCACTAGTTTAACGTACGCTTCTAATATCAATTTCATTATTTCTTTAAGATAGTGCTCAAAAATAGGTTTCGGATTTCAATTTACGTGTCTTTGTAATTCTAGCTGTATTTTCTTAATCAATCTAAAAAATCCTACGGAGACTACTTCGTCTAACAATAAAATTTAAATATAAGCTACATGCGGACCACATATCATAAAAATTCGTATATACTAATAGCATTATATATTAGATATATTATACCATTTGCTAACTCGGAGTTCCAGACTTGTTCAAGTTGATATTCGACGCCACGATTTTTACAAAAGCTCACAGTCTAATACATTTTTTAATAATACTTAATTCTAATTATATACTTTAGTTTGACTATATCAAATTTGGCATGATCCTTGCATATCAGCCAATTAATCACCTTTTTCATAAAAGTAGTATTTGCTTTATGCAGATATAATAGATTTTTATACCTAAATATGTATATGCACAATAAATAAAAAAAACCATCCCTAGTCAAAAAATTATTTACAAAATGGTTTAAAAATAGAAATGGGGAATCACAAAGTTTGCAACATTCTGGAATTAAACAGACTAATGAAATGTTAATTATTCGTTTTTCTTCATTCCATGTTTCATGATCCGATTTAGGGATGTATTCAGAGTGTATAAAGTTGAATAATTATTAGTGCGTCTCGAATGCACTAAATGCCTCCATGTCACGATTCACTAACCTAAAAAAAAAATGACATTTCTTTATTTATTTTGAATTGCGAAAGGTGATCGCATGCACAATTGTACATGGTACCTTTTTGTTTTACCAAAAATTATACAAGTATGATTTCTCCATAAAAAATGTATGTCACAAGTCAAAAGTCGTTTTAATTCACTGCATAATATTGTAATTTAAGTCAATTTTACATCATTTTCACAAACCACATCAACGACGATATTTGAACTGCCAATAGAGCAGTAGATTTTTACAAAAAAAAATTCACATGAAATTTGACATATCGTCAGGGTATGAGACAGAATCTAAGGAATTACACGACAAAAGACAATTTTTCATTCGGACAATTTTAGCCCATACCTTTTCAAACCAGAAACGTGACTGCTTTAAGCAGAATCTATGGAGCGATGCTAAGGGTAGTTTCGGTAAGATAAAATATCCACTTTTTCCTGAAAGGAATCTCTCCTCTAAAAATGCTGACGTATCGCATTTTACCGACACGTTATTGTTAGCTTTTCTTATTTATTTTTAATTAACCGTTCTCTAATCGTTACTTAGTTTATTTAATTTCCTATATTAAAAATCTGTGAGATTACCGATACAACCAACCTATGGTAAGATATTTTACATCTTTGTTTAAACCAAACAAGAAAGATTCTATCTTAATTCTTAAAATATGGACCATTACCAAAATCTCATTTTCAAGGTTTTTTTTTTTAAATTGAACATTACAAACAAATTTTAAGAAAGGCTTTTCTTTTTACCCTTGAATATGGTGGTACTTTTGAATGTAAAACATAAAAAAGGCCTTTAAAAAAATTCCAAAAGTTGGTAATGTTCTCCTTAAATTCGATATATGTTTAATTTTTTTATAAACATTCAGATTTAACTAATTATTTTGGTGTACGGATTAAAGTCATAATTAAGTCCACTGACCTTACACTGCCCCTAGTCCTAAAGACCCCTCCTAACATTAAACATTTTTTCTCCAATTCTTTCTTTGCTGCTTATTAAAGCAACGGCTGTGATTGCATTACCTCGGTGACTTCAGATCCAATCAACGGCCCCACGTTCATCTCTCTCTCTCTCTGAACATTCAAACAACAAATATAGAAAGAAGCAGCCAGCAGCAAGAGACGAGAGAGGAACAACAAAACTGAAACGTGCCTCCATTTCTAAACCCAAATCCTCTAGTACAAAGGACACAGACCCTCTTAAATGCCAAAGGTCCTCTTTTTATTTTTTTCGTGTTCTTCCACTCTCAACAGCTTTCACAAATCTGGGCATGTTTTTTTTCTCTGAAATCCACATTCATTCTTCTCTTTTAAGATCAGTGGGTTTCTTTACTCTTTAATCTTCTCCTCTCTTGAAGTTTCAATCTTTAGGTTTTTTTGCTCTTCTGAAAATGCTGTGTTTTTTTTTTTGTTCAAATCAATGTTTTAGTTACTAATTTAAAAACTCATCCTCACGGGTTTCCTTCCTTTTGCCCCATTTACTCTTTTACTCAATTTATCAATTTTTCTTTTTCCAAAGATCTCTAATATGTAATAAAAACAAACCCTTTTTGCAGGTTTATGCTTTGATTGGCAGAGGAGAAGAGGGAAATTTGAAGTAATTAGGTAGCGAGAAGAGAACAAAGTTCTTTTTTTTTTTGTTATGGTGGGGGCGATGGCAAACAATGGAAGAATCCGGTCAGCTTTTCCGGTGGCGAATGGGTCAAAAGATCTAACGCCGAACAGTGCTCCGGCGAGCACGGCGGGATCTGAATATGGTCCCGTTGAGTTCACAAGAGACGACGTTGAAGCTCTTCTTAATGAGCGAATCAAGTACAAGAGCAAGTTCAACTACAAGGTTTCTACTTTTTTGCACCTCATTAAATACATCATTTTTTTCCTTTTTACCAGAATCCAATATTCATTTCATCCTGTGTATGTAATGTAAGGGTAAAAAAAAAAGAATCTATTTTAGATTTGATAATATGACTGATGTTTGAATTTGATTGTGTTGTGGTAATGAATACGCTTATTAATTAGGCTTCTTGTTAACAGAGAGTTTAGTTGCTAAATCTCGAGTAAAGAAGTTTTGAATTTCAAGTAGTTTTACTGGCTTCTCTCGTTGGATCCGTTGGTTTTTTTTTTTTTGAAGAAGATTTGATTGTTATAAGACAATTTGTGGGACCTTTTTTTTGGCTATAGCATTGAAGACTTTGTTTTAAGTGTTGATCCTTTTTGGCTTTAATTTCAGTTTGCTTACTGGCTTTTCTCGTTGGATCTGTTGGTTTTTGAAGAAGATTTGATTGTTATAAGACAATTTGTGGGACCAAAATAGTTTTGTCTGTTTGATAAGCATTAAAGACTTTTTGTTTACGTGTTTGGCTCTTTTGGTGGAAACTCTTTTTGGTAGTTAGCTAGCTTGAATTTTTGAATGTTCTTTCTTGGTGGTTGATTTTGCAGGAGAGATGCGAGAATATGATGGATTACATAAAAAGGCTAAGACTTTGCATTAGATGGTTTCAAGAACTCGAGTTGGATTACGCTTTTGAGCAGGAGAAGTTGAAGAACGCGTTGGAAATGAATGAGAAGCATTGTGCTGACATGGGTGCGTTTTGCAAATCAAAGTTTAGCTTTTGAAGTTTTTCGTTAGTTTTGGGATTTAAAAGTTTATACTATTGCAATTTGATGACAGAGGTTAGTCTGAAAAACAAGGAAGAGGAGCTGAATATGATAATTGAGGAACTGAGGAAGAATTTTGAATCTGTTCAAGTTCAACTTGCCAAGGAACAAACGGAGAAGTTGGTAAGAAGCGGCTAGCTTCTAAGTAAATACTTGTGTCTAGTCGTATGTTTCGGTTTTAACTCGATAATGTTCTCATTAGGCCGCAAAGGATTCTCTCGGAGAAGAGAAAGAAGCAAGACTCGCTATTGAAAAGGCACAAGCTGGTCTCACAGAAGAGCTAGGAAAAGCACAGGGAGAACTTCAAACGGCTAACCAGAGGGTGAGGAAACTCGAAAAAGGACCTGAAATGTTAAGTTGCGCTCACCTGATTTCGACTAATGTGGACTGACTTTTGTGGGTTTTGGTTCAGATACAATCGGTAAATGACATGTACAAACTGTTGCAAGAGTATAACTCAAGCTTGCAGCTGTATAACAGCAAGCTACAAGGTGATCTTGACGAAGCTCATGAAACTATAAAACGCGGTGAGAAAGAACGGACTGCCATCGTCGAGAATATCGGTAACTTGAAGGGTCAGTTTTCAGCATTGCAGGATCAGTTTGCTGCTTCTAAGGTGATTGATTCTCTGTTTTTATTTGATCAACATTAGTATATGTTTGTAAGTTTGATTAGAATATGATCGAGTGTCTTGTGTTTTTTTGGGGTAAGGCCTCTCAAGATGATATCATGAAGCAAAAAGCTGATCTGGTAAATGAAATCGCGGGCCTCAAAGTCGAGCTTCAGCAGGCTAAAGATGACCGTGATCGCCATTTAACCGAAGTAAAAACCTTACAAACCGAGGCAACCAAGTACAATGACTTCAAAGACACCATAACCGAGCTCGAGGTTCCTATTCATTTTTTATAATTTCTTTCGAAAATCTCATGCAGATTATATTATACTAAGAGAGATGTAAATTTTTTTGGTCCAGACCACATGTTCTTCCCAGAGTAGCCAGATTCGAGAGTTGCAAGATCGACTACTATCTTCTGATAGGAGACTGCAGGTTCCATCACATTCTCGAGTTACACATAATGACTATATTATATTTTACAAGTTCTTAAGTTCTTGATACCATTCTTGATTTTTTTTTTTTTTTTGGTTTAGATGTCTGATCTAACTACGTTTGAGAAAATGAATGAGTTTGAAGACCAGAAGCAAACCATCATTGACCTGAAAAGCCGCGTAGAAGAAGCAGAGCTTAAACTCGTCGAAGGAGAAAAGCTACGGAAGAAGTTGCACAATACTATTCTTGTATGATCCGCTTAACTAACCTCTTGCCACATTTGTTTTCTTCCCACTTTGTGTAAGCTTGCCTGATCCTGGTTGGTTCTCATCTTGCAGGAACTGAAAGGCAACATACGAGTGTTCTGTAGAGTTAGACCTCTATTGCCTGGAGAGAATAACGGCGAAGAGGGTAAAACTATTTCATACCCAACATCTCTAGAAGCACTTGGTCGCAGTATTGACCTGAACCAAAACGGTATGAAACGATAAACTTACTGCAAAAACAGTGGTTCTTGCGGAAACTACACAGTTTTTTTATAACATTTTGATGTGTTTTTTGCTTTTGGCAGCGCAAAAGCATTCTTTCACATTTGATAAGGTCTTTGTGCCAAATGCATCACAAGAAGACGTCTTCACGGAGATCTCTCAACTTGTTCAGAGTGCTCTCGACGGTTACAAGGTAACCAAAAACCTGCATATGTCAGAAGAAAGCTTTGTGTGTAGCTGTTTGTTTGACTGGTTAAACACTGATGTTAATCCATTGTGTGGCAGGTTTGCATTTTTGCATATGGACAAACTGGTTCGGGAAAAACTTACACGATGATGGGTAGACCAGGAAACCCCGAGGAGAAAGGACTGATACCGAGATGTTTGGAGCAAATCTTTGAGACGAGGCAGTCTCTTCGATCTCAGGGATGGAAATACGAATTGCAGGTCTGTTTTTGTTTTTATCTTTTATCTTTTAAGTAGCACTGAGTAAGGATACATCCTTGTGATTAGAATCGTATGTATAACTTTCCTAGTCTTGTATCATATGTGTATATAGGTATCTATGTTGGAGATATACAATGAAACGATCAGAGATCTCTTGTCGACAAACAAAGAAGCAGTGAGAACAGACAATGGTGTTTCTCCACAGAAACATGCTATTAAACATGATGCTAGTGGGAACACACATGTCGCTGAGCTTACTATCTTGGATGTTAAAAGCTCCCGAGAGGTTTCGTTCCTCTTAGATCACGCTGCTCGTAACAGGTGAGTGTAGCTTAAAGCAAAACCCATTTCAAGTAACTCCAAACCAAGGATTTATGAACAAGTTAGCCACCAAGATTTTTGTTTTTTTTTTAAGTTATTTTCTTTCTTCTTTAGATCGGTAGGGAAGACTCAAATGAACGAGCAATCATCAAGAAGCCATTTTGTTTTCACACTGAGAATCTCCGGTGTCAACGAGGTATTTATTAACCGAACCTGTTTTTTTTTCATTTTTTCTTATAGAGCTTGTTGTCTCATGAACCAAACTGTTTTTCTTTCTTCTTCTTCCAGAGCACTGAGCAACAAGTACAAGGGGTATTGAACCTGATTGATCTTGCGGGGAGTGAGCGTTTATCGAAGAGTGGATCAACCGGAGATAGACTTAAAGAAACTCAAGTGAGTTCTTTAAAAATTACAAAACAAGATTATGGTTTTTTTCTTGCAGTTTTAGCTTTTATAAAACATTCTTCCTTTTCTTTCTATGTTTAGGCAATCAACAAAAGCTTGTCGTCTCTTGGCGATGTCATATTCGCCTTAGCAAAGAAAGACGATCATGTACCATTCCGAAACTCGAAGCTCACTTATCTTCTCCAGGTACTATTCTACTTTACAAGACACAGATTCTCAAAAGGTTTTGTTCCTTTAGTTGCGCCTGATGATGAAACCACGTTTCATTTGTGATTTCAGCCTTGCTTAGGCGGTGACTCAAAGACTCTAATGTTTGTGAACATTGCGCCGGAATCTTCTTCAACCGGTGAGTCTCTCTGCTCGCTTAGATTCGCAGCGAGAGTGAATGCTTGTGAGATTGGAACTCCGCGTAGGCAGACTAACATCAAGCCATTGGATCGTTTGAGCCTTGGATGAGAGAAAGAGAGAAATGAATTTGAAGTTTGAAGTTTGAAGCTTGAAGCTTGAAGCTAAAGCACCATTTTTAAAGTTAATTATATGGATGTTTGTACTTAAAAATATGGCCACACGACTTAACGAAGGATGGGATGATTCTAACGAGAAAACAGAAAAGACCTTTTGTTGTAATCTGTATAGTTTGGTTTAGCATTTTAAAAATACCTCTCGTTTCTGTATTTGTTTTCTTCTTCTTCTGGATCAGTAGGATTCTGCTTGTTGATGTTTGGATTCATATATTAATTATTTTCTGGCATTCAAAATATTTATATCTCTTTGTTATTTGATCAAATGTGGTCTAGAAGTTTAATGGTAATGTTTGGTCAAAGTTTTGATATGATTCTGTTTTAGTAAAAGACCCAGATTAAGTAGTTTTTTCTTCTTCTCAAGGTTCACATACAAATCAAGTAGCAAGCTGCTTTACACAGAGGAAAACAAAAAACAAAGAGAGAGTCTAATTTAATCCCGAGAGAAAAAAGTTCACACACACTTTGTAACACACTCAAAAGCTAAACTGTGTTGCTGCTTAGTGAAGGCTACGCATGATGCCATGTATGTATCCTCCGGTCATAATGAAAGACATGAAGGACACAACTCCAGCCGGAAATATCTTCTTCGAACCCATGTACCGCGTCCCCATCACCCACGTTAATGCACCCGCCATCACTTTTTTTAACAAATAAACAATCAAAACAAAACAAAGTATTCAGGCGTTTAACAATCGAATGAGAAAAAAAAAAAATAGCAAACTGTTGAGCTACTATTTAGAGGATTGTAATTGTATTTCCATTCATGTAGAGAACTACTACTCTGCTATTGGATATCTTTTTTTTTTTTTTCCCTTACCTACGCCGATGGTTGATGCAAGAACAGGTTTTGTTGGGAGCTCACGGAAAACATACAGCAGAACAGCAGCTGAAAGTCCACCCGCAAGCAGCGATTTCTGGCTACCGCTCTTGAGGTAACCCATCAACCCACCAACTGTATCGAAACCAGGTAACAGCCAAAAGACATATTGAGACACTGAAGCATAATCAAACTTTGGGAGTTTTGTCACTTTATATAGGCAAAGCATAACGGATTTTTCTTGAATACATTTCAAGTATAGTTGTGAGTTCATAAGAAAGAGTGACAATTCAACTTCACATTTCAGTTTCATCTGATAAGCATACACAGATACCTCGATTATAGCATATGATTCACATTTAGTTACATCAACAAGGAGAGGAAACACATTCAAATTCGAACCTAACGCTATGACAGTCATATACACACAGAGAAATCCAGAAACCACAATGGCATTAAACTGAATCAAAGCCACATCTCTAGCATATAGTCGTCAATAGCAATGGGGAGAGAGTCTTATAAACTCCTCTGAACATGTGGCGTGGTTCACAAATACAGATAAGATTCTCAGCTCCGATAAGACTGTGCAATTTAAGAAATCAAATCTAAATGAAGAAGCAGATAAACCCCTAAACCCTAAAAGTCGAACAAATGATAAAAACTGAAACTGACCTCCAACAAGGAAAGCGTAACCAAGAGTCAATTTCTGCGACATAGACAAAGGCGTATTCCTCTTCCCATCGCTCTCTTCCTCGCCCCCTTCTCCTCCTTCATTTCCATCGCCGCCGCCGCCGCCCAAATTATCACCTCCAATTCCACCACCACCACTCCCGCCGGCGATCTCAGGCTCAGGCTCAACTTCGACACTTTTGACTCCCGAATCGACGCAATTAGCGGTAGTAGTGGAGATTGTCTTGGTTGAATCCGAGGGAAGAGCAACCGCGGCGAGAGGAAGTCGTCGTCGGTGACCGGATGCGATCGCCAGAGGATGAAAACCGTTGGAATTAAGGAAAGCGATACGTCGGATCGGTGAAGCAGTAGGGGTCTTGAGTGAGAGGAGCTTGGGCTTGACGTGAATGAGAGATGACTGGGACGACGAACTCAAAAGCAAATCCGCCATTTCTCTTCTTCTTCTTCTTCTTCTTCTTCGCTTCGATTAACTTAACGACTACAAAGTCAGCCAAATCGTGGAGCAATAGGTTTGACAATTACACCTTTACCCTCAACTAATCTCGGTAATTATATAACTCTCCTCGACAAATTACCCGAAAAAATCTAGGGTTTTGTGCAAATAAACCATTGCGGTTAATATTTTTTGCAAAATCAACCCTCACGTGTTTGTTGTGCAAGTCAATTCCATGAACTGCAAAGTCACCCGCAATATTGGACATGCGTATATCGTCGACATCGACACCGTCTGCAAGTGTTAGAAAAGAGACGGAATGATAAAACGACCCCGTTTTAACTTAACTAAAAGGCACGATTTTTTTGGTTATATCATCGATGTCGACACCGTTTGTCATATATGTGTTATCCCCAAATCAAAATCTAGGGTTCATCCGACGGCGACTAGAGAAGCGATTAAGAAGATTTTTCGACGTCGATTCGCAATTCAGCAATAGAGGTACCTTTCTTATTTATTACATGTTGCTTTAGATAATAGAGTTTAGGAATCGTGGTTATCATGTTTTGTTTCCTCGTTAGATGAAAAATCTGGGTTCGAGATGTTTAAGAAGTTATGGATTTCTTTCTTATTGTTTATGAAATGAAGGAGATGGGTCAATACAGTTACAGTTGGAGTTCTTCTGAAAGAGCAAGTGTGCGGTCCGATGATCGAGTGAGCACACAAATGGGGATTCCTCGGAGCTGTTATTGTGGGAAGAACCCAATCCTTCTCACCTCTGACTTACATGACAGTGTGGGAAGGAGGCACTACGCTTGCGAGGATGCAGATGTAAGTTGATAAAACTTGAATGTGCATTGTGAATTTTTAATTGTGAATGTGGCTTGCCAATTTTGAAACATGAATGTGCATTGTGAATTCACGTTTAATCCAGATTGGTGGCTGTAATTTCTGGAAGTGGTGGGAAGAGGCGGTCATGGAGGAGTTTAAAGAAGTTAAGGTGGCGAAAGAAGAGCTTGAAGATAGGATTCGTTTAATCACCCGTGATGAAAAAGGGGTGTTTGTGGATCCCAGTATGATGTGGGCTAGTGTTAACCGCAATCGTGATGAAGTTAACCGCCTCCATGTTCTTTGCAAACAAACTAGAGAGAAGTATGAAGAGATGAGGATGGTGGTGGAAGAGCTCCAGAGTCGTGATGTAAGTGGTGAAGTTGAAAGGAGTGCTTTGGCTGTGAAGGAGATGAAGAATCTCATTTTGATAGCTATTGGTTTGGCCCTTGTAACCTTTATGGNATGGTTGATGCAAGAACAGGTTTTGTTGGGAGCTCACGGAAAACATACAGCAGAACAGCAGCTGAAAGTCCACCCGCAAGCAGCGATTTCTGGCTGCCGCTCTTCAGATAACCCATCAACCCACCAACTGCATCGAAACCAGGTAACAGCCAAAAGACATATGAGAGACACTGAAGCAATAATCAAACTTTGGGGGAGTTTTGTCACTTTATAGGCAAGCATAACGGATTTTTCTTGAATACATTTCAAGTATAGTTGTGAGTCCATAAGAAAGTGACAATTCAACTTCACATTTCAGATTCATCTGATAAGCATACACAGATACCGATCGCGAAACTCGATTAGGACCATATGATTCACATTTAGTTACATCAACAAGGAGAGGAAACACATTCAAATTCGAACCTAACGCTATGACAGTCATATACACACAGAGAAATACAGAAACGACAATGGCATGAAACTGATATCCAAGTCACTATCTCTAGCATATAGTCGTCAATAGCAATGGAGAGAGAGTCTTATAAACTCCTCTGAGCATGTGGTGTGGTTCACAAATACAAATAATAAGTGTCTTAAGATATTTCTAATCCTTATCGCATAGTTGATATATCTTTTAAAAACATTCACAAAATGGATTCTGTGCTACGAAGAAGTTGATCATTGATCAGATTGCTCAGCTCCGATAAGACTGTGCAATTTTAGAAATCAAATCTAAATGAAGAAGCAGATAAACCCATAAACCCTAAAAGTTGAACAAATGATAAAAACTGAATCTGACCTCCTACAAGGAAAGCGTAACCAAGAGTCAGTTTCTGCGACATAGACAAAGGCGTATTCCTCTTCCCATCACTCTCCTCCTCGCCGCCTTCTCCTCCTTCATTTCCATCGCCGCCGCCGCCGCCGAAATTATCACCTCCAATTCCACCACTACCACTCCCGCCGCCGATCTCAGGCTCAACTTCGACACTTTTGACTCCCGAATCGACGCAATTAGCGGTAGTAGTGGAGATTGTCTTGGTTGAATCCGAGGGAAGAACAACCGTGGCGAGAGGAAGTCGTCGTCGGTGACCGGATGCGAGCGCCAGAGGATGAAACCCGTTGGAATTAAGGAAAGCGATACGTCGGATCGGTGAAGCAGTAGGGGTCTTGAGTGAGAGGAGGGGCTTGGGCTTGACGTGAATGAGAGATGACTGGGACGAGGAACTCAAAAGCAAATCCGCCATTTCTATTCTTCTTCTTCTTCTTCTTCTTTGCTTCGATTAACCTAACGACTACAAAGTCAGCCAAATCGGGATCGTGGAGTAATAGGTTTGACAATTACACCTTTACCCTTAACTAATCTCGATAATTTTATAACTCTCCTCGACATATTACCGAAAAATCTATCATTGGAGAAATTTTTGTTTATCTAAATGAGTAAAGACCACATAACTGCATCTTAACTGGACCAAACTTATGAAAAAAAAAAAAAAAAACTGGACCAAACTTGTGAAGAACTAAGTTTCAGTTTTTGTTACATTGTTCTTGTTTCTTCATAACCTCTGGTAGCTACCTAATTACTATATCGCGTTCTCATTCCCAAGCTGACGATCGCTAGCTACTTCTTGGTTGGAGGATTGAGCAGTGTCATGTATTGTTGAAGAAATGGTCAAATATGTATATATACAAAGATTTTCGTTCTTATTGAATCAATGAATTTGGGTAATAACTTGCACAAGCTAAATCAAATTCCTTGGATAGATTTTGGTTGTTTGTGAATTTGCATATCGTGAGTGAATGAACAGAGAAGTGAAGTCATGAGATCTGTATTATGTAACCAAAAAGAAGTAGAAAAAAAGAGAGGAAATCTTAGCAATTATAGCTCGCAGAAACATTAGGTTTAGCTACAAAACTCCATAATCAATCTCAAGGAAAGTCAGTTTGGATCGGACAAGGCCATTCCTGATTCTGTTTTGAGTCTTTTTAGGAGTTGTGAGTTCAAAGATTCTCAGATCTCCAACATCATTACTTAATATCCACGTAAGCTTACGTTTCTACAGTCCAGAGCAACTTCAACCTCTGCGCTCAATGAGACTTGGGGAGATTACGATATCGCCATGAGATCGTAATGGCAAAACGGTGTTTGTTGCATTTACTTTCGGATTTCCCATCTGAATTTTTCATGGGAGCTGTGTATTTCTGTTATCGGAGTTGTGTTGTTGTTTGAAGGTTTACGAATCAAAGAATTACAACCTAAACTTATCATTCTATAATTTCTATTAAACTAGTACAAATGAAAACTTCACAGTTTCACTACATGCATCAGTCAATGACAAATATCATTCCAAGTATAACACCCCGGTTTTTCTAAACTGGGGCTACTTTTATCTTCTTTAAATTTTAAAAGGTTTAGTCTAAATTTCAGTATTTCATTTTTCCTAAATTCTTTTTATAGAATACTAGGTCTTTCATCCGCGTTATGCTCGTGTATATATTATAGATTGATTTAATACATAATTTGATTAAATAAATTTTAGATTAGCAAATTGCAATGATAAAATTGTTATATGATGTTTGGTTAAAATACTTAAAAGAATTTTGGATATTATTTTTTTAAGCTTTATAGTTAATCATTTTTATTTAATTTTTTCGTTATGTGATGTATTGCGTTTTTAGCGAATTCTAACTATTGTTTTTTACAGTTTTTCGAGTCTTTTCTATATTTTTAGAGTCATTTCAGGTTGAATCACGTTTGAATGAGTCTAAGGCTTAAAAAAAAGGATCGGAGGCAAAAGTTCAAAAAATGGCATTCTCGGAGCTCAGATCGATCGATCTACACATGGATCGATCGATCCAACATAAAGAGAAAAGACGTAAGATTTCAGATCGAACCGAGCTCGGTAGAACGATCGTTCTGCTCGGGATCGATCGATCCCCATCGGATCGATCGATCCAATGTTTGGCGTAATATTTCAGATCGATCCGAGCCTTGAAGATCGACCGTGAAGCTCAGATCGATCGATCCCATTATGGATCGATCGATCCCCTCACAAAACCGACCCCGGCCGGTTTACTCGCAGAAGAAAAGGAAACTTCGGTTTTTCCTATTTTCGGTTGGCTTTGGAATAGATTTCGACCCAGAACATGACAAAGTCTATATATACTTATTTTTGACCATTGTTTAGGCCACGCTTTCTTTTATATTAAGACTTTTGGCTTTTGGCAATTTGTAAGCTTCGGGGAGACGAATCTCTGACTCTACATCTTTGAGAAGATTTCTGAACCCCTTTGGATTTATTTTTATTTGATTATGAGTTTCTCTTCATCTCCTTGTTGTTTCTCTGTTTCCATGGCTGAGTAGTTCCATAGTTAGGTTTAGGGTTTCAAGGGAACTTAGGAATCATTGAATTAGACATAGATAGGGATTTATCATCCGTTGTCTTCACCTATCGTTGTGTTTATTGCTTAGACTGAATTGATCACTTAGTCTATGATTTAGGGTTTAATCTATTCATCGAAAGTGTTATAGATTGCTTGAAAGAACATAGGTGAGCGGTTTGTTCTTAGCCAACGGAAGCTGATGCTAAGGCAATCCGTGAACAAATTGAACCTGCTTGCTAATGCTTGTTTAGAATTCTAAGTTCAAACGACAGTTTAGATACTTAGGTTGCTAGATAAAGTGATTAAGACCACGACAGTGGATTGGTTAAACATTTATGTTTGAGTTCTAGACTGAACTTATTTGTTCCCTGAATAATTGTTTGATTTATGATCTCCGAATTCCTGCGAATTGCCCTTGACCTAACGTTTCGTCTAATTGAATTTTACATCGCTTTTATCGCTATTTTCGTTTTACCTTGCAAACAACAACCATATCTTTGTCTTAGCTTAGTTTCACTCATTAAGAATCGTAGTGTAGCATTTGGAACTTGTGGATTCGATCCCTAAATACTACGACATTGCTGTGCACTTGCAGTAGTTATTTTATAGGGTTAAAACCTCTGTATCATTATGGTTATATTTTATGTAAAATTTTATGGTCATAGATCAAATTTAAATATATCTTTTTGACAAAGTGTTTGAAATCTTTCTTCTTTTTTTTTCTGTTTTAAATTTTATTATTGGTAACAATTTGTTTTGATGGTGGTCGTGGAACCGATTTTACCGTGGCCAAGCTCGGTTCATCACATCGACGAGAGGGCATGTCAAACAATACGCCTACCTGCAGACCGAACTCTCCGTAGGCATCACGACCGATGAGACGCGCACCGACGATAAAAAAATACTCGGCGAGAGAAACCTTTATTGGTTCGAGAGGATATGTAACTGGATGGCAGGATTGGCGGAGTCAATAAGAAAACGCGTCAGAAATATATAAATAGAAAAATGATCAAACCGAAGAGAAGAAGTCGTCCGGAAATATAATTTATCTTTTGTTTCAATTTTTGCTGTTAGTCATATGATATTCACTTCCGATAAATTTTAGTATTAGTTTTAAACACAGACTCTAACTGTGACCAAATGAATGATGAGCAATAGTGAATTTCCCTTCATTCTTTAATTTTTTTACTATTTATCAGTAAAATATTTTCCAACCATTCCTTTTTATTCTTTATTATAAAAGGAATTATAAAACAAAATCATTTCTTACCAAATTTGGAGAGAGGAATAAAACATATTTATTTATTTATTTTTATATCTTTCATTCCCACTCATTTCTATTATTTTGTTTCTTTCATTTTTTTCCTTTTTTCTAATATTCATTAATGTCACTAGTTAAAACCATAATCGATTTATCTTCTGGATATATGAAAAAATAAATAAAATTTCCTAAAAAGCACATAAATTATTGTATGATAGTCAACTCCTTTTGGATTCGTTCTAGTAGATAAGGTAAACTAAAAAACATCTGGAAACCATGTATGGCAAAATTCATGCCTCCACCGCTCCACGGAACTTGGGAAAAGAATAAGTCAAACTTTAAAATATTTGTGCAAATATACTTGTTTATTATATAACATTCATATATCATTATGACATTTGATTCAGAATATTGAAGTTTATTATAGATACTCAAGTTGGTATATAACGCCACTTTTGCATACATTATTAATCAAACTAAAAGCAATTGGATTAGCCGATCATAATTTATCCCTTCGTGTTGACTTTAAATTTCGTTAATTTATTTACGATCTGAATAATGTGTGAACTGAAGCCAGTAAGTTTATGGGATAGGTAAGTTAAGTAAAGTAAGTAATTCACAAATTGACATTTTATATTGTATTTAACAAGATGAAAATAGTTTGTACTGAATAGTTTAATCTGATTAGCTTTCATGCATAGAAAAAGATGCGTTCCTATATATCGAATTTTGTGTGTGTGTTTTTCTTCTTCTTCAAATAATAGTAGTCAAAAAAATAATAGTAGTGAATAAAACCAAAAAACAAAAATAATAAAAGTGAAAGTTTTGTTGTTAATAGTGAAAACGATCATCTCTTATTATATAAAACTAGATTAGGATCCGCGTTTACGCGGGTTTGTAATAACAAAATTTTAAACCCGTTAAATAATTATTTAAAAAAATAGAAAACAAAATTGGATCACTACTTTAAAAAATATATATTAAAAACACAAAATTGAAACCTAAGAGTTGTTTATTTATTTAATTCTCATATGTTTTCAATTAAAATATTCAAAACACAGAATCTTTTACGAATCTTTTGCGAATCCTAAGCAACATTAACCCTACTTCTTTTGTAGTTCACACATTTTATCAACCATTTTTTTTCTGTTCTGCTTCATTTAAAACTTGGGTATGCAATTCGAGTCATTCGATTATGTTAACGATCTCCCCATTAACTCTCTCCAAGCAAACAAAGTATTTTTTTTACTTCATAGTCATCTCTCGTATATGATCTCTCTACTCTCTATATCATAGTTAATCTTATTTATTTTTTTTCCTTTTCTTAAATTTTAATAGATCTTTTTCATAATTAATATAAATTCTAATATTTTATCGGGACATGTGTTAAAATATTAAAATATATCATAGTTAATCTTATTTATTTTTATTTTATTTTTCTTTTCTTAAATTCTAATAGATTCTTTTCATAGTTAATATAAATTCTAATATTTTATCGGAATACATGTCAGAATCTGAATTGAATGAAGC
>JAHZTW010000002.1:51299938-51465490 GCA_020283515.1 Alliaria petiolata
TTTTTTTCTTTATAATATATATCTTTCCTTTTATTTTATTATTTATTTTTCTTTTTAAAATAGTAGTATTTCCTTTTTCTTTTAGGATTAATATATTTTTTCTTTATAATAAGATTTTAATCAAAACACGTGTCAAAATCTCATCGATTAACTTGCCACGTGTCACGATCATGTTAATTAGTAACTTTGACGCATCCAACTTTATATAATAAGATTTGTATCATCTCGTGAGTAAATATTTTATATTTTATTAAAATATATGTATATCTTATTATATAAAATTTGTTGCGTCAAATTTGCTAATTAGCATAATCGTGACACATATCAAGTTAATCGATAAGATTTTGACACATGTTAAAA
Source organism: Alliaria petiolata (assembly GCA_020283515.1). NCBI lineage: Eukaryota > Viridiplantae > Streptophyta > Magnoliopsida > Brassicales > Brassicaceae > Alliaria > Alliaria petiolata. Next base: position 51,300,299 of record JAHZTW010000002.1, read on the forward strand.
AATTCAACTAATTAGATTTTAATATATTTTTTACGTAAATCTAAAAACTAATTAAAAATATAATAAGTTTTTTTTAGATTAAAGAAATTGTATAATCAAATACCAATCCTAAAAACTTTAGATTAAAGAATTTATATAATCAAATACTAACCCTAAAAAGAAAATGATTAAAATAAAAAATATTTTTTAAAAAATATATATATACATTAATGGAAAACTAAAATAAAAACAAAAGTAAATAAAATTAACTACAAATTAAGAAAATATACAATCTTATTATATAAAGCTTGATGTTTCAAATTTGCTAATTAACATGATCGCGACATGTGTTAAAGTCTATCGATCAAATTTTGAGACTATTGAATAGATTTTATTTGCGAATTGTATTTTTCACAACAAAATAAATATTTTTTATTATTATATCAAAATTTTATCTTGAAATAGTAGTAAAATTTACTTACAAAAAAATATATTTAGTTTTTAGTTTTCTTTTTTCATATAAAATTTTATTTTCAAATATTTTTTTACCGATTTAAATTATGTTATTCGAAATCCGCATATATATGCAGATCCTAGTATGATATAAATATAAAAGATAACAAGAAGAGAAGGAGCATGACCATATATACAATATAATTTAATAGAAATATGATAATCATTAGTATAATATATTTTGAGAATATACCTACGATGTGTCGATGGATATCCCCTGATAAGTAGTTGACAAGTCTATTTATCAATTTGGCTTTCCTTTATATTTTGGGAAGAATATAAGTTGACTTACCTGACACATTTTTATGCGAAAATTTACCCAAATGCGAAAAGCTCAAGCGATATACGTCCACAATTTGAGTATTGCTTCATATTCGCCGTTTCTTCTTCTTCCAATATAGAAAAATAACTGAGTATTGGTTTTAAAAAAAAAAGAAACAAAAACGGTGTTCTTAATTATATTACCCCCTATATATATTGTAAAATTTTGGATTTGAACCTGAGATGTCGATGGGAATCTTACATATGTATTTTAAAATGTTGGCACTAATAAAAATGTTTTATATTGTTGGAGTGTTTGCTTATTTATCGTTATATATAATCTACTGATTGACCTTTTTACAGTTAGAAAAACACACTAACTTAAAAGAATATCTGACTGACCTATAGGACATACATATATATTTTTTTTTTCATACGAATATTTTTGGACTTCCTCTGTTACAAAATTCATATGGAATTTTCATGTATGTACGGGAGGAAGCAGAAGAATGTAATCTCCATAGATCACGACCAAACGACCATCCAACCATGTTCTCGAATCATTTCGGGTCCAATCCAACCAACCTGATCAGAAATAATTATCAATTTAAATTTGTTAATTCTAAACGAACAAAAAAAAGCATACAACTATTTAAAATAAAATCAAAACCAATGATAGGTATAGTTTTATTGCTCTCATACTCGAAAATATGATGACGTATGTGCAACTGGTAAGTATATATATATAAACACAGATTATGAATTTAAAAATAAAGAATTAAAAAACATTTGTATGGGCCTTGTAAGCCCAAAAACAGATGAAGCATGCGCGTGAAAACAACTCTAATATCTGGATTCCAAGATTCCACAACAATTCGTCTCCTCCAACAGTTTCTCTTCTTCTATGTTCCCTTTCGACAAAAAAAGAAAAAAACAATTTAACGGCAGAAATCGCTTTGGCTAAATTTCCATCTTCCGGAACAGGATCTCGCTGATCGCCGCCGGGAAGATTCAATTCCCCGGGAGTGAAAAAAACTCACCGTCTTTTTTTATTTTTATTTTTCTTCACCGGTGGAGTTTCAGGAGATGGTGTCCCCCGAAAACGCTAATTGGATTTGCGACATGATCGATGCCGACTATGGAAGTTTCACAATCCAAGGTCCAGGGTTCTCTTGGCCCGTGCAGCAGCCTATTGGCGTTTCTTCAAACTCCAGGTTTCTTAACGAGCTCTTTCCTCTCGTCTCTGAGTGCTTCAATTAGGGTTCGGATCTGTTTTTTTTTTAAGAGCTTCAGATTGATTTGGGTGAAGTCAGTGTAGTCATCTTTCTGTAAAATGCTTGAAGAATTTCTTTTCGTTAGTAATTGGTATGCGAGTGTGTGGCGTCTCAGTTCTGAACGCTCAACTTGATCAAATGAAGCTTAATTACTTGCAAAAATGGATTTTTGCTTTCTCACAGGATTTCAAAAGAATTAATAATTCAAGAGTAAAATAACGAATTCGTAATTTTTTTTTGGCTAAGTTTGAAGCTTGTGGGATTGTTTTTAAGTAGCCTATAGGGAAGAAACTGACACCCTATTGTTAGTTCGTTACCATCAAAAATACTTTTTAAGCTTAAAAATTGGGTTCTTTAGCTGGTGAGATATCATTATTTCAGTTGGTTAAATGATGTTAAGTCTTCAGGAGAGGTCTTGTGTGTTTGTTTATCCAAAGTCAACTCTGTGTGTGTGTGCCTGGCATGTTTTTAGTGCACTTCTGACATGTTTCTTGATTCCGGAATCGATTGATCTATAATCACTTTATTTGGTGGGAATTAGATTCCTTTTTGTGGATAGGGCTTTCCTATCTGAGTGGCTGGTTTGACCTTACGGTGCTAATATTCTGAATACAAAATCTTCTTCCTTGGAAATGAGTTTGTAAGTTGTTTGCATGGTTGAATATATAAATTTTCAGAGCTTTTGTTGGAGATAGGTAAAAGTGTTCGAATGATTTCTGGTAATTCCCTCGGATTGTTTGCATTGTAGTAACAACTTAGTTGCTTTGTTGTTTTTTTTCTCGCTGGTTCAGCGCGGGAGTTGATGGCTCGGCTGGAAATTCAGAAGCCAGCAAGGAACCTGGCTCCAAAAAGAGGTAAGCTTCTTCTCGTAAACTCCACCTGTCGCACCTTTATTCAGAAAACCGACTGAACCACGAAACTCTAGCAATCTATTCATGGTTTAGCTTTTTCGGGAATCTGTATTGGCTCTCTTCAAATGTTTTTGGCTTGACAAGGTATCGGAAAAAGTAATCCTGGTCATTACTTGTCTCAGGGGGAGATGTGAATCATCCTCTGCCACTAGCTCGAAAGCATGTAGAGAGAAGCAGCGACGTGACAGGCTGAATGACAAGTAATCTTTTCAATTTTGTGTTTCCTTCTCTTTTTCCTCTTCTTGTAGGTGCTAACATCTATCGCTTTTTTAAATGAATAACAGGTTTGTGGAATTGGGTGCAATTTTGGAGCCTGGAAATCCTCCCAAAACAGACAAGGCTGCAATCTTGGTCGATGCTGTACGCATGGTGACACAGCTACGGGGCGAGGCCCAGAAGTTAAAGGACTCCAATTCAAGTCTTCAGGACAAAATCAAAGAGTTAAAGGTGAAAATTTACCCTCGATTTATAATCCTCCTTTTTTCCATTGAAAATCATGGAATGCTTACTAATTTCTTATGATCTCGACCAGACTGAGAAAAACGAGTTGCGAGATGAGAAACAGAGGCTGAAGACAGAGAAAGAGAAGCTGGAACAACAGCTGAAAGCCATGAATGCTCCTCAACCAAGCTTTTTCCCTGCTCCACCTATGATGCCAACTGCTTTTGCTTCTGCTCAAGGCCAAGCTCCCGGAAACAAGATGGTGCCAATCATCAGTTACCCAGGAGTTGCCATGTGGCAGTTCATGCCTCCTGCCTCAGTCGATACTTCTCAGGATCATGTCCTTCGTCCACCGGTTGCTTAACTGGGACAAAAGACCTCAAGAAAAATAACCAACTGGTTTGCTTCTCGCTTCCGCTGGGAAAAAAAAAAGTCTCCATTTGTTTTGCACTCATCTTTCTCGGCTTTCTTAGTCTTATCGTTGCTTTCGTTTTATGGTGTTATCTTCGTAACTGTTATCTGTTGAACAATGATATGACATTGTAAACTCCAATTGCTTGGCGCAATGTTATCTATTCACATGTAAATTTAAGTAGAGTTTGGCAGATCGTCTCTCACATTATGTGTTCTTACATTAATACATAGAATGGGTTTTTACTTCCTCGCCATAAGAGTTTTGAAAGTACAAAAAAATTAGAAACAAGGAGAGACTGAAAACTAAAGGGACAGCAAAACATGATCTGGAAGAGGGAATCTTGACCAGAGAAGTACAAACTCCATTGCAGAAAAGTGTTGCTCCTATGTTTTATGTGTTTTGACCTGTGAATCTCTCTCTTCTCTGGGGTTTTAGCCAGTTTTGGTTTTTGTGATTATTATGATGCGCTAATGTGACAGCTCTTGATGAACCTGTCAGAGGAATCAAGATACTTAGACCAGAGAGGACGTAGATGAGGAAATGCTATATCAAGCCAAGGCTTAGCTCTTCCATTGAAATGAACAACAGCTGCACTTTCAGCATCAGAAAAGCTTGTGGCCTCTTGGTATCCAAGACCAAGCATATGCCAGAACGGATCGATGGTCTGAACATGGCCGTGGAAAGCTATCAACCCGGGAGGCAAAGTTCCCAGCTGCCACAAACTCAGGTCTGACTTTAAGTTCTGCAACATATACATGAAAATGAGCCGAGTTAAGTTGACTACTGCTTGATAGTGTTTGTTGGCTAGTTAGTGGTTTTGGTTTACCTCGTCGAGCCAGTGATAGTAAGTGGAGCTTATGTTAGTCTTCCTCCAAGCCGATAGATCGAAAACATTCATCCCGTAAGCCCAAGCGCATTCCTCTGGGTCGAAGTTTCTGGCAATTATCGGATTTGAGAAATTGAGGTAACTCTTGAACTTCTTTGACATCACAAACTTGTCTTCTCCTCTACATGTCTCCACTGCTCCATTAACTTTCCCATCCATGTCAATGTCCCAAAGTGGTGAAAGATCGGTTTGGATCACAATGTCATCGTCTAGAAACACAACCTTGTTTAGGCTCGGAAACAACTGCAGAAAAAGAAGAAGCAAAGACGGTTTTAGCCTTGTGAGTCTCTAATGGTCCGAGTATTCTTCACCAGTCACGGATCAAATTTACCTCTGGTAGATGAATACGGATGTGATTCATCAAGGAGTTGTATTTAGGGCTAAGAGCTTGTAACTTAGCAGCAACAACAACCGGATTTTCCTTATTATTAGCGACAATAACCGATGATCCGCCTCTGAATTGAGACCTCACTCTCTGATCCTTCTCCATAGCTTCCAAAACCGGAACTTTCCCTTTCGATAACCAATCGAAATGATGCAAAGCCTTGACCTCAATTATTGCTGGAGACAGAGGATGCAATGAGAACCAAGCTTGCATTGGGAAATAAGTTTTCCTATCCGTTATGATGTGAAGAACGATCTTGTGAGGTCTTAACGAGTTTTGAACCAAAGACTTAGCCACGACCGAAGCTGCAAGAATATTGTCTGAAGCCAAGACAAAGTGAAAGTAGTTGTTGTCGACCAAGGTTGGGACTAGCTCGGCTTCTGGAAGCTGGAGACGTGCGGCTGAGTTGATCGAATGTTCGTTGGCTAGTTTAAGAGCTAAACAGTGAAGCTGTTTCGGAATACTGCTTGATGCGACGTGTCGGTATAGATACTCTTGGATCTTAGCCGTTCTTGTTCTTTGTTCCATCAATGTCACCATTTCTTTTAGCTTTTGAGCAAATTCTCTTGCGTCTGATTTGCTTCTTTTGACGTCAGACATGAAATCTTGAAGTGTTTGAGGTATGTCTGATCTTCCTTTTAGCTCTTGTTCACTTAAAGGCTGTTCCAAAACTTGGTACATAGCTTCTGGAACATTCTAAATAATTAACCAAAGAAAATTATAACCTTTTTAACCACAGTAAATGTACATGTGCTCAAGAATCTGAAACTGAAGTTAGAGAACTTACACCAGACTCAACCCTTCTTCCTAAAAGCTTTGGCTTTAGTCTTTTTCCCAAGCAAGCTGTTAATTAGAAAGAACAAAAAAAAACTTCGTCTCATATTTCATTATTAGATTAACTAATTATCTCTCTTTTGAGTCTCTTGAAACGTTTATAAATATTTTATTAAGCTGCTCGACAATTACACTAAAAATAAACCTGAAACAAGCCGACCAGTTCTTGGATTATTCATTATTGGGCGTAAATCTCTAGAAAATTTTCAATATCTTCGTTTACATGAACTTGAGGATAATTTCTTTTTTCGTATACCTATATTTATTCTCGACTACGTGTATCCTACATAAATGATTGAAAAAAGTAAATTGCGTAAGAGTTTTCGTAAAATGAAATCGCATTTATATAATTTAATTTGAGGATATGAGCAAAAAAGCAGAGTTTTCTTTAAAAACGAAATTAGTAGTTCGTTCATTTACTTAACTTACGGATTTAGAAAAAAATAAATAAATGAGAAGACAAGAACAACTTACCAAGAGAGGAGCAAGGAGAGGGATCGCCGTCGATAGAATCGACGGTGGAGAGAACGAAGACGAAACGGAGAAGGAATGTGAAGAAGAGCAGAGAATAAAATATCATTTGATACGAGAATCTTCTCGAACCCACCTTCACTTTTATGAACTCTCTTAACCCTTTCCCTGTGACCACCGTCACATGTCTCAAGCTCGGAGATATATGCAATTGCATCTCTCTGGTTCTGTACTTCTGTTTCTGTCTTTGTTTTCTTCTTCTTCTTCTTCTTCTTTTTTCTGAAGGTGGGTTTGTCTGAAAGGAGATGGATGTCCGAAGAGGGAAAATGGATCTTACGTTGTTATGTATTGTATGATTATTCAAAAGGGTCTATGTCATTTACCTAACCTTGCTTTGTGTTTAGGTTATTAATAGCAGATCGTATCTGATGTTTCATGTGAAGAAAAGGAGATGTGTGTTTGTTAGAAGTAGAAGCACTACGGTTTATATGTGATGGGTTTTCTTTTTGTATTTGCATGAAAAACTTAATTCGGTTTTTTTTTTCCGGTTTACTCAGATATACCATTTGGTTGAGTATTCGAATAGAGCAATTGAATATATGTTTTCTAAACCGCAATGTTATAAAAATCACGGTATATGTAATGTAGTTCAACATATTGTTGTTCCATTATCCGTAATCAGGGTTCTATTTGGTACATTTCGGTATATTTCGGTTCGGTTTGGAGATTTCGGTTTAGGATTTGGCTTTATGTTGAAGGAGGGAAGTTGGAGAGAGAAAGACAAGTCAAAGCAAGGCAACACACATGTTTAAAAAAAAAAAAAATTGGGAGTGTAGATGAAAAGGAGCTGTTTGGTGGTTACAAGACATAACTTTACCTCTAAATAAAGTCTTTGAACAAAGACATTGTAGCTTCAACTTCAGAATTTACTTTTTGAGGACTAATTTTCTCTCTAATTTCCATAGCTACCTTTTTTTTCTTAAGTTATTCTATCTCGCCCTCACCCAAACAAGAAGTCTTTTTGTAGTTTTTTTTTTTTTGACGTCAGAAGTCTTTTTGTAGTTTGTAGTACACTTTAGCCTTTTGGCCTTTCCTTTGTAAGTTTTGCACGCTTCAATTTCTGCTGGTTATGGAAACCTTTAGGGTTTATGTCTAAGTATAGGAACAAAGACACTGAAGCTAACTGCCTTTCGGATGGGTTGGCGAACCATGCTTTTTCGTTACTTTTAAGTTTTCATTATTTCGAGTCTGTTCCGGATAGTGTAGTGTCGGTTTTGTCGGATGATGCTAATGGGGTGGCTCATCCTAGAAGTGTAAGGGTATAGTCTTTTAGTCTTGGAATAAATTGAAGGAAGAGTCTCCTTCCTTCGACCAAAAAAAAAAAGACATTGAAGCTTCGAATTCATAATTAGTTATGTTCTGTTCATTAAAAGTCTTACGTGTTTTGATACTTTGTAAACAAAACACATTTTTATGTGGGAGAACTCTTACAAAGGTGCAGTAAAAGTGTTCATTTTTTTTTATTGTGTTTACATCCTAAGATATAGTTGATGAATCAATAGGCCAATAATGTTGATCCGTAACAAAAGAAAAGTATATTGCTATTTACATCTAAAAGATATGTCAGTGTTCTTTTCCTTTCTTTTTTCTATACAATTTTCAAGAGTTATTTTTTGTTGTTATGTTGTTGAACTTTGAAGCAGAGTTTGTGGTGAAAAAAATAAACCAATAACAACGTCACCTTCTTCTATTCCAACTCCTCTTCATCCTCCCCTTCGCTGTGATTCTTCTCCTCTGCAATACCTTCTTCATTATTTACAGGCTTGCTTAGGCTGTCTTCTTCTGATATCGAGCTATCTTCTTCAGATCTCATGCTCTCTTCTTCTTCTGATCTCAAGCTCTCTTCCTTGCTATGTACATCTCCGAGCTCGGTCTCTGTTCCATGACCCTCTAGAGGAGCCACTTGATCACCTTGCGTAGTAGTGTTCCTTGGACTCTGCAATGATCTGTTGCATAATATTAGTGTCAAGAAACAGTGACAGAGACCAAAGAGGAAGTAAAAGCATGATCCGATTCAGAAAAACTCACTCCCTCATCACTTGTTGGGATTTTGAAGAAGGGAGATAACCCCAGACTGGAACCAAATCTCTTGTTCTTGCTTCAATCGTTCGAGTTTGGACTCCTTCAATCTCCATCTCCCCTCCTCCTCCACGACCACTCTCTTCATTCAGATCCAACACCAATTCTTGAAACCTAAACTGTTTTGTGCAAAATACAAAGTATGAGAGATATCCACACAACACATTACCACTTTTTCAGATCATTCTCTATAAAAAAAAAAAGAGAGGAAACTTTTACATTTCTCCTTGCCCATAACGGTAGCTGCTGAGACGGCTGATACATTTGCAATTCTGCTTCAGAAATATACAACTGATGCTTATCCTCCACACGGGCCTTTCCTTTCTTACTTACTTTCCAAGATTCCTCAGCACTCTGCTTTCTAACAATCTCAGGAAACACTTTACTTTTAGAATCCGAAGTTGTTCCACCTCCATATATGTCACTGTGGTGATCATGCATCTCTCTTCTAGATTGGTTTTGGATTATGGACCACCTTCGTATTGGCTCAAACCCTACTTTTCCTTCAGTCTCTGAACCCGACTCAAAATCAAACCCCGTCATCACCGCAGCCTCATGACCAGCCCCAACCAGATCTGCCTTTAATGCATACTGTGTCATACATCCAGAAGGAGCAAAAACCAGAAGATTCCTCTTGGAGCTATTATCAGAAGAAGCAGAACCATAGTGGTTGTTTTTATTCTTTTCATCGCAGTAACAGAAAGTCGATGCGATTGCACCCGGAAGAGAGCCTCCAACCATTCCAGCTGCAGCAGCTGCAGCACCGCTCATGGTTCCAACCCATCCGCTGCTGTTTCCGCTTCTTATACTATTAATCGCTGACAGAGGAACCGGAGAATTCCCCTGTCCCTCGGGATTAATCTCAAACAGATGACTTGTCCCTCTTGAAGAGCTAATCACTATCAGATTGCTATCATTGCTGAAACTGATGTCTTGTATCACCTGAAAAAATCACACCAAGGTAAATCAAAGACAGTCAGGTTTTTTTCAATACGCGTAAGTGAAAGGGCTCTCTGCTTACCGCATTAGTAAAACCGCGCTGAAGCCTGAACAGATGCACAAACGACGCTGTGTTCGCATCACTACTTGTAGAGGTTCTAGGCATTATACTAAAGACGTTAATATTGTGGCCCTGAATTGAAGCAGTCACCAGAAGCATGCCGCTTGGATCAAAGCTCAAAGCTGAAATAGGACTCTTGTGTGCCTTAAACTGCGCTATGACGCTTTTGCTTATCATATCTTTGATTATAACCTGCACGCACCATAGAAGTGTTTAAAACACAGATCAATGGAAAAATCAACTTGAGAGCAAAACAACTCGAGGAGGATTTGGAGTATACCATTCCTATGCCATCCGCGTCTGGCACATTGTCATTAGCAACCCCAATGCCTTTCAAACCAGGGATATACGGATTGGGCAGAACCTCTGAGCAGTACCTAGTAAACGACCTGTACCCTATGTCTCCAAGAGTCACGATCCCAGAAGCGATCTGCCTGCTCGAGTCTCTTGCAAATTGTGCAACAGAGGGTGATGATGACAGTGTGATAAGTTCTGAAGTGAAATGTGTGGAACTTGAGTCAGCAATACGACTTCCGCTATAAGCAATCCATCGTGGACCAACTGCAAGAGGACCATATCCAACACCCAAGGAGCCATAAGCGATGGGGTTAGTGACAATCATGTATTCCTTTTGCAATGTTTTAGCATCAAAGCAATGTATCTGCAAACACATGTTCCACACTGTTAGTTTCAAAACAGACAAATCACAGGAAACAGAATCGAAAACAATATGACAATGTCGAACCTGAGCTGCTTGTAGTACAGCAACAATCCGAGAACTGCACCTAACCGTATAGATGATAGCCCGGAATCTCAGCGTATGCACATAAGACTGAGACTTTAACGAGTAGACATGCACATTTGTAGGAACCACGGTTTCGCTTCCGGTGTTGTCAGAAGCGCTCTGCCTGTTAGAATTCTCTTCCCAAGAACTGTCACCACACACAGCCAAAAGCGGGCGGCTCTCAGAGAACTGGTCATCTACAACGTCCGAGTATATTGGGTTCGGTAGCATTTGCATAAAGGATGCTTGTCCATCATGCGCAGAAACTATAACATGGACGTTCTCTGTTTCTTCGACATCCCAAATTTGAAATCCAGACTGAAATGCAAGTAGAAGAACTCTACGAGTATCGCCATCTTCTTTCTCTAGCTTATCAAACCCAGCCCATAGTACCTTTTGCATCAAAAACATCCAACTTTTTCATAACTTCTCAACAGAGAGTAACCCAAAGATTTAGAAAGACAAACCTAAAGGTCGATCTTTTAAGGTCTATCATCAACCAAATGAAGCAGAAACCCCAAAAAAGATTCTTGTCACCTAAAGAGAAACATAAGCAAGTGTTTACCCCAAGAACCGGCAAGAATCTTCACCCATTATAACAAGCTATCTTAACTTCGACTATTAACGCAGAGAAAGTTCCTTTATTTCACCTAACTATTTTTGTTCCGAGCTGAAGCAATTATTTACCTGATCGTGAAGAGATTCAGGGTCCCGGTTAACAGCGGAAGAAGCGGCGGATGCGGCGGAGCGAGCAACCGTGGAAGCACCAGAAGAAATCACCCGAAGGCAGTTAGACAGAGCACGAAACGAGCTCCGAGCAGATCGCGACACAACTCCGTCCGAAGTCGCCGGCTTTTGAGGACCGTCGCCGTTCTTCCTCATGACGGTGGACTCTTTCACTATCTAGCCTTGATCGATCGTTAGCCTCTCCCCGATCAAACAAGTTTCTATATTTTCTGCGCCTGAGATTTTTTCCAAGAAAATCTTTCACGACGGAATCTCCGGGATAATTTCAATTCAAAATCTCCAAGAAAAGTACCCAAATTTGAACAAATTCGTCGATAATTTTTTTTTATTTACTGAATGAAGATTTAGAAATGAAATTGGAATCTAAAAAGAAAAAACGAAATACACGCAAACTCGGAAATTTGCTTATTCTCCAAGTTGTCCCGAAGCAAGAAAACACCGAGACACAATCAAAGCTTTTGATCAAAGAAACAAAAAGGGGGAAAAAAAATCGAATATTTGCAAAACCCAGAACAAAGAATTAGCGATCAAACTGAAAAAATACTTATGCTGAATCGCCGCTAAAGAAGAAGATTATGTATTTACCTAAAATCGGAAAGAAAGAAAAAAATGAAGCAACAAATTCGCGTTTTTGCTGGAATCGGGAGGTAAATTGAGAAAGAATTTGAAATTCAAAGACGCGATTGTAAAAACCCAGAAAAAAAAGGAATTTAACGTGTCCCGAAGCAGGAATCTGATTACGACTTTGGAAACGTTTAGGAGCAAGAAAGGGGAAAGATTTTTAGGATAAGAGAGCGAAGACCTAAGAGACGAAAGCTGTTTCAAACTTCATATATGATTTTTCTTTTCTTATTTAAATGAAGAAAAAAAAAAAGGATTAAGATCTCTTTTACGTATCGTCTTTGTATCTATTTACTACGCAGAGAGAGAGAGAGACTCATGTTCCACGTCTCTTTCCCTATTTATTTATTTAAATAAAAAAGTAATACTACAATTAATTGTGAAATGTCTGGTTTTATAGGTTAATTATACCAATAATTAAACCGAAAAACTCGGATAGCTTTTTAGAGTTCTACTTCTACTGAGTATTATTGTATTTACATCAATTAATTGTCGATTTTAAGGAGCCGAGTTTGAACCAATCAAATCCACCAAAATTAGAACGACGTGCACTAGTCTTTTTTTTCTCTTTTCGTGACGTGCGCTAGTAGTCTTAGATGAAGAATTTGATTAGTTTAATTTTGTTTTTTTGTTTTATTTTTTAATTAGTTTATTGGTTAACAACTTTAAGAATAAACTAATATGGTTCATCTCGGTTTCATATTAGATTTAACTGGTTCAGTTAAAAACGAATCACTAGCTCTGAAACTACTGACTGACCCGAATACAAAATACGGTGCGCATGCATTTTATAATACTGGAGTTTAAAACATTAGGCCCATGTTAGGCCTATTACATAGAGAGAGCTACCCAAGAAAAAAGTATTTAGTCACCGGACGTGGCCGAAGCTATCCCGTAACGTTTCAAAATCGAAGAAGTTTCTTCTTTTGCAGATTTATAGTTGAGGACAATAACCTTTCCCTTTTCCAAGTCCAGCCTCAGATCCTCGGTGCGACAGTTTTTTATGAGCTTACGTAGTTGCCTCATATTCTTTAGTTCCACTCCGTTCACTTTCATCTCCTGTTTTTACACCATTAATTAATATTTATCCTTATTCAAGACACGAAAATTATAGACGGATATAGGAATTGGGAAAAAAAAAAACTGTATTTTCTTGATTATCAAGACAAACATGATCAATCGTACGTAGAACTCATGGTGTTTGGGACTTTTAACTGAAAACAAGCAATAAATGACTTACCTGCAAGTGTGTGAAACTAGCGTATTTTATGTTGATCTTATCGAATAACACCTGCACCAAAATAAAATAAAAAATCAAACTCTTGATACCAAAATAGCCAAGAAGACATTGTTGTTTAGCATAAAATTGCTAGGCATGTTTAAATGGCCAAGAAAATATCTAGGATACAAAGAGGGACCATGTTAGCTCAAGTTATCCTCAATTCTTCATATTAAGTTATGTTTTGTTTTTGTAACGTAGCAAAATTTCAATGTTTTAAAACAGATTGGGTAAAAAAGGAAGCACAAACCTGAGAGATTATGATAATCTGTTCTAAGTAGTTTTGCCTCCTTTTCAATGCACAACGCCTACATATGGCGTTACAAGAATCAATGAATGCCTCAGAGAGAGGCACAAAGATCAAACCCGCAAATATGCAATAAGTTGGATCAAGTTGGCGCACCGGAACCACCCGTTTAGCCTGCGTATTGTTTTTGATTATTCTCCATTCAAACACAATGCCAAGCAACGATCAATCAAGAACTAGACTATATATATAAGGGGCAGTAAATTTAATTATTGGACGGAAAAGAAAAAAAAAGGTCACAAAACTCTTAATAACAAATAGTTCAGTAGCAAAGTATACGACTTACGGGTCTGAAATTGATACTGAACTTATACTCTCTTCCATCTCTTAAGACTTTACATAAACTTGTTTCACCTGGTTTCTTCATAGAAACCAAATGATTGAAAGTTATCCGTTCTTTTCCCCGAAAAGGAACTGCGCATGAAGCAACTATAAATGATCACTTCACCAACACATGCATACACATGGAGATATATATATATATATTCACCAGTTGGATGCAAAATATGTAACTATTTCGTGAGCTTAAAGAAAAAGAAAAAAAAAAAGAATAACCTAAATATTTATTACCTTTCTCATCATTTCCTATAGGAACACCATCAATTGCAAGAATGACGTCGTTTTTTTTCAGAATTCTATGAGCATCTGACACGGGATTAATTTCATTTACAAGTATTCCTGTCATTTCATCATTCATTTTAAAGTGTTTGCGTATTTGAGCATTCTCCATAGGTTGACACGTTATATCCGGCGAACCAGGACCAATGTAATAGCCGCTTTCTTCAACACCATTCAAAAAATGCTTAATGACTGGAGTTGGGATCATGTACCTTGCAAATAAAAAAATAAAAAAAACATAACAAAAAACGTTAGTTAAAACCTTTTTGTTTGCAAAACTTAAAGCTTGCAATTAATATATGCGCTTATTGTGACAATTTAATCTATTTTGGCTTTTGAACTTTGTACATTGGACTTGACAGCAACAAAAAAAAAAACCAATTCAAGATTTTAAATGTCAACTCACTGTATCTTCTCCAAATGTGGAAAACTTTGAAATGCTATTCCCGCAACTTTGTTTCCTATGACCACTGGACCACCACTATTTCCATAATCAATACACGCATCTGTTTGTATTGTCAATAGTTCGGTGTAGCTGTGAGCATATGTAAAAGGTTCAACTCTCGATACAATACCTTTTGTAACAGAAATAGTGTCACCACCTGCATTTTAGCGCCTAGCATAACTCATTAGTCACTCTTATGAGTACATATATATATATAAGGACCGTCTTTTACCATGTGCATAAAAAATTAGTTAAACATGGTCCTAAAATTCCTAATTAATTTAAAAGAAATTACCTTAAGAATTTTGTTTTAAGGGAAAACATTCCCACTAATCTCTAGGCAGTCGCGATTGTTATTATTTTCTCAATAGTCAATAGTCAATACCATACCTATTTCAAATCTTTGTTCTCTTGTTTCTAAATCTAGTCAAGTTATTTTGTTGTTACTCATACAAAAGCATTTTGTTCAAGACGTACCAACAGGATAACCGATAACGGTGACAGCTTCGCCGATAAAGGGTATGTCGTCTCTGAGCTCCAAAGGATTCACATCCTCCCAAAACTCTTCATTATCAACAACTAAGATGGCTAAGTCACATTCAAACCCAACCGCTTCAACTATTGCTTCGTACTTTGTGGATGAACCATGCTTTCTCACTTGCACGTATGAGTCATCATCCACAACATGAGCGTTTGTAAGAATCCTCCTTCCGGAAATTATAAATCCTACATTAGGTTCCACCGCAAGACATATAAGTCAAACTATACAAAAGCAGACAACCAAAAACGAGAGAGAGAGAGAGAGAGATGGTTGGTTTATGGAAATACCGGAGCCGCCCCGGGATCTTGCCCCCTGCCATTTCTGCCAAGGTTCAATAAGGCTAGGCGTACTAGAGAAGGAGAAGATATTCACCACCGAGTCAAGAATCGCATAAATATCACAAGGGCTCGTGTTTTCTGTGTGCTTCGACTCACTTTGCGACACAGAAGAAGAGCAACGACATATGGCACGAAAACGAGAAGTTCCCGTACTTGGCAGTAAGCCACTATTGCAACGAGGAAGAAGGAAAGGAGAAGAGAGGAATCGAGGAACCTGAATGGTCGAGGATTTGCAGAACCTGGTCACAATACGAACAGACCATAATGACATTTTGAGCGGCTAGGGATTTTGATTGATGGGTTATGAGTATATATATCTACTGTACATATTGTATATGGTATGTATCATTTTGTTAATTATGATTTTGTTTACTTGATGGTCACTCATAGTTTTTCATTAGTTTCATTAATTCCTTAAAAAGTTTACTCTTTACATTTTAGGTCGAAATAAGGTAATCCGGTTCATCTCGGTTCAATATATAGATTTGAGTGGTTCAGTTAAATTGTTCACTTGTGACTGACCAGAAGACAATATACGACCAGCTTTTACGGTTAAATATTTAATAAGTACAGCTTTTTCCTCTTTTTGGAGTTTACGGTGATAAATAGTTGTAGATCAATTTTTTTAAGTTCTGAAAATGTGATTATGTTATTTTTCATACAATTTATCGATGTTTTATGTTTTTTCTCTGTTTTTGAAAAGTTATTCCAATATTTGTAATGAGCATGTGAAAAATATAACGTGATTAAATTGATTACAAATAGTTGCTTATGAACTTAAGCAAGAAAGTAAAGTGGTCTCTTCCTTTTCCAACTCCCTCGGCCTCTGATAATTGTCTAATTTTTGCTATGTAGAGGAAGCTAATTCACTGGCTTCTTTCTTAAGGTCCTTGGACATGGCCGACGGTATTCCGTGATGTTCCAACATCAATGGAGTGGCTTCTTTTGCAGATTTATAGTTCACTACAATAACCTTTTTATTTTCTAGTTCCAGCCTCAGCTCTTCATCACAACACTCCTCGACAAGCTCGCTTAGGTGTCTCAAATTCAACACTTCCACTCCGTTCACTTTCTTCACCTGTAAGATTTAGTAAAACTATTTATGATCATGGTGCTTCAAACTACTTTTCGATCACTTGAGAATAAAAAATGTACTGATTTACCTGGAATTCTTTGAAATCACGGTATTCTGCGGTTATGTCATTCATTAAGATCTACACTCCAAAAAAAAAAAAAAAAAAAAAAACCAGCCTCAATCTTGAACTCTTAATGCCAAAATAACTCGAGTTATATATCCTATTATCTTTCTAACAACGAATTAACGTTACAAACCTGTGAAATTATGACAATCTGTTCACCAGCCTTTTTAGGCTTTCCTTCTGATGGACAGTCACACACGTTAACCGAATGGTCCGAATCAATGTATGGCATAGAGAGAGGCACAAAGACAAAACCTGCAAATATGTAATAACTTAGAAGATATTGGTCCGGTACCAGCGGTTGCTCCTGCGATATAATAATAGAAAAATCGTTATGACAATTTTCTATTCAAACAAAAATGTGAACCACAATTAATGCTCAAATAACAATTATGTAAGCAAGAAAAGTAGATGACTTACAAGTCTTAAAATGATATTGAACTCATGTTCTCTTCCGTTTCTTAAGATTTTAAGTAAGACTGTTTCACCTGGTTTCTTGAAAGGAACCAAATGATCGAAATTTATCCGTTCGTTTTCGCGGAAAGGAACTGCATGCAACAAATATATAGTTTACTTCACCAAACACACATGGACAAGACTCATCAATTAGGGTATAAAAATACATATTTGTAGGAGTATTATTACCTCTCTTATCATTTCCTATAGGAACACCATCAATCTCAAGAATGACATCATCTTTTTTCAGAATTCCCTGAGCACCTGACAGCGGATTTAACTCGTTTATAAGAATTCCTGTCATTTCAGGACTCATTTTGTAGTGTTTACGTAATTGGGCATCCCCCATAGATTGATATGATATACTCAGAGAACAAAAACCAATGTATTGACCGGTTTCTTCAACACCACTTAAGAAATGCTTAATTACTGGAGTTGGAATTATATATCTGCAGAAAAAAACCACAGAAATTAATGTTAGACATTTTGTTTGCAATCTCAAGAAAACAAAAATATATTCAAAACTTAAGCTGCCACATATATATATATATAAGCTTAATTATTGTTACTACATTTTAGGTACTAAACTTTCTCAATTTCAAAGCTGTACACATTGATTCTAACATATACTATATATATGAAGTCTACAACCCATATTAATAAATGGATATCTTAGTTTTAATTTTTTTAAAAGACATCCAAAATTATATAGTTTCAACTTTCAACTCACTTTGTCTTTTCAGAAGATGCCATACCAACGACTTTGTTTCCCATGACCACTGGACCACCACCATTTCCACTGTTAATAGCCGCATCCGTTTGTATCGCTAATAGTTCAATGGAGCTGTGAAAATATTTTCTTGGTTCAACTCTCGATACAATACCTTTTGTAACTGAAATGGTGTCACCACCTGCATTGTAACGCATAACGTAACTAATTTAGTCATTTATCTTTATTATGATTATCCGCAAACATTCATCACATCACATATTAATTCACAATAGTCACTAATCTTTAAGTGAAGCATGATTGTTATTCTTTATTCAATACCATTCACATATCAAATCTTTTTTTTTCCTTGCCAAAAATTGATAGCATTGTTCAAGACAGACGTACCAACAGGATAACCTAAAGCGGAGACAGTTTCGCCGATAAAGGGTATACCTCCGAGCTCCAAAGGATTCAAATTCTCCCAAAACTCTTCATTATCAATAACTAAAATGGCCAAGTCACAATCATACCCAAACGCTTCAACTTTTGCTTTGTGCTTGGTGGATGAACCATGCTTTCTCACTTGCACGTATGAGTGATCATCAGCAACATGAGCGCTTGTAAGAATCCTCCTCCCCGATATTGCAAATCCTAAATAAACATTCCAAACTAATTAAGTCGAACGATACTATATGGATTTTTGATTTTTGATTTTTTTTTGGAAATTCCATCCGATCAACTAGAAACAAAAAGAACATAACTAAAAGTTGAAGATCTGATAAAGAAAATCACGCGAGAGAGATGATTTTGAATACCAGAGCCTGAGTGTTCTTTCTCAGTTGTCTGCCAAGGTTGAACAACATTTGGCTCGCTAGAGAAGGAGAAGATCTTTACCACCGAGTCAATAGCCGAACGACTCGCCTTTTCTTGTGTTGACTCACTTGGCGAGTCAACGCACGCAGAAGAACAGAAACGAGATATCAAAGGAGAATAGATGAATCGAGGAACCAGAGTGCTCGAGGAGTTGTAGAACCTGGCCACAATACGAATAGACCGGAACGACATGTTAAGTACAGTATGTTTTAACGAGTACGTCTAATATATATCATTTACTTGATACTCACTCAATTGTTAGATCCATTAATTAATTAATACCTTCCTTTTCCTCCATATTAATCTGCAAAAATATATTCTTAAGATTTAATGGAGATTTTGACAAAATAAACATTAGATGAAGATATAATTCTTTACATTAAGTAAACCAATGTTTTTTAAACTCGACCTTGTTTGGGTCACCGGATCACATGTTTCACCTGTTGTGGTCGGTCCATGCATTCCCTGGAGTCTAATTTGCTGACGTCATCTTGTTCCTTGAACTCAACGACCGTGCGGTAGACGGAGGCCTTGGCTGAGAGGACGATGAGGCAACAGTTGCGAAAACGAGACTGAGCTTGGCCATTATTATATGTATACTCGGTTCGTATTTTTGGTCTATAATGGAATTAAATTTTGTTTCGGATTTAGTTTGCTACGGTTTGAGTTTTCGTTTAGAATTTAGCTTGGTAACATATTTTATTTTACCAAATATATATATATATATATATATATATATTCTTTGCTTGATATATTTTTAAAAAACCTTAAATTTCTTGTTAATTTTTGGGGTTATAAAAGAATAAAATCAATGATCCAACACTCAATTCCATAGACACCTTAATAAGTGGAGAGGAAGCATACAAGCATTGGATTGAAACAGATAATAAGTCATTTAATAGTTTGTACCCAAAAAAAAAAAATCAAAACAACTCAAATCCAACCTCATTGGCGATATTCAATTAATCAGTTTTGTTTTTGGTTCTTTCTGAAGGTCCTTTTATTTTTGGTTTTTTAATCTGAAGATCCTTGGACATTGCAGACCGTATTCCATGATGCTCTAAGATCAACGAAGTGGCTTTCTTGGCAGAACTAAAGTTCAAGGCAACAACGCGTTCATCTAAGTCCAACCTCAAACGTTTGGTGGAACAGTTCTCTACGAGGTCACGTAGGTGCTTCAAATTCACCACTTCCACTCCGTTCACTTTCTTCAACTGCCTCAAACAACAAGTTATTATGTTTCTCAGGACACACATGAACGTGGAACCATATGATTCTTTTGTTAATAAGCTGAGCCAAACTGAGAATAAGCAAGGAAAGACTTACCTGCGAATTTTTGAAACTAGAGTATGTTCTGTTGATATCATTCGATAACACCTACACCACACACACAAACCAAACAAATTCTATAAGTCTTGATACAAAAATAGCTAAGAAGAGATTGTTATTTTACATAGATTTGAAACTCAAATTACTAGCCAAGTTTTCATGAAAAAGAAATAAAACACAAATAGGGATCGCGCGCATTAGCTCAAGCTATCTTCAATCTTCTAACAATTCAATTAAGTGTTTTTTTTTTTGTTGTTCCATAAATGTATAAAATTTTCAAAAAGGAGGACAAACCTGAGAAATTATGATAATCTGTTCACCAGCTTTTTTGGGCATCCTTTTTTTTAACTTCACATCCACATATGCCATCAGAATAGTCAACATCAATGTATGGCTTAGAGAGAGGCACGAAGACAAAACCCGCAAGTATGTAATAACTTGGATCAGGTTGATGCACCGGAACCAGCCGTTGCACCTGCGTTACGTATTGTTTTTTGATATAAAAAAAAAAAAGTGTGATTTAATTACTTGAAAAATAAGTCACAAAACGCTCTAAGAAAAATACAGATGACTTACGGGGTTTAAACTGATATTGAACTCATGCTTTCTTCCATCTCTTAGAACTTCTAACAAAGCTGTTTCGCTTGGTTTCTTCATAGAAACCAAATGTTTATATGATATCCGTTCCTTTTCCCGAAATGGAAAAGCATAAGGCAAGAATAAATTCAATTCGTCAACACACATGTGGAGAAGATTTCACCAATTTTTAAGCTTAAAAACCTATACCTTTCGCATCATTTCCTATAGGAACACCATCAATCGCAAGAAGGACATCGTCCTTTTTCAGAAATTTATGAGCATCCGACACGGGGTTTATTTCATTTACAAGGATCCCTGTCATTTTAGGATTCATTTTAAAGAGTTTACGTAGCTCAGCATCCACCATACGTTGAAACGATATATCCAGCGAACCGAAACCAATGAATTTACCACTTTCTTCAAAACAACTTAAGAAATGCTTAACTACTGGAGTTGGGATTATGTAGCTGCACGAGAAACAACCAACAACAATGTTAGTTTAACAGTTTTGTTCTCAATCACACACACACACACAAAAAAAAAAAGATTATTCAAGATTTATAATATTTCAACTAACCCTATATTTTCAGACCATGTAAGACCTTGAAATGCTACACCAGCAACTTTGTTTCCCATAACCACCGGACCACCACTGTTCCCATTGTTAATAGCCGCATCTATTTGTATAGTCAATAGTTCGGTAGAGCTGTGAACATATTTTCTAGGTTCAATTCTCGATACAATGCCTTTTGTAACAGAAATGGTGTCACCACCTGCATTTGAACGCATAACATTACTCGTTATTAGTCATTCTTATGAGTATCTCTATCATGTCGTCTTCCCAACACATGCAAATAGAGCATTCAAATATACTTTTTTTTTATTAACAGGGGAAATCCCAGACTTAAACTCAGACTAAATAATTTTAGATCCCCTCAAACATCTTATTTATTCTAATTTTCCCAACGACATTGATACTCATACGAAAAATTAAAGCAAAATCGTTCAAGACGTACCCTCAGGATAACCAAGAACGGAGACTTCTTCGTTGACAAAGGGTAGGTCTCCGAGCTCCAAAGGATCCATATCCTCCCAAAACGCTTTGTTATCAATAACTAATATGTCCAAGTCACATTCATGCCCAACCACTTCAACTTTTGCTTTGTACCTGATCGATGAGCCATGCTTTCTCACTTGCACGTATGAGTGATTTTCCACAACATGAGCGTTGGTAAGAATCTTCCCCTTGGAGATTACAAACCCTAATAAGATTCCACAATATAAGATATATAAGTCAGACATTCTTAGTTCTTAATCAGCTACAAAATCTCAGCACATCATGGCCAGTCATAGCCCAAGAAAACAAAGTTAAGGTAGGAATATACTTTTTGTAATATGAAAAACCCTAAAATATATTGAGTCTAAAGAGCGTGCTTAAGCTTTATTGTTCCCAGCTACATGTGAATTATGAATTTTAACACAGGAAAGATATTAGATTACCAGAGCCCGTGGATTCTTCTTCCTCATCCCTCTGCCAAGGTTGAACAACGTTTGGCGTGCTAGAGACGGTGAAGATCTTCACCACTGAATCAAGAGCCGCAACGGTAGCAGAACCACTCGTCTTTTCTTGCGAGTCAAGGCACGCAGAATAAAAGCAACGAGGTATCCAAGAAGCACGAAAATTCGAAACGCGGGAAATACCGGTTGGAAATAAATTGTTCCGGACAGAATTGGAACGAGGAAGAAGCGATGGAGAAGAGACCACCCTCATTTAAGGAGTTGTAGTCCTTTTAGACATTTCAGACCGTATTCCATGACGTTCTAAGATCAAAGAAGTGGCTTTTATTGCAGATTTATAGTCCAAGGCAACAACGCGTTCATATTCTAAGTCCAACCTCAAAACTTTGGTGCAACATTATATTTCTCTATGAGGTCACGTAGGTGCTTCAAATTCACCACTTCCACTCCGTTCACTTTCTTCACCTGCTTGAAAACACTAGTTAATATGTTTCTCAAGACACACATGAACGTGGAACTGTATCTTATTAGAGTCAATAAGTTGAGTCGAACTGAGAATAAGCAAGGAAAGACTTACTTGCAAATTTCTGAAACGAGAGTATGCTTTGTTGATGTCATTCAATAACACCTACACCACACACACACACAACAAACAAATTCTCTAAGTCTTGATCAGTGCCGGCCCAACCAAATTGGTGGCCCAAAGCCAAAAAAATAAATATAATTTTTTATTTATAATTATTAAATAATATTAATTTTTAAAAAATAAAATAAATAACCATATATATATATATATATATTGTTATATAAAATCTAAATTATCTTGTATTTAACTCTTTTTTTTATGGCTGTAACCATATAAATGAACTATTTTACAATAAAAATGTGGTCCACCAATTAATAAACAAATTTGGTGGTCCTAATCAATGGCTTAGCCCGCTTGTGCTCTGGGCCGGCCCTGGTCTTGATGCCAAAATAACTAAGAAGACATGCCTTTGAAACTCAAATTACTAGGCAGGCTTTCATGACTAAGGAAATAGATCAGCACAAAAAGGGATCAGATTAGCTCAAGCTATATATCCTCAATCTTCTTAAAAACTCCAATAAGTGTTTTTTTTTTTTTGGTTCTATCTTAAAAGTATAAAATTTCAAAAAGGAGAACAACAAACCTGAGAAATTATGATAATTTATTCATCAGCTTTTTTGGGCATCCTTTTTAATACACATTCACATATGTCACCACCATTTGACAGTTTCCAATTCCATAACCCGTTAATTAATTATAATGTTTTGTAGATTATTATTGATCTGTTATGCGATATCAATGAAAAGTCTGGAGATAGTTTCTGAGCTGGATTTGTAGTTTTTCTTCTAAACTAAAGATTTTTCCGCGCTACACGCGGATTGTTATTATAAATATTTGATTTTTATTTAAGTTAAATTAATTTTTAATTTAATTTGTTAGTTCTAATACGATATTTGATTTACAATATAGTTTTGATGTGAGTTTATACATCTTAAGGACTATGATATGTTAGAAAAATGTATCTTAACTAAAAAGTTTTACTAACCGGATATGTCAAAATTGATTTTTAAGCTTTTTCTCAAACAATTGACTTTTAACCTAAAACTGAAAATGTGCATTGAAAATCATTGTTGTTCATTAGCTTTAAAATTATTTTTGAATTTATTTTATTTTAATTGAATTTGGACTAATTGACCCAAAAATGAAATTGAACTCAGAATATGCTTGAAGTTAAGAACTATATTAGTTTTATCTTTCTTTAATCAAATTTGTGTTTACATTTTTAATAAAAAATGAATTATCTTTTTAAAAATATGTTAAACACTTTATTGTTCTATTTGATGGTGTTTTTCCTATTCCTATGTGTTCGTGCATTATGAATATTCTCAGTTGCATTTTGGAATGATTTTTTCAAAACTTAAGGTGATAAAATTTTATATTCTCTTAGCCATTTTACAAAAAAATATTGAGTGGTTTGCCTATTTTATTCATCGGAAGAGAAATGCTAAAGAACATTGATTTCAAAAGTTTGGTCAACGATTTAGTAGAAAAGAAAGAAATAACTAATAAGGATTACGTTTTAGAACTACTATTTAATTTGTTGATTTTATTTTATTATTTTTGCTATGTGACATATTTATTATTTTAAAGCATCTTTTTTTATGATGAGGGTATTTTATTTTTGGCATGTCTGTGTAAGTAGGTTGGCACGGCTAAAAAGCCATTAAGATTGACACGGTTTTGTATGTAGTAATCAAACAATATTAACACTTGAATAAATTAATTGTTGGAGAGACTGTTAAACCTCAACTACTGCAACTGATGTGAACCAAAACAAAAAACCTTTACATGCAAAAAATTAATGTCTATAGCTTGCATCAATTTGATAAACTTTCATTCCTCTATCTAGCTTATTAATGGGTTTTTCACCATCTAATCCCTGATAAGATTGAGTCTTATATATTGCACACTCCTCTAATTTCTCATCAGTCAATATCAACTACGCCCTTTATTTTTCTTATGATCTTTTTTATCGTCATTTGGAGACATATGGATTTCTCTTTTATCCTTTTTCAACGACGTTTCCCTCTTTTTCTTAGAGTTAATCTACTCTTGACAATTTTATCAGCAGAGAATGAAGAAGCATATAAAGGACCAGCAAGAAAGAAAGCAAGGGAGCAAGAAGCAAGTAGCAAGTAGCAAAACAGAAGGGAGCAATGCATGATTAAGACGATGATTCATACTATATTGTAATTAAGTTAATTTATGTCTAAAAGTGTTTAACCAAAAACAAAGGTAATAGTATATACATAATCGTATGTAGTTTGATGCTTTAATTATTGTGTGGACGAAACCCTTACCCCATAATATTATATCTTATCAATCTTTAATTTAAACGCGATTATCATCAATTTGACTTGTAATAATTTAAAATATTATATATGTCATATGTTTTGTTATTATAATTAGGCATGGGTTGCGGGTCGGATCCGCCCCGCCCGACCCTCCCCGCAGCGGGTTTTAAGTTTTATTTACTCGCATCGACCCGCCCCATAAAAAATTTAAACAAAATGTTTTTGACCCGCACTCGCCCCGCTTGAATTTAAAAATATTTGCGGGTAACCCGCAAATATTTAAATAAAAATAAAAAATATATTTTGTATAATTTTAACAAAACCAAATCCTAATAAAAAAATCCAAAATATAAATATACAAGTATACAACTTATTTAAAATTATATAAAAAAAAATTATTAGCGAATTTATACATATATTACATAATATTTTTAAATTTTAATAATTTTATCAATAAATGTTTTAATAATTAACATTTAAAAAAAATAAAAAATATTAGCGGGTAACCCGCAAACCCGTAAAATTTTTTTGGAACACCCGCATCCACCCCACATTTTAAAAGTACCCGCTCCGCATTTTAAAAGTATCCGCCCCACAAACCCCGTTTTTTGTAAACAAATTTTTTTTAACCCGCACACGCCCCGCGGCGGATCTAACAGGGCGGGACCCGGGGGTAGTGAACCAAATTCCTATGCCTAGTTATAATACATACAATTTAATCAATATTCAAGTATTGCTATTATTAGAAATATTTTTTTTTATTTTTAAAATGTTAATCAATAATATTTAATTTTAACCATGTTAGAAAATATATTAAAGTAATATTTTCATTAGAGATTTGATGATGTGTCATGATTATAAAGAGTTTTTTAGCTGATGTAGATGGCTTTAGGAGCCCAAACTCTGTTAACGCAATAATATACAACTATACTCTTTCTTTCATTTAGTATAGTTGGCCGTCTCTATGTAGTTGAGAAAAATGATTTGCCAAAATCCAATGGGCTTTAACCCAACCAACATAGGTTTAATGGACTCGAACTCTAAAAACAAAAACAAATCGCGATATTTTGATCACTGTCTATATTTTTTTATCTGATTTTCCCTTGAAAGGTTATATTTTACACTGTTGAGAGTTACATGGCATGGATGGAACGAACAAAGCATTCGAATTTCAAGAACGTACCACAAGTGTTTTAATCTGGTGTTACTAGTTAGATGTCTTGACTTAAAGGAAACTGTGTTACTCTGTTTCAGCTCTTGCTTATGTAATTTCAGATTGTTTAAATAATTCCATTAACTTGAGAAATTTTAGCTCTCGTCATTGTTTCTACAAAACAAAAAAAAAATTGTTATTTTTCTACATTGATCTTGATTTTAAAATTATATAGCCAACAACCTGAAGTTATGATATTGCAGATTTTAGCTATTGAATTTCAGATTTTAATTTGGTCCACAAGAAAGGAAAAAAAAAAGATTCTATGACCAAAAAGAACATGCCTCTCATAATAATTCATAAATACAAAAAAAAAAAAATTGATATATAAATAATTATTTTTGTTTTTTTACACCATAATGGCGCGAACTGGTCATTTTCACTAGTAAAGTCTCGATCCCACTTTCTTGTGTTCGTGTCACCACACATTCATCGCAGATGGTTGCAGATACTTCCCGACAAATTAAAAGCTTCGAGATATTTTATTACCATAAACTGATGAGTTTGAATTTTTTTTTTTTTTTAAAGGAAATCTATGTTTCCCTTCTTTTCTGATAAGAAAATATTTATTTTCTTTTCAAATCGGGTAATCAAATCTTTTTATAATTAGTTAGACGTATAATCTATTATGGTAATTGGTTTTATATTCTTCTTCTTGTCAAAGGTCTATTTGACTATTTCAATAAGAAAGATTTTTATGATTCAGATTAAGGTAGTACACTCGTAACTCCCATATTCGGATTTAATACAATACTCCTACAATAAACAAATAATTCTGTTATTAACTTATTATAGTTGTTAAACTATTAAAATATCGGTGTATCCCACGAGATTTATGCCAATTAATTTCACACTAAACTTGTGTCACAACCGTGAAGAAAGGATGAGATCGTTACTTTCCCAATATTTCTCCATTGATGGCAAAACTAAATTAAACCACACAGTAAGTAAATACAAAAAAAAAATAATAATAAAAAATGCAAAATTCGATGACCCTTTATTTCTTATCTCTGACGTGGCCATCACTCTCCAGATATTTTTCTTCCTTCCTCTGCCTCTTCATATATTCAACAACAACCACAGTTTCACTTCACTTCACCTAAAAATAATCTCATCCTCTGAAAATGGCGGCCGTCACTTCCACTCTCTCTCTCTCTTCCACCAAGCCACAGAGGCTCTTCGATTCCTCTTTCCATGGCTCATCCATCTCCGCCGCTCCCGTCTCCCTCGGCCTCAAATCACGGTCTCCCTCCGCCGCCGTCTCCGTTCGCGCCTCCGCTGGCTACGACCTCAACGCCTTCACCTTCGACCCGATCAAGGAATCGATCGTCTCCCGTGAGATGACGAGGAGGTACATGACGGACATGATCACTTACGCTGAGACCGACGTCGTCGTCGTAGGCGCTGGATCCGCTGGATTATCATGTGCATACGAAATCAGCAAGAACCCTAACGTTCAGGTCGCGATCATCGAACAATCCGTCAGTCCCGGAGGTGGTGCGTGGCTCGGTGGTCAGCTTTTCTCCGCCATGGTAACAATGTTTATCCCGAATCTCTCTCTCTCTGTTATATCGTCTTTGAGGAATTAGATTGATTTTTATCTGAGATCGGTTGATTTCTTCCGATTCTGGTGATTCATAATCTCAAATCTCTCCGCCATGGTAACAATGTTTATCCCAAATCTCTCTCTCTCTCTCTCTGTCTCTCTGTTATATTGTCTTTGATGAATTAGATTGATTTGCATTTGAGATCGGTTGATTTCTTCTGATTATGGAGATTCATAATGTATGAATTAGGTGTATACTGAATCAAATGTTAATATCAAAATCAGGGATAGATTTAATCAATTTCGATGAATTTTTTTTCTTGAAATCGTGTTCATGGCGGATCATGAGTATTAGACTGAAGCAATTGTATATTTGTATTTGACAGATTGTGCGTAAACCAGCTCACTTGTTCCTAGACGAGATTGGTGTAGCCTACGACGAGCAAGACACCTACGTGGTGGTCAAGCACGCGGCTCTGTTCACATCCACCATCATGAGCAAGCTCTTGGCTCGTCCCAACGTGAAGCTCTTCAACGCCGTGGCAGCAGAGGATCTGATCGTCAAGGGAAACAGAGTCGCCGGTGTGGTGACTAACTGGGCGCTCGTGTCGATGAACCACGACACACAGTCTTGCATGGACCCTAACGTCATGGAGGCCAAGATCGTTGTGAGCTCATGTGGCCACGACGGTCCCTTTGGAGCAACCGGTGTTAAGAGGTTGAAGAGCATCGGGTTGATCGACCATGTTCCCGGGATGAAGGCTCTCGACATGAACACTGCTGAGGACGCGATCGTGAGGTTGACCAGGGAGGTTGTTCCCGGTATGATTGTTACCGGTATGGAAGTCGCGGAGATCGATGGCGCACCAAGGATGGTTAGTTTTTTTCCCTTTCTTTAACCAATGTGTGATTCAATAATATCCATAATTTATTATCACATTCTGAATGAGTGAATTTGTTTGATGCAGGGACCAACGTTTGGGGCTATGATGATATCGGGACAGAAGGCGGGACAGCTTGCTCTTAAAGCATTGGGACAGCCCAACGCTTTGGACGGAACCTATGTCGGAGACCTAAGCCCGGAGATGGTCTTAGCCGCTGCTGATTCAGCTGAAACCGTAGATGCTTAAAAGACGAGGTTTTTTTTAACTTTTAAGAAAATTTCCCTTCATCCTTCTGATGTGGAAGGAGTTGCAATAAAGGAGGAGTTTAGGTGTTGTTATTACTTTTAAGTGGCTACTATTTATGCTTGGAACTTTCTGGTGTCTACGTCTCTTTGTTTCTTCTCAATGAAAATGTTTCTTCGGTGTAAAATTTCCTTGATTCTCTCTGTTCATTCGTAATGTGTGTTTCTTCTCCGATCCTTACATTGGTTTTATTAGTACAAAGCAGCTCACTTGGCCTTTGTCTGATTTACTTGTTTGCATGTTCTGTTTCGTATCAGTTTAAAACATTTCTGCATATAGTCTTATGAAGCTAAATCCAAAGGTAAAAGAAAATGATGAACAAGCTCGGTTAAGAACTTAAACCATTTGATAGGTTTTCAAATTTTGCAGGAGACACAATAATACAAGTTCGTTGTAAAAGGAACCCAAATATTTTCATCTTTATTTACATAGTAATCCGACTTATAAATACAACAATCGAGTTTAAAACCCAGGAGGAAGATAATTTGTGTTTGTGCTTTTTCCTTTCTTCTTGTGTTTTGATAATACAAAAAGAAAACACATGGTTTGTTAAATGAATATTACAAAATAGATTTGTATGAACACTTTACAACGAAAAGTTGTTGTGTTAGGGCTCCATGGTTTTTTTTTTTGTTTTCAAAGAATGCTTGCCACCCAAAGAATCGTAAATCTCTGACCAGTAACTTTATGTCGCCCGGATTTGGTGAGTTATCAAATATGTAAAATAACATAAAAAAAACTCTACTCATGAATCTTCTTCTCCAATGCTATTTCTTGGCCTGCGATAACAAAAACAGAAAAATCAAAGAGACTTAAAAGACAGCTAAAGAACGAGCAATGCACAAAACCCAAAAGAGTGCCTCAGTAGAAATTTGTGACAGAAACAATCTAAAAGAGAACAAGGCAAACCTTTTTTAGATACTTCTTGTGAAGTTTCATTGCACCAGAACATGCTTTTTTAGCATCCAAGTTTCCGGTTATGTCGTTTAAGATCTGAGCAAAAACACACAGATTAATATGAGTTTATTCCCATTGGAAACGTAAATGTGTAAAGAAGAGAAAAACGGGTGACATCTCCTCTTCATTTACCTTAACAACGTCATCGAGTCCTCGAGCTTCGGTCATTAGCTTGGAGCTCTTGTCTTTCAAAACACTAGCCACTAAGAAAACCGAAATGGGCAAAGGACCTTCTGCGCTTTTTCCACCATTCTTCATGTTCTCTCTTTCATATTTCCCGCATTGGTTTATCGACTTCGGTTTACCTTTGGAGGAACCTTCGGTTTTCTCTCCCTCGAATTGTGGCTCCTCGTACAGAGAATACATTTCCGGGTCATACTCTAATGCCCACATCATCTGCTCAGAAACAATATCGGTCTTTATTAGTGTTCCGGTCCAAGAAAAACGTTTCTGAGTTTATAAAGAGACGAAGAAGGAAACCGTTACCTCCCAAAGGTACAAGGAGTCGCAAAAGGAGAATTCTCTTCGGAACTGAACCATTATCATCCGAATCGCAAAGAGATAGTCACCTCCACCCAATTTCTCTGCATTTCAAGATCCAAATTTTCATTCAAGAACTCTCTCGCTCAACCAATTACAATGGTTATATGCTAAAAGTGAAGTGAGAAAGCTTTAATAGATACCTAAGTGATGGTGAAGTTTAGGGTCAATAATCTGAGTGATTGAAGCCAAATGAGTAAGCTGTGCTTCAACTCCAACTGATCTTCCCGTGCTCCTGAAGTTTCCTCGCTTTCAATTTAGAAAAAGGAAATTTTTTTAGTATAATCAGATTACAGAGACAGTCACAAGACAAAACATATATGAACACAAAACATAGAGGTAAAGTACCAATCTGCGCATTAATCGTTCGAAACACCAAAAAGCATCAGCTTCGTCTTCAAGAAGCATAATCATAGGGGAACAAAGATCACTCATCCCTGGTCAGACGAAACATTAGATATAGATAAATAAATAAAAACCAAAGAATCAACCGACTTTTCAGGGCTTGAACAAAGGACTACACTGTGCTTGTTCTCTGAATTTAAAAGGCTTTACCTTGGCAATACCCGACATCGTTGTCTATCCAGGCGTAAAGAGCTAGAATATCCCACAGCTTAGACAAATTCTCCTTTTTCTCATAGAATACCAAAGTCCTATCCGTGCGATTTACATCAAGACCTGAAAATCAGAGTTTAACGCAAGTGAATTGAGTGATATATTGGATTCTTTCTCTCTGACGTAGCTTCTGTTGTGCAGTGATCACAGACCTATCTGGTGAAGTGTTAGCATCCATTGGATAACTTTCTTGTCCAAAGGTCCGCGGCTTGCAAGCTCTTTGAAGAAATCAGAATTTGCACCTGAGATATAATACTCGAAATGCATAATTCACCAAATTCTAGTAAAAAAAGTCAAGTTCTAAACTATTTCCTCAAGCAAAAGATACACTTTTTTACCTAAATTTCTTTCTTGTAGTACAAGAGGATCGAGAATGGGTTGACCCTTTTCGGTAATTACAGGTGCGGTAATGAATCCACCGCTTCCGATGACCGGAAACATTTGTTTACATTCCTGCTTCCAAGAAGCATACTGCAATCTGAAAGGGAAACGCAAATACTTTCAATACAAAGATATAGCAGCACTCTTTAATTTACATGATAGCATCTCCTAGAAAATTCTAAAAGAGAAGGCTTATATGGGAGATGATATTGTTGATGGTGGTAAGAAGATCACGTGACTGGTGAAGCTAAATCTTCATCAGAAAATTCATCAGACAGTTCACCAGATAGTTCATCAGACAGCTCATCAGATGATGTGTCTCATTTGCGTTTTTGATAAGACAAAATCTTCTGATGAACTGCCTGATGAACTATCAAATGAATTTTGCTTCACTCGTCACTTGATCCTGCTTCTTACCACCAACAACAATATCACATTCCATATAAGTCTTCTCTGTTAGAATTTTCTAGGAGATGCTATCATCCTCAGAATCATCGACGACCTCAGTACACTTTTCCAAATATGAAGCATCGGTCTCATTATCTTGAGAATGTAAGACAAATAGTATCTCCACGAAACTAATTACTATTTATATGGGTGAAAAAAATCACCTTCTACGTTGTCGGATTTGCTCTCTTTCTTCGAATGTGCTCTTTGGATCATAACAACCAAGTAAGAACTCCCAGACTTCTCCTCTAATCGATGGATGGATCCCCTGGACCAGTCGAGAAAGCAAGCAAACGGATTTGTAATGACAAGAAAACTAAATCTGATACCGTGACACTGGTGGTATATAAGCTAAATATCAGGCTATACAAGTGGTTTTTACATACTCAGAACAAATTTAGATAATGTTGCAGTCTTTTGCAAACAAATGTTTTGAGACTTACCCCTCGTTGGATTCGATTTAGAGTCTTGCCAATATCGAGGAATCCTTCCTGTGTAAATGCAGCCTGCCATTTTCTTACACTTAGAGTTTTACCAGGCTGCACAAACAAAATCAAGAAAAGAGACAGATATATTGTCAGCAGCTGAGACTCTGCCATTCTCTCAAGATAAATCATGTGTAAGCAAGATCGTCTACTAGATTCGTGAACCTAAACAGCACTGAGATCGATTAACATAGCATTATTGATTACTAAACCACATAACTAGTAAATGAAAATGCTATCTTCTCTTGTTTTATCCCATCAAAACAATGAAGAACACATAATCCACCTCCCACATATATAAACCTAACAATGGCAAACAAAATCTCCAAATCCAACGGAGGAATCTGCCATTCTCTTAGCACAATCACGAGACTATCAACCTAATTAAAGAGCATTAAGATCAATATTCCCCCATCAGAAGACATAAACATGTCATAGGTCGCTTGAGAAGCCTCATAGCTTTTATGGGTTGCTTCCATCTTCCCAAACTCTTCAATCATAACAAGTAAATGCTCTCTTCCCTTGTTTAATCATACCAAACACATGATAACACCTAACAATGGTAAAAGTTTCCAACCCAAATGCTACAATTAAGCTTAAAAACTCATTGAATGAACGAAATAGCATAAATTTCGGCAAAGATTCTGAATTTGCAATCGCCAATCTCATTGATAACAGAAGCGATTTCAATGAACATAAACAGTGGGCAAAATCCAAGATAAAATTGAAGATGAGATATTACGGAAAGGGGCATACTTTGATCTTGAATCTGGTATTGGGGACGTCGGTGCACTCAGGGCGAATCTGGTAATAAGAATCTGCTGGTTCTGCGGCGGCTCCCCACATTTATGGAAAATTTTCAATTCCCTCAAAAAATAAAAACGAAAACTTTCCCGGGAAAAAACAAAAATTAAGAAAAATCCTGAGAAAGAGAAGAAACAAACAATTTTTTTTCTACACCGAAGCCAGAAAACAAGATTGGAGAAGAAAAAAAGAAAAAAGAACAACCTGGCACCCTCTCAAAAGATCGATTCTCTCTTTGATGAATTTTTTTGAGAAAACAAATTGAGATCTTAAGAGGGGTCCAGTTTTGGAAGGATGTTGAATGAAAGAAAAGATCAAAGACAGAACTTTTCTTTTCGGGTTGCAATATTTTATTACTTTTACTACCTAATCATTTGGTTTCCTAATACTCTTTTTTCTTCTAATTCCTTTTTAATTGGATGGTTTTTAGAGAAGCAATGATTTTGATGGTGAATATGAGCTGGGATCATTGGTCAAGCTCGTTTAATTTTATTTTTAATAATCTTCTAATCCATTTTTTAGTAAACCAGAGAGAGAGATGCGTTTGTTGACAAGATATTGCCGAGAAAGAGTTATTATAAACTACAAAACATATAAATCACACTAAATTTATTATATAAAAATATATCTTATTATAAATTATAAAAATATCTTATTATAAAACCAAAAGAAAAACATTAAACATCTTTAAATAACTTACGATCACGACTCCACATCCTCGTCCTTTTGACAATAATTAATAAAAATTACATACAATGCAAAAATTGATAAAACTACTAAACATGCAAAGATGAATATAATCACCAAAAGCGCCAAAGTCTGCATTCTCCCTAGTAACTTTTCTGTTGGTATGTATGATTTTTTTTTTAAGTATTGAAATCTGAAAGAGAAGTAGAAGCATTATATAACTAACTAACTTCGAAATATGGAAAATTTAGATTTAGAGAATAATGTAAAATTTCCTTATTAAGTTTTTTTTACCGGCAAAAAATGGTAATTTATAAAGAGTGTAAGGAGATTTTCCTTTACACGTGTAAGGAAACTATTTAATACTAAGTTTTAGATATATTCTTTAAATCTGATATCTTAAGCATGTGTTGTTAGAATTAAATGCTTTTCAATTGAGAATCTTCTAATAAATCATATATTACGTACGTGGAGAGTTCTCTTTCCGGTTTCCATTTATTATGTTCCTAATTAAAACAAATTTTCTTACATTATATAGTCTATATATTTAAAAAAAATATTTAGTCCATCCTTTTTTTATATAAAAACTAATCCATCATTTTCTCAAAAAATAACTACTAATCCATCCTTGTATTTATATATATCTTGATAATTTTTAATTAAAAAAAAATATAATATAAATGAGAAAATAAATATCAATAAAATATAACTTGACAAAATATATTTTTAATAATTAAATATTGAAAAGATATACTCATTTAATAATGTATTAATAATAGTATATACAAAATTAACTATGAAATAATTTAATAATATAATTTTCAATGTCTGGATAGAAAATTAATAATTGTATATGCAGAAACATGATAGATTTGTTTGGTAAGAGTACAATTATTTATTTATCAACAAAAAGTTGTATTTAAAATTGTTCATATTTAACATTTTCAGTTATGATACTTTGAATGCAAGAAAATTTAATTTATTTAATAAAACATCAATTAATTTATTGTGAAAAATGTCTTTGTTTTTAGAGAAAATAATATTTTAAGATTATGTGTACATTAATTTTTTATTCTTTTATAAAATTCAGAAATTTGTTACTTTTGCAAAAGAGACCTGGAACACGAATTTGTGTGAGTATATGCATCATATAGTTTTTGCTATGGTTAGTTAGAACTTAGAATATTCAGAAATTTTGAACAAAAACAAAAAAAAAAGATGAAAAAAGAATAATCAGAAAGAAACAACAGTTTGGTTTCGTTCTCTTTAATCGAGTGCGGGTTTGTTCGTCACTTCGTTGGAACACAATTACATGTGTTGTAAGATGTGTGATTCATGGGTTGTGTTCTTTTGGTATATATTGGAATTGAGAGGAAAAAACTAAAATTTTCTGGTCATTGAATTATCGAAGTGATAAACGTGTTTGTCTTGTTATGACTTATGAGTATTAGAGATTGGTTAATTAGTGTCGAAATAAAGTATGTATTAGTGTCAAGTAATTCAAATTAATTAAGTAAAGTATTATTGCAAGATTGTAAAGATTAAGAATATTACTCAACCTCGCTAATTTTTGACACTCTCATTGTTCTTTGTTTTAACAAAAAAAACAACTATGTGACCAACGGTGGTTTAGTTGATATTACTCAAGAATGCAGTAAATAGAAATCCGATCTGTGGTCATAGCCCAACGAGACAAAATCACAAAAACATTTGCGAGTTTTCTAAATTATGGTATGAAGGATTATTATAGGTCAATATTGAAAATAGTAGATATATTCCGATAAAAATAGGAGTGCCCCCCATACAACTCACATGCAATATGTAATTTGTTACACATGCATATTAACAATTACGTGAAAAATACATATTACACATGATTGGAAAAATCTATGAAATAATAATATTCTAAGAGAGAAGAAAAATTATTGGAAACAAAATTTAAAAAATGACGGATTTATGTATAATTAACCAAGAAAGTTGGTGACCATAGACATAGGAACCAAACAAAGCCCTTTTTTCTTCAAGTCTACTGATAATGCACCTTGGTTTTCCACTGCACGCTCTCCTATCACCTATGTAAAATGACCGTATGATATATACGTTATTATCAGATATCGAAAATAATTCGTATATATAATATGATTGTTCAACTCTAACGTCAACTATACAAAGTCAAATTATCGTAAATGTGTTTCTTACATTATTTGTGTCTTCACTAACAACGCCACCCCCGTGTCTCTTGTTATTGTCCAATAGGTTTATCATGCTATAGACCTATAAAACGAAAAAAAAAAAATTCACAAATGGTTAGTAGTTGATACGGTTTAATTATTTATGGACCAAAATAGTTAAGGGGCATTTGACTTGTTAAAGCTGATTATTATATTCATCTATGTCAAATAGGAACTTAGAAAATGGCACGGATTGTTGCATCAAGTTGTTGGATTATTATTTAAAAAATATATTTCAATTATGAGTCAAATCCAAAAATATTGATTAATTTCTTGCTTCTCTTGGCGAAAAGAAATATGTATCTAAAACCTTATCGATCCAATGTTCTATAAAATATATAATCAGCATATGACTAATAGATTATAAATATCAGTATCATGACATATTTACTTTAATCTTACCAAACTCGACTGTTTGTCAAAATTAAGAGGAAATAATAGAAAAATAATATGGACCAAAATAAAGAAGGAAAATATTTCAAAGTTAGATGAAAACGCTTTACAAAAAAAAAAATTATACAGTATGCATCACCTACCTGATTAATTTCTTAAATTTTCCAACGATGAAGTCATACCGGAACAATTTGTATAGCAGAAATCGATCATTAGTTTATCAACACGACGATAACCACTAAATTATCATCATTTTCTTGCTTTTTTTAGTTTTGGTCAACACCATCGTTTTGTCCTTATAAAATCAAATTCTTATAATAATACATACATAAATAGACTCACATTTATATCACATGTATATATATATAGAGAGAGAGAGAGGAGAGAGAGACTCTTACGTTAGGGCTTCGAGAAGGAGAAGAGGCAGTGTCTTCAAGATCATAATGACGACCAAAAGGAATCTCTCTATTTCTTGTCCTCTTGATGTCGAATTTGTTGGAAGAATTTAATCCTTCTTGTTTAGACACGTGTAGGGTCTTCTTAGTGGCCACGAAAGACATTGCATCGGAGACGGAAGAAGAGCTGCAATCTCCGACATCGACAATACTTGAAGAAGCCTCGAAGAAATCTTCGAAGTACATCGTCCAGCTACTTTCCTCCGGAGTTTGGTCGCTTGAAAACGTCGGCGTTTCATGTTTGCTTAAATTGAAAGCATTGTTCATTGAACTCTCCATGAATAATTTGGAAGAAAAAAGAGTTTCTTTTTTTTTGTTTGGTTTGTTATTTGGTAGCGACAGATAAAACATGCGTGAGGGTTAATTTATATATACACAGCAAAGGTTTTGAATTTTTTTTTTTTT
The DNA here is from genome assembly GCA_020283515.1 of Alliaria petiolata. Lineage (NCBI taxonomy): Eukaryota > Viridiplantae > Streptophyta > Magnoliopsida > Brassicales > Brassicaceae > Alliaria > Alliaria petiolata. The sequence goes on from JAHZTW010000002.1 coordinate 51,337,440, forward strand.
TTTTTTAAGCATAGACTATAGAGTAGTACTATATAATGAATAAATCAAATATAAATATATTTTTATGATTACTTTTATTTTGCTGTCAATGATGGGAATGTTGGTTTGGAATCTTGGTTTGTGGGGTCGCTCTATCTGTTTTTTCTCTATTTGGTTGGAATAAAAGTTGGTTTGAAATGTTCAAACCAATTTAATAGTACTGTTGTTACTTCTGTAAATCTAAAAATGAGTACGAAATTTTAAATATTAAATCCGATATTGAATTATGAAAACTTTTGAGTACTAAAAATGATTAATATTGAATTATCTATCATGTTGTTTCATCAACAAACTAAAATATTGTTTCGTAAAACACTTTTAAGTATATTAGAAATGAGTAATCAAAATATAAAAAAATATAAAAAAATTGAAGCTCTGATTGGAGTTTAAGCTGTTAATGCTGTAGTGACTTTAACTTTTATAAAAGTTAAGTTTAATTTTTTCCAATCCACTTTAACCATCTATCAGTTTTAAAAACTTTACAAGTATTTTTTTAACTTTCACAGCTTATTTTTTTCTATTTGCTCTTGTTACGATCTTTTATTTTTAAAATCTACAATGTAGAATTTTAAGTTTAAAAAAAAAAGTTATAGCCATTTAAACCAAATTTTTAAAAAAATTTAAAAATAAAATCTAAACTATCAGGGTCTGAGAAAATATAATATATATTCTTCCAAATGTTTTCTTAGTATCTAGAGGTGCTCGGCTCTAGGTTCTAAGTTTTTGGACTTGTATTTTCCGTCGAACGACTCTATGATTACTTTATCATATTTATCGAATAATTGTTTGGTGCATTATCCCCTAATTATATTATATATATTAGAGATGTATTTACATATATCTAAAACAAAAACGAAGCCGGTATAATAAAAAATGTTTTGCATTAATATGTGACGATTGAAGGAAGATGTGTGTCATATTCTGCTCCATTTGTTTATACTATTAATTAGAAACAATTTTCATTTATAAGCCGGTATATAATAATAAGAATCACGAATAAGCGGTCTCTCATTTATAAAATTAGTATTGATGGATACCTCCATATTTGGTGGTGCTAAGATAATGGAGATTGGAGAAAGCAAAGACGATTACGGATTCTTATCGATACAGCAAATAAAACGAGATGTTGGCCATATTGGCCACATTTTTGAGAGAGAAGAGAGAAGAAAGGAGGAGAGAAAAAACCATAAATTTCTTTTTTCATATCTCTATTTCTTTTATTTCGTAATTTAAATTTAAAAACAGATAATGTAGCAAAAAAGCGCTATATCTTTTTATATAACATTATTATTTATGTAGACTATATGTATTTTCGTTTTAGTTAATATGTAATTTTATTTAAAAAATTTGTATTACGTCGCATTTTCGCTCTTTCCTAATAAGTTAATGACTAGAGTGGACTGAAACATCATTAGATTCCTAATTAAATTGTTCTCTTATTTATCCACTTGGTTGGTCCATAAGAAACCCACTATTGAAAACATTTAAATCAAGAGAACGAGCAACTGCGCCGGTTTCACATTTATCTGAAAATAAATATATATTCAAAAAAATTCCTACGCAGCTACACTAGTTTATTCGTACGGTACAAGTTGACGCATTTCAATTAGTTTCTTTAATGTGAACTATATATGTTTATTATTAACAATATAGTAATTTTTTTTTTTTTTTTTGAGGAGCATGGTTCATGATTTTAAGAGAAGAATATCGAATGCTGTCATGCTGATGCGGTTAAAATTTTGGAGACCTTTTCGTTACAAAATTTAGATTTAGTATTGGCGAAACACATTTACAGTTCAAACTTTCAACCAAACGTAAAATATATCTGAATGATTAATGTATGAAGTTAATTATGAACCTAAATAAAAAGAAACACATAGCAAAAAGATCATCAGTCCAACTTTAATTTGCACCCGACATCCTAATTGTCTTTTTTTGTTTGTGTGTGTATAATCTTCATTGTCTTTGTGGCCACTTCTGTCCAAAAATATTTGTGCATGTGAACTCCTAACTTATATCAAAAGATTTACTTTTATAATATTAAGATAAATATATAGGATTATAATCTTAATGCAATATCTATGTTTGATGGTTATAAAACATGATATTTTATTTTCTTATCAAATCATTTGTATATGACATTTTATGTAATTTATAAATAATTTATTAAATGGGTAGTTTTCTAAAAAGAGTATATTGTATTTCTACGGTCCATATGTGATTATAAATTACCTAGCTACATTATACCTTATATAAAGTTTTATGGATATATGCCTGATCGTGTAGCTCATTTGGTTCGAATGCAATGCTCCACCTCATGAATTCGATTGAGGGACTGGAGAGGAACTTTTATGGATTTATATATATATATATATAATATATGCCAAATACATAAGTTTGGTTGTTGAAAAACATAAGTTCAGACACAAACATGTACTATATATTAGTCATCATATGTAAATAGCAAGAAAATATTTCACAAATAAAGTTACGTCTTAGAAGGATTGGTGATCGCATACATTAAAGTTCGAATTAGGGTGTATTGATCATGGAAGACAGATTGAGAATAAATAATATCCTAGAATTAAAAAAAAAATGAACATTACAATTTAATTTAGAGGAGAATTAGGTAATTAATAAAACTAAACCAACAAAGAAGTTTTAGAATTTGTCAACTTCCAGTTTAATAATCTAATACCATTGACTTTGTAAAAATCCCTGACATTCGTCAATAGGAGATCTTGCAAAGATTTTATTTCAATTTAAAATGAATTTAGTCTATTATTGAGATGCCGAACTTAGGGATTAATTATANTTAATGACTAGAGTGGACTGAAACATCATTAGATTCCTAATTAAATTGTTCTCTTATTTATCCACTTGGTTGGTCCATAAGAAACCCACTATTGAAAACATTTAAATCAAGAGAACGAGCAACTGCGCCGGTTTCACATTTATCTGAAAATAAATATATATTCAAAAAAATTCCTACGCAGCTACACTAGTTTATTCGTACGGTACAAGTTGACGCATTTCAATTAGTTTCTTTAATGTGAACTATATATGTTTATTATTAACAATATAGTAATTTTTTTTTTTTTTTTTGAGGAGCATGGTTCATGATTTTAAGAGAAGAATATCGAATGCTGTCATGCTGATGCGGTTAAAATTTTGGAGACCTTTTCGTTACAAAATTTAGATTTAGTATTGGCGAAACACATTTACAGTTCAAACTTTCAACCAAACGTAAAATATATCTGAATGATTAATGTATGAAGTTAATTATGAACCTAAATAAAAAGAAACACATAGCAAAAAGATCATCAGTCCAACTTTAATTTGCACCCGACATCCTAATTGTCTTTTTTTGTTTGTGTGTGTATAATCTTCATTGTCTTTGTGGCCACTTCTGTCCAAAAATATTTGTGCATGTGAACTCCTAACTTATATCAAAAGATTTACTTTTATAATATTAAGATAAATATATAGGATTATAATCTTAATGCAATATCTATGTTTGATGGTTATAAAACATGATATTTTATTTTCTTATCAAATCATTTGTATATGACATTTTATGTAATTTATAAATAATTTATTAAATGGGTAGTTTTCTAAAAAGAGTATATTGTATTTCTACGGTCCATATGTGATTATAAATTACCTAGCTACATTATACCTTATATAAAGTTTTATGGATATATGCCTGATCGTGTAGCTCATTTGGTTCGAATGCAATGCTCCACCTCATGAATTCGATTGAGGGACTGGAGAGGAACTTTTATGGATTTATATATATATATATATAATATATGCCAAATACATAAGTTTGGTTGTTGAAAAACATAAGTTCAGACACAAACATGTACTATATATTAGTCATCATATGTAAATAGCAAGAAAATATTTCACAAATAAAGTTACGTCTTAGAAGGATTGGTGATCGCATACATTAAAGTTCGAATTAGGGTGTATTGATCATGGAAGACAGATTGAGAATAAATAATATCCTAGAATTAAAAAAAAAATGAACATTACAATTTAATTTAGAGGAGAATTAGGTAATTAATAAAACTAAACCAACAAAGAAGTTTTAGAATTTGTCAACTTCCAGTTTAATAATCTAATACCATTGACTTTGTAAAATTCCCTGACATTCGTCAATAGGAGATCTTGCAAAGATTTTATTTCAATTTAAAATGAATTTAGTCTATTATTGAGATGCCGAACTTAGGGATTAATTATATTAATATGTGACGACAAAAAAAAATATACTAATATGTGTCCTTTCTTTTCTTGGTTTTGAATTATTATTTCGTCAGGTTATATACTATATATATGTTAATTATGGAAATTATATTACATATAGCTTTACACGACAAGTTAGTAGTAACGTGTGACCGGCCAATGACAAGTTAGTATTTATCTTTTGATACTAAATTATATACATTAAAAATAGTAAATATTTAGTTACAAATCATTTATATATTCTCTAAGACCTAAATTTTGTAAGAATTCCGGCTTATAATTTTATGCCCAGTAAAATCTATTGCCCAACACGGGATCAATTTATTTACTAAAGTAAAAGGATTCGAATCGAAATAAAAATTAAAACTCGTCCAGTTCAAAGAAAAGCGATGAAAGTTAAATCTACGACTATGAATGAAATTTACGAGTCAAGTTAAGAGTCGACTAGATAGAAAAGAAATTATTCAAACCTGAGTACTTCAATGTTTTGATTAGAAACGGTTGAATCTAGTGAAATAAATGTAATCATTACAGAATCAAATGTAGTAAATAGAAATAATAAAAAAGCATGAGCAGAGATCAAATGACAGAGTCATATTTCCACAATTTACACTACAAATTTCTCTATACTCGTAATTTCAACTTATTTTGCTGTCTTTCTCTTGTAAAGACTCTAAATCGTTAATGTTAAATCTATTTACTTCCATTCTTGTTCCGTCTTGCTCTCTAATTACGTTGAAAACGGTCGGACGAGTTTTTTTTAGCATAATTCTGCTCAATAAACCCTTTATTTATCTGTAACGTAAAAAATGACTTAGATCTTTCAAATTACTATTATTTACAAATTTTGACCAGTGTAGTTTATGTTACAACAAATATATATAACTAGAATAGGACCCGCATATATGCGGGTTTTTACTAAATTATTCTAATTCGTAAAACTAAATTGAAAACAAAATCGGATAATCTATAAGGAAAAAATAAAATTTAATTTTATTAATATTTCCAAATATATATATTTTAATATTTTATAGGAGTTATGTTTACTTTTAATGCCCTTATCTATATATAGATATAATTTTTATTCTAAAATTTTAACGAATTATTTATCTTACTTTTATCATAATTAAAATCTATATTAGAATCCGCGTATATGCAGGTTTATAATAATAAAATTTAAAACCCGTTATTTTTTTTCTTTTAAATATAAAACAAATCAGATCATTACTGAAAAATATATGTTAAACACATAATCTAAATCTAATAGTTATTTATTTATTTTAATTCTCATTTGTTTTTAATTAAAATATTCAAACACACAAAATCTGTTGCGGGTCCTAAGCAACATTAACCATACTTCTCATATATTTCACACACTTTATCAACTATTTTTTTCTGTTCTGCTGCGTTAAAAATTTGGATATGCAATTCGAATCCTTCGAGTATGTTAACGATCTCCCATTAATCTTTTCAAGCAAACAAATCTCTCTTTCTCTTCACATTCATCTCCCGTATATGATTTATCTGCTCTGTAGAGAAGTTATGCTTCTCAAGACTCGCATCAAAATGATATTTTCTAATACCATATCATTAGCATTTAGAATTTTTTTTAATTGAAATATATTATAGTTAATCTAATTTACTTTTTGGTTTTATTTTCCTTTAAATTAAAATAGATCCTTTTGTATTTTTAAAAAAATTGAAATATATTCTAGTTAATTTAATTTTACTTTTTAATCTAAATCAATAAATTTGACATTTTTCTGGAAATTCTTATTTCTTAAAAATAATATTTTATCGAGATACGCGTCAAAATGTAAATCGATAAACTTGACACGTGTCAAAATTTTATTTGATTAAATTGCCATATGTCACGATCATACTAATACTAACTTTTACGTTTTTATGGTAAAATTGAAATATCTTATTTACTTTTGTTTTTATTTTCTTTTTTTTAATTGAAATATGTTTTTTTAATTTATATATATTTTTTTAAAAATAGTAGTATTTAACTTTTACTTTTAGGTTAGTATATTTTTTATTTAAATATATGTTAATCAAAACACGTGTTGAAAGTCATGTGTCACGATCATATGAATTATCCTATTTTTATCATAATTAAAATCTATATTAGGATATGCATATACGCGAGTTTATAATAATAAATTTTAAAATCAGTTAAAATGTTTTTTTTAAATAGAATACAAAATCGGACCGACTCGCATCAAACGCCTCTCTACATGATTTTTTTTTGAACATTATCTATATGATTTTTGCTATCTTTCTTGTCATTGAGCTCATCGTCGTCTAATGGCATATCAATAACATCTATTTTTTTAATTGAAATATATTCTAATTAATTTAATTGACTTTTTATTTTTTTGGAAATTCTTTTTTTATTTAAAAATGATATTTTACCGAAACGCATGTCAAAATCTAAATCGATAAACTTGACACATGTCAAAATCTTTCCTTTGATTTCTCTTTTAAAAATTGATGTATTTTTCTTTTTCTTTTCCTTTTTCTTTTACGATTGGCATCCTACTTTATATAATAAGATTTTAATTTTAATCAAAACATGTGTCGAAATCTTATCGATTAACTTGACACGTGTCGCGATCATGTTAATTAGCAACTTTGACGCATCCTACTTTATATAATAAGATGGTGTGAACAAATTTAAAAATAATGATCTGATATAAGGAGGGGCATATTGTATTAGTGATTTGGATTTATTTGGATATATTTGGATAAATCCAAATCTAGGAAGATTTTAATGAATTTAAAAATCTAAAATGATTTAAACAAACTTTTCTTTCCAAAATTTCTCAAATATCATCATATAGGTGGTATTTCAATTTACTGATTTTTTTTTTTAAACAATCAATTTATTGGTTTTTAACTCTAAATTATCTCTCAAATCATTTCAAATCATATTTTGATATAATTTATTAATGAAATCTCAGTTTTCTAATAAAACAAGATTTTAATAAATTTGTATAAATGAATAATCGAATAACTTTAGATTTTGAATAACTTTTTCAAACATGAGATTTAGAAGAAAAAAAATGAAATCATTTCAAATGATTGATCCAATATTGCCCCTAATAATATCATTAAAACATAATTTGTTTCCGAGAATTAATTGCGTATAAACTAAGATTATTTAACTCATTATTAATTATGAATTAATAAGAAATAATGTTTTTTTTACAACGAAATAATGATTTATATAGATACAATGTTTGGATAATACAGCTATACATATTTTTTAAGTTAACGTAAGTAGTATCAAGTAACTATAGTTTTAAGATAAAGTCGACGTGGCACCTGAGGAATTAGTGGGTTCCAATTAAAGGTAGAAATTAAATAAATGACGATCAGAGGAATATTACTTTGTACTTAACAAATCAAACAGGTCAATGATTTGTATAATTGTATATTTCCGATTAAAATATATTTTGTCGCGTCAAATGATTTGTATAATAAACATGGCTCTCAGTCCCGTGGAAAATAAAAAGCTTTCCCTTTAGTTTTCCCGCGATTATTAATCGTACGATAGATAGTACCCGAACTTACAATTATACTCTCTTATTTACCAAATCAACACCCGATTCCCACTTTAAAGATTACTATCGTAACAATTCTATTGTATACTTATCTCTCTTTTGATCTTATGCTAAAAGCCTAAAACTAATATAAGAGTAGAAGCTTTATATTTTGTCTGAATATTTGAGACCTCCAAACGTATTTCAAATTATTTAATTGAAAAATTTGGTAAAAAAAAACGTATTTCAAATTATAAAGTAGACAAACACATATTGTAATGAAATTGAATAGTTATCATCTTTTCGACCATTTTTTATGCATATAAGAAGATATATTTTTCGTTAAAAAAGGTAGATTTAGTTTATTAAAAAAAATAGATTTAGTTTATAAAAAACATAAATTTTTGAGACCAAAACATATTGTTTACTGGATTATAATAGAGTTGCTACTGCGTCACTATTTGGATACATGTTTGCATAGTGCATGTTGTAAAAAAAAAACAGATTTATAAATAACCTATAGCTCTAATTAGTGATCCATTTGGCGATACAATATGTTTAATCCTGTGATTGTTGAGAGATTCTGCTCAAAAATTAGAACCATCCTTTTTCGATTGAAAAAATTGAACTGTTTCATAACAATGTCTTTTTTTTTTCCTTAATGTTATAAAGTAAATCGCATATGATTTAAGAAAAAAAAATCTTTTATGATGTAAAAAAAAAAATCTTGTATGAGTTAGACCAAATAAAGAGACCTTAAGTGAAATTACTAATCGACACCTAGACCTAGGCACTATATATAAGCCGCCAGACGTGTGACGTGAATATGAAATGCACATGCTATGACATCTGCATGTGAGCCACCAACTGTTCCTAATCCTAAGTTGTTAGGCTAAACATGATTATGAGAGAGGTTAAGGCCAATTATTAGGTATTAGGATGTTAAGCCTTATTTATCCACCAGAGAAAAATCTTTGTTGTTTCTGCTTCGTTATAATTGTCTATAGTTTTTCTCATGAAAAATGGTTATGATATTTTTCTGTGAATTTAAAAAAATTATAAGAAATTTACAAATAACATTTATAATTTATGAATTAACATTATCATAGAAAAGCGTCGACAGTGCTTAACACTAACTCAAAACATTAATATCCATAGAAACCAAGAGATTACACCTTCTAAGAATAGCAATCAGCTTGTTGATACAAATATTCAAAGAATCTGCAAAACCATATAGACTCTCGAGCTGTGAGTGTTGCTTTATACAGCAACATTGTTGCATTTTTTGCTACACTACCATACAAAATGTTTTTTTTTTCACAAATACTATAAAATGTTTGTGTACATAAGCACATACAGTAAAAACTCTATAAATTAATATTCGATTCATTAATAATTCGCTAAATTAATATTTTTTTCAGTTTCAAAATTAGTTTTTCAACCAAATAATATATTTATAGATTAATAATTTTTTTATAAAATCTCATGATCGAAACATTATTAATTTATAGAGTTTCTACGGTATTACGTTTATGTTTATATTTGGATAAACTAGACCTCAACCAAACTAAGTATGTGAAAATCTTAACGGGCTTCGACTGGTTAAAATTGTTAAATTGATACATATTAGATTATATTCGTCTGATTAAAATAATTTTGTTGCGGGTAGTTAATTTGATATTCGATTCTAAAATGGTTAAAGTAGAACAGATAGTCTAGTGGGCTTGGCTTGATGGGCTTCGACTGGGCAAGTTGTAACATGTATACACTCGGGGTACAATGAGTTCAATATAAAAAAACACTAGTATATACTTGTCCATCCTCTTTTATCTCCGGCGAGATAATGTTGTAGACTCAAATGATGGAGGATCTTGGAGAATCAGATCCTTTAACTTTGGGATGATTATCCGCTTTACCCACACTCCTAGTGAATGGCAAAGGAAGTCGACGATATCTGATTTTGGTGACTTCGGATGTGAAGTTAATAGCAAGTTAGCAACAAGCTCCTTTACAATAGAACTTGATCATGAGCTTTCAACATATATTATAGATTTAAGGGAATGCTCGTTGAATTTATGGGATACAAGAAAAAGATGAAAACAAAAGAGTTGTGCAAGAGCAATCAACAAGAGATGCGACGATCCATACCGACATGTTGTTGAGAAAGTAAACAACGAATCTAGAGTTTTTGACTCAAGAGTTCGGTCTGAAATCATAATCAATGATATTTTGATTACAAACAAAATTCAAATCGAAACTTAATATATACTAATTAAGTTTTTTATTAGGAGTTTTTAAGCTGTTTCGATGTCGAATTTAGGTTTTAAGAAAATTAAAAATTGTGTAAGTTTTGGATCAAATTTTTTTTTTTTTAGTTTGGTTTATATCAATTAAACACTTTTAAAACCTACAGTCCAAAAGAAAAAAGAGACTGAAACTTAAACGGTTAAACCTAAACCTAAACTCAAATTCGAATCGAAGAACCACCTAATATTTTCGAGTCTAATAATGATTTGAAAAATAAATAATATTTTCTTTTGTATTTGTCAACAAATAAACAATTCCCTGGAAAAGTAGGAAACAAATAAAGAAAATAAATAAAAAGACAAAAGCTAGCGTTCTCTCCCATCTTATAAGCGCATATACTGTACTTATATACTGCTTAGTTTCTCTATATATGTTCTCTTTCTCTATAAACATTGCGAAGAAGAAGATCATCAAATTGTTTTAAGATCTCTTTTTATTTGAATTCTTCTTCGTTTTAGATTCTAGGTCAAACGCTTGATCGATTCTCTAGCGACTTACCAACTTCTCCGTGATCGAAGTTCTTTTAATATTTTTTATTTATTTTAATTCGACGAAAAAGCTTTTTCCTTTTCTCTTCTACTCCGGCGATGGTTTTATCGGTGAAGCAGACTCTCTCTGCTAAGATCGGATTCTCCAATCCTCTTTTGCGACGGAACCCATCCTCCTCGCTCCTGCGATCTCCTGTTTCCCTCTCGTTTCCATCGACGGAGCTCCCAAAACGCACCGTTTTAGCCGTCTCGAAGCCTCTGCATCTCTCTTCCCTGAGAGCAAAGCCTCTGGTGAGATGCGAGGCCTACGAAGCCGATAAATCGGAGCCTCAGCCGATCGATGATGCGGCGGCGGCGGAAACGAAATCGGAGGCGGCGAAGAAACTGAAGATCGGGATTTACTTCGCTACCTGGTGGGCTCTGAACGTCGTCTTCAACATATACAACAAGAAGGTCTTGAACGCTTACCCTTATCCATGGCTTACCTCGACGCTTTCTCTCGCCGCCGGTTCGTTGATGATGCTGATCTCTTGGGCTGTTGGGATCGTTGAGACCCCGAAAACCGATTTCGATTTCTGGAAAACTCTTTTGCCGGTAAGTGGGGGTTGGTGGGGAAAAAAAAAAGTTTGGTGAGTTTTGCTTAGAGAAAAAGGTGGAGAATTTAGGTTAGATATCGATGTTTTCGATGATGGGTATTGAGGTTTACGGTCAAATTGATGCAGATCTTGCATGAATATTTGTTGTTTTTTTGTTACCTGAGCGATATGCATAGTTTTGTTTGCTTCCTGAGAAAACTGAGGGAGAGAGAGAGAGAGAGAGAGAGAGAGAGGAGAAAGTGATGTATTTTTTTTTTGTCTGTGTTAGTTCATAAGCTGCTGAATTTCGTTGTTTGTTATAATTTCTGGATTTTACATAGCTAAATTCTGAGAATTCAAGAGTCAAATTATGTGACTCTGAAATCAGGGTCTTGTGTTTTAGCGCTTCTAGTAAAAATCATTGTAGGTTTAAAGTATTGAACTTTTTGATATTTTGTTGTACTAAAAGTTGGTTTTTTTTTTTGTTGGATTGGCTTAAAAGGTTGCTGTGGCACACACAATTGGTCATGTGGCTGCAACGGTGAGTATGTCAAAGGTTGCGGTTTCTTTCACTCACATCATCAAGAGTGGTGAACCGGCGTTTAGCGTTCTTGTCTCGAGGTTCCTTTTGGGTGAAACTTTACCTACTTCGGTTTACCTGTCCCTCATTCCCATCATTGGTGGTTGTGCTCTCTCTGCCCTTACTGAGCTCAACTTCAACATGATTGGTAATTAATATTCTAGACACTCTGATGTTGGTGTATCCGACCCGACGTTTTGTCTTTGTCATTCTTGTTAGCTAGCTTTCTATAAGCCGTTGTGTGATTTGGGTTTAGAGCTAAAAATGGTTTTGCCTTGAAATCTTTCTGTTTCTGCTCTCAGGTTTCATGGGAGCTATGATCTCGAACTTGGCTTTCGTCTTCCGTAACATCTTCTCAAAGAAGGGAATGAAGGGAAAGTCTGTGAGCGGAATGAACTACTACGCGTGTCTCTCCATGTTATCACTCTTGATCCTCACGCCCTTTGCGATTGCGGTTGAAGGACCTCAGATGTGGATCGATGGCTGGCAAAAGGCTCTCGCCGACATCGGACCTCAGTTTGTCGGGTAATCTCCCTCTAAAATCTCTTATGAGAAGCAAACTCTTTTAAACTCAAAGTATCGGGTTTGACATTTTGTCCTGTTAGATGCAGTCTTGTCCTGTTCCTAGAATCCCTTGTGAAAAGACCCTTTTATCAAGTTCTTGTCTTTTTATCTCTCAGAGTTCTTGTTTTCATCCGAATCATTAAGAGTCTTTAGGTCTTTTCGTGATTAGGCCGATGAAACCCATCTCATTCGCTTACCCGATTTCACCTTTTTTTTTGTTCCTACCAAAATTGTAGGTGGGTGGTTGCGCAGAGTGTGTTCTATCACCTCTACAACCAAGTGTCTTACATGTCCTTGGACCAGATCTCTCCGTTGACATTTAGTGTCGGTAACACCATGAAGCGTATCTCAGTCATCGTCTCATCCATCATTATATTCCGCACTCCAGTCCAGCCCGTTAACGCCCTTGGAGCCGCCATTGCTATCCTTGGAACATTCCTGTATTCCCAGGTAAACACACAGCACAAAAGCCTTTAAAATGACCAATATACCCCTGTTCTCCATTATGTAATATGGTAGATAAATATGCGTCTCTTGGCTTCACTTCACAGCCACATGATGATGACCTTTTAGCCATACGATTAGACTAACTATTACTTCTTTGACATGTCAAGAACCATTTTAGTGTATTGGTTTGGTTTAAACTTTAACCAAAGATCTTGAATCCTCAGTCCTAGTGTTTCTTTAACACGGTTTTGGCGTGTCGTGCAGGCAAAGCTTTGATCGGGCAAGACATGGAGTGTTCTAGTGCGATGTTGAGCTCGTGATTTCGGTTGAAACCGGGGAAAAAGGGCTTAATGTAGATATTTGTCCTCAATAATGAAGAAAATGATGAGCATGGAGACGACAACGTTTAGTGTGTTAGGCAGTTTTTTTAAATTGAGCTTTTTGGATTTAAGTGTTTGAATTTGGGGGAATTGAGAAAGATTGCCTCTCTGTAACTAAAGTGGGAAATAGAAATTGTCCCCTTGAGAATAAGACATCCCCCTGTACTCTCTTTTCAATTAGGAGAGAAATATTATTAAAAAAATAGAGAAAATAATTTCGAGATTATTCTCTCGTTTATACATATATGCATGAATTTTCAGGTCATATGGTAGCATGTTAATTCTTCTAAAATCATTGATTATATATATGACTGTTTCAGCAGCATATCGTATGATTTTCATTTGTAAGAAATATTATATAAGCAAGAAATCTAAAGAAGCATAATCATCAGTGATGAATTTTTATTACATAAGATAAATAATGTTTGATGCTTAGGAATAAAACAGAGGCATTGGATTTGGTTCAGTAGCAGACAGAGAAAGAGAGATGATGTGTCTCTTGGGATTTCAGAAGAGGCAGAGAGATAGGTTCAGTGAAGAATATACTGTACTAAAGGAAGATTCTCTCTATCAGATTTATTGATTGATTTATAGTATTTTATTTCTTCATCAAAGTCTCCACCACTTCTCTGTTTTTTTTTAAGTCGCAAGGATCACGAGCGGAACATGACAATAGCAGATGCTAATAAAGTGGGTATTACCGTATTAGTACAAAACACAAAGGAGACAGCAAAACTCAAGAACAGTTTCAGTCGAGCTCTTTCAAATGTCTTTTTTTTTTTCTAAATTGATAATACAATTTATTCAAATTTTGTTCTCTTCGTAGTCCTTTTTCTGTTTCCATTTACTTTGGAAACGTCCCGACCGGAGAAGCAGAAGTACATATAAATTACAAGTACAAAAAGATATCATCACTGTCTGAAATTAAAAAACAAACAAAAGGGTTTTTTCTTTCTTTAAACATCAAGATATTTAGCGACAGTCTGAACATCTTTATCTCCTCTTCCGCTGAAGTTCAAGACCACTCTCGTTCCGTCCGGTAACGTTGGACATAGCTTCTCCAGGTGCGCAAGCGCATGTGAGGTCTCGAGCGCCGGAATTATTCCCTCTAACCGCGACACTCTCTTGAACGCTACAAAACCGCAAATTGTGTAGGGAACGCAAACTCAAGTTAAGAAACAAACAAAAGAACCGATTTTCGCGTTTAAAGAACCCAAAGACTACGCATTATTGTTGATACATACCTTCCAACGCTTCTTCGTCCGTTACGCTATAGTATTCAGCACGTCCCATGTCTTTAAGGAAACTATGCTCCGGTCCAACTCCAGGGTAGTCCAATCTGTAAAGACAAACCCAAACCGTGGTCATGAAACCGTGGCTAAACCGGATTAGACTATTTGATCTGAATGGAGAGAATTTCTCTTATTACCCTGCACTGATGGAGTGAGGCTCAATGATTTGACCATCATCATCTTGCAGCAAGTAACTCATAGCTCCATGGAGAACACCGACATCTCCCTTCGTCAATGTGGCCGCGTGTTTGCCGCTGTCCACTCCGAATCCTGCAGCTTCCACGCCGATCATCCGGACCTCTGCGTCATTCACAAATTCATGGAAGAGTCCCATCGCGTTTGACCCACCGCCGACACAAGCCACCAAGACATCCGGCTTCCCGCCCCATTTCTCCAGCGCTTGTCTCCTCGTTTCTTTACCGATCACCGCGTGAAAGTCTCTGACCATCATCGGGTAAGGATGAGGACCGGCCACAGATCCCAGTATGTAATGTGTAGTCTCAACATTGGTCACCCAATCTCTTATCGCTTCGGATGTCGCGTCCTTCAATGTCGCTGTCCCAGAGTGAACTGCTCTCACCTGTAACACCACAAACCAGGGGAAAAAAAAAAGAGGTTTCAGAAACAATGTTTGTTGCATTTAAAAAGAGATAACCAACCAATTGAGATGAATCTTGAGCATCATCACCTCGGCACCAAGGAGTCGCATTCTGAACACATTGAGTGCTTGCCTCTCCATATCTTGAGCACCCATGTAGATAATGCACTGCAGGCCGAAACGGGCACAGACGGTGGCTGTAGCCACACCGTGTTGACCCGCCCCAGTCTCAGCGATAATCCTCTTCTTCCCCAAACGCTTGGCGAGAAGAGCCTGAGCCACGGCGTTGTTGATCTTGTGAGCTCCTGTGTGGTTCAGGTCTTCTCTCTTCAAGTATATAAGCGGCCCTTCGCCATTTTCGCGCCGGTAATGCTCTGTGAGCCTCTCTGCAAAATACAGTGGGCTTTCTCTACCCACGTAGTCCTTCAAGATCCCTGCCAGCTCTCTCTAGCAGGATTCATTGACACAAACACACAGAAGACATAAATCAGACATAGAACCAGAGAGAAACCGAACAAGAACGCCAAAGCAAGACTCCTAATTGCATTTCTCTCTAACATTTTAATCTATGAACAGAACCAATTTCATCCAGGAGGCCTAGAAATTTCATTTTGCATCGAACAAGAGCCAAACTTTATCTCAAATCTTCAAATGATAACGCTATAATTTCAACGACCCACAACGCAAAACGTTTCATTTCTAATCTAATCACGAAGAACAAGGTCTAAGAAATTAAACCACACAAACCTGGAAGTCTTCGTCGGTGGCGAGAGAATGAAAAGCCGACTCGAGCTCGGAGAGAGCGTGCATTAGCGTTTCGGGGACGTATTTCCCACCAAACTTGCCGAAGCGACCAAACGAATCGGGTCGTTGCCACAGGGTCGGGTCAGATCCGGCGGCCATTCGAACAGCCGGGTCCTTGGCGACGGTGCAAGAGACGGAGAAAGATGACCTGGAGCGAGACGATGGCAGATGCGTAAATTTGAGAGCTTTGGAGGGCGATCTCAAATGGGTCAATTGGGAAGACGATGACGAATGAGCTGAAGAAACGGAGGTTCTGAAAGTAGCAACGGTGCCTGAGGCTGCCATTACTGAATTTCTCTCTTATCAGTCAAAATATATTTCCCCTCCTTGAAATATCCCCTTGCAAAGTAAGGGTTTTTATAGATTCTTTCGGGGAAAAAAAAAGTTTGGTCAAATTTCTGACCACAAAAACAAATAATCAATAAAAATACATATATGGTTAATTACTTAACAATAAGTTTGTACCAAGAAAAAAGTAAGTTGGTAGGACTTAGAAGATGGGATTGGATTTTGACACATGGTTTTGAAAAATCATATCC
The DNA here is from genome assembly GCA_020283515.1 of Alliaria petiolata. NCBI lineage: Eukaryota > Viridiplantae > Streptophyta > Magnoliopsida > Brassicales > Brassicaceae > Alliaria > Alliaria petiolata. The sequence goes on from JAHZTW010000002.1 coordinate 51,353,849, forward strand.
AAATGAGCCATCACCTACCATCATCTTTCTTTGCATTAGTAGTATACAGTACTTTGTTTTTTTCGGTTAAAATTGATTTTTCCCGTCTGCTATAAATTAGTATATAGATTTTTATTCCACTCCACCTTGTCTCCTTAAGTTTTTACTTTTTAGACCAAAAACAAAAAAATTCTGACAAATTTATAGTCTCAAATTGAATGGATTACTTACAATGTAACTTTTTTTTTTGAACTTTTAATTTCCTTAATGTAAAACAAGCAAAGGTGTTCACAATTTTGTATTTACAATGAACAAGCCTTAGTACTTATAAACCCAATAACATAAGAAGTGAACCATATATTAAATCTGCCTAAGCCCAAGTGACAATATTAAGTAACCACGCGAAGCCCAGAACCAGCGAAAGCCCAGACTCATTTACCAGATTGGTAACGAGAAGAGGGGATGATCGTCGAGGATGAACGAGAAAACCCTAATTAGTCGCCTCCCAGGAGCCAGAAGGAAACCAGAGCGACACCATGAACTTATAAAGTAACTTCATACTATGACTAATAAGCATGTTGACTATGACTCATCAAAATGGACGGCATCATCGCCATAGAGTCATTGTTCGTTGAATCTATAGATTTCAAATTTGTTTCTTAATTAATTGAGATGCTTCATTCATGAACTTATAAAACATTAACAAATAGTGCAAACTTTTTCAACAAAATCAAAATTAAAATAGTGCAAACTTACAAAATTCCTGGAAAAAAACATTTCTTGAGATTTTGATCCCAATCAAAAGCGTTAGCGACATTTTGATGAGAGCCAAGATGAACAGTAAGAAAATGAAATCAAGCAGCCAACCAGACAGATTATCGAGTCTACCGGATGTAGTTCTTGTTCTCATAATCTCTTCCTTGCCCTTCAAGGAATGTATTAATACAAGCGTTCTCTCCAAGCGGTGGAGATATCTCTTTCTTCAGACAACGAATGTTTCTTTTAAGGAATCCGAGTATGTGTACGGGTTGTACTCCAACAGAGACGCTAGGACTTTGTTTGTTCGCTACATGCGGCAATGGGTGTCTAGATTTCGAGGGGAAGTCATTCAAAGTTTCGAGATTCATCTCTCCAATCCAGTGGGATTAGTGGCAGATATTGAGCACTTGGTCAAATTTGCAGCCTCCAAACAAGTGAAGAAGTTAGTGCTTGATTTCTCATACCCTGCTTGGAGAACAACTGATGATGCAGCGGAGTTTGACATTGCTATTGAACTGCCTGCATGTGTTTACGGGATCAAAACCCTCGAATCCTTGTATATTTGCGGATGCGCGTTTGATCCCTCCAGATTCACAAACCCGGAACTTCTAAGAAGCCTCTACATTGGTTGGATGAGTCTCAAGAAGGTCGAATCTTTGCTATCAAAGTGTCCTTTGCTCGAGAGTCTAAGTATCAAGTATTGTTGGGAACTTGATATCGTGAAGATAGCCGGGCAAATGAAGGAATTGGTTATCGAGAACTGCGACTTCCCTCTAATGTCTTGTTCCTTTGACCTGCCTAACATAGATATCTTCAAGTACTCGGGGTATATTCTATGCTTTGATTTCGAGAGAGTGAATACGATGATTAAAGAAGTCAGCTTGGATTTTTGTGTTGAGCGTGAGTACGATGAGCCAAGCTCATCAAACAAAGCACAAGGAGAAATTGTTTCTACTCTTCTTAATGATCTTGGATCTGCTACGGTCTGCCCTTATCTCCTTCAGGTATGTATTTTAGCAAGACTCTTTGCAATCTGAACTAAATATTACATTTGTGCATAATCGCTACCGGTATTAGTCTATATACATCATTTTTAGAAGATATATAATATTTTCGCGCAATGATTCTAAATTTAGCGTAAAGGATTAAGAATATGTTGAATACGTACGTAGTTCTGATATGTAAATTTATGTAAAAGTAGAGTAGATATGTTAGAGTTAACAACTCCGAACCTCTTGCAAATCCTCTTTATTGATTCTTCAAACACCAATTACAAAAGACTCACACCGATACAATGAATCTCAAATCAGGATCTCATGGCGATCCGAATCTGAAGATTCCAATCACGATCTCATATCGATCGTGATCCAAGAAGACTCATATCGTCTCTCACAACTCACAACATAAAGCATAACCGTAAATGAAGAAGAGACTCGATTACTTATACTTCTTGGCTTTCTCTTCACACTTATCCACGTCAGCCTCCAAGTCAACTTCTTGACTAAGCTTATCAAGATAATACCTTTAAATTATACGTTAGATTGTTAGACATCAAATTTGATCGGAGTATCGGAGTATCGGACCATGTGTCTGTTTTTTTTCTTATTGAAGGTGATTCAAGAATGTGACGATCCTGATTTTCTGCTCTGTGATGTGAAAGTACAACATTTGGTGCTGAGAACGAAGCTGCATCCTAAGGAGTTTAAAGGCATTAGGATCCTTCTCGACAATTGCCCGGACTTAGAAACTCTCACTTTCGATTATGTTCTCGATTTTGTTACTCCAAAGCCAAACTTTCTCTCGGTAAGATTAATTACTATATATATATGCATATTTTTTTAAAAAATACTAAGCAAAATACTAAAAATAGATCATTTCAATTTACCCCACTTCTTTCATAATTAAAGAAATATAGCATTTTCGGATTTACAGTTTACTTGTTAGGATTTAAAATTTAATTATTTTGAGGTTAGGGCTCATGATTGGGGTTTAGAGTTTCGTTTTGAGAGTTATTTTTGTAGCTTTTAAGGCTTATATATGATTTAGTTTAAAAAAAAAAATTGCCGTCAAAAAAAGGTTTAGTTTAAAACTATTTTATTAAGTATTTAAAAAATATATAGCCTATTTTTGTATAAAACGTAGATGGCATATGTTGTTTTTTTAACATCATTCATTAATCAAGGCAAGACACCGATATAAGGCATATTTTTTTAGAATATTTTTTTTAGAAATTTTTTTTTTTTATAATTAGTAAACTTCTTAGTAAGCTCATGATTATCATTTGATATTTTGCAGAGGGCTTTGTCATATCGTGGCATGGATCCACGAACACATTGGCTTCAAAACATTTCATACAGGTGTTTGACAAGTACTCTCAATGTCGTGGTGTTTCAGAACTTTATTGGTGGCTTTTACCAGATGGAGGTGTTGAACTATTTGGTTAGGACCAGACCCTGGCGCGTGCGTGTGTTGGAAAGAGTTGATCTTTACGTGCCGAATGGGTTGAAGGAAGATCAAACGAGGGTGGCTCGTGCGGGAGCCGCGATGTTGCAAAGAAGAACAAATCATGCAATAGTAATTGTGCACAACGCTTGAAAAGTTGACTTCTACTAATGGGTTTTGTCCCGTTTAGTGATGTTTTTGTGTTCGGTTACTGATTGGAAAAGAGCCTCGGAATAACAAGGACTTGGTCCTATTTGTGGACCAAAACTTTAATAAATATTTGTGTTATATACAATTTATGTTAAGGATCTTTTCATGTTCTAATATTTGATTTTTGTTCTTCTTGTTTGTTTTCAGATTTCGTAAGTATTTTATTTTTGTTTGTTTAGTACTAGGGTTGGGTTAGATGAACATATATAGACTTCAATTTCCACTTCAATTTAATAATTTACATAAGCCAATTAAAAGCGCACCCAAAAAATAATAGAACTGAGAACGAGATATTATGAATTGACTATATTATGCAAAAATGTTTATCGAGGGCATCATTTTTTTATGCATTTTCAAATGTATTTAATGTAGTCCAAGAAAAAAGAACATTTTTTCCATTATGCAGTAGATTTAATCCTGTTTGTTTTTGTTGTTGTTGAACATTTCATATCCTATTTGTTAAGGGTTCACGGTCTAAAACCCTACTGATCAATTAAGTAATTCTGCTTCTTTCCTCCAAAACTATTGAACTGCTCACAAAATCCTCAAAACTTAAACATTTGAACACGACTCATCTAAATTATTGTTGTCTATCTAATTCCACATCTGCAATTAAAAAACATTTAATTGTGATTAATCCACCATCTGATTACTCTTTGTTTTCTGATCATTTGAAGTCGATTTTCAGATTTTAGTTGTCTATGGTTTAGTTATGTTTGAATTTGATGTTTTAGTTGTGTCTAATTTAAAGGTTTTAATTCTAAATGTGGAATTATATAGGCAAACATTGTTTGGATAAATTCGTGTGTTTGTGTTCAAATGTCTAAGGTCAAAGGATTTCGTGAAGAGTTTAATAGTATTTATGAAAGGAGGCAGAACTACTTAATAGGAGAGGGTTTTCAGCAGTCAACTCATTTGTTAATCGACAATGTTAATACGTAATTTGTAATTTTGACAACAATTTTAATGTATCTAGGGACTTCAATTTTGCCTTTTAAGTAATTTATTTGTTCGTCTCACTTGCTAATCCAAATAGTTAACATTAATTATTGTTCTTTGGGTTAATTTGTTGAATAAGCAAAATATGATCAAGAATACAGATTATAGCCATCTCTTTTTTTTTTCTTTTTTTTTTTGTTCAAAAGCCATCTCTTTTCTAGTTTCATGTATTCAGACTCCCAAGTTTTAATGAATCTCCTCAACAAGGGAGACGAACACAATGACATCTATGGTGTCCTTTTCTGACATCGATCTATTGCGAATGATTTTTGTTTCATCTCTTTTTCTTATATACCTCATTCTGCAAATGTTTTGATATTATTTTCTTATATGCCTCGTTTCGCAAATTGCTTTAAGCCCTCAACAATTTTGTTTTTGAAGTTTAAATGAAGATTTTTGTTGTTGACAAAAAAGGGGGTAAATTGTAGTCTATGGCAGTTTCTAAACTTTTCTATCCATCTCGCATATTTTAAATTTATAACTAGTTTAGACAAAAATCTAATAGATAATAGTTTTTCTAGCGTTATAAGTTTATTCACTTTTCAGTTTTTCCATTCTATTGATTTCACTAGTTTGTTATTCAGCTATTACTATATTTTGCTATTCAGTTGACATACCACTCAAAACCAAAGTAGCAACGGTGCCTGAAACTGTCATTACTGAATCTTTCTTGGTGATTGGAAAGTGTTTTACAAGTTGTACACAACAAACTTTTTTTACAGCTTTCAAATGGATCCAATCAAATTTTAGCTTTTTTTTTTTACTCATAGCCAAAATATTTATTTTTCTCCTTTTTGGTTGTATAAACCATTTTTCTAAAACATACAATTTTGGCTTTCTAAAATTATAAAATTCTACAGTCAAAATCTTATAGCAATAAAATCTACTGTCAAAAAAAAAATCTATTACCATATTTTTATAGCAAAAACGTAAAGTTACAACTGTTACCAACCCAACCCGATCTATATTTTCGTATTTGAATATCTTTCCAAGTGAAACAAGAAAACTGGTCAAAATTCTGACAACAAAAATGAAAGAAATTATAAAAAATAAAAATCTTTTTACCAAAAGTGAAAAAAGGTTAATGATAAGAATATGAGATTGGATTTTAACATATATGTGGTCAATATATTCCCCTCCATGAATATATTTCCAATAAGAGTTTTTATAAATTCTTAAAGAAAACAAGAAAAATGGTCAAATTTCTAACTACAAAAATGAGTAGTCAATAAACACTCAAATAAAAAAGTGTTTCATCAAAAAATAAAAAAGAGTTGGTAGGAGTAAAAAGATGGGGTTGGATTCACTTATGCTTCATGCATGAATATTGGTCAAGATCTCAAAGATTTTCCAAGAATATTGTAAGTTTGCACTATTTGCTGATGTTAATAAATTCATGCATGAAGCATCTCAATTAAGACAAAAAAATCGAATTTTCTTCTTTTTTAATTGAGATGGTTCACGCATGAATTTAATAACATCAGCAAATGGTGCAATCTTATAATATTCTTGGAAACAAAATCTTTGAGATCTTGACCAACAGAAGCATAAGTGAATAAATTTCAGGTGCGTCGGTTTTGTTAAATTGAGAAATAAGAAATAGTTTTAATTCAAAAAAGAAAAACAGAAAGTAAATGTTGATAGGACCACTTGGTCGAATAGTTAGGTATGTTAATCGGACCGGGCCAGGGTATGTTAATCAGACCGAGCCGGCTTATCCCTTTCAGTGAAACCTATAAATCCCTCATATATTTAAACTTCGCTCGATCCGATCCAAAAAAATGTCGAGTCTATTTTTGGAAGCATAGTCCAGCCCTAACAGGGTTATATGGATGTTCGGGTTTATTGGCATTTTATAAAAAAAAAAAACGAAGCAAAAATATTTATGAAAAATAAAATTAAATTAAAACATCACTATAAATTTATCAAATTCAATTCAAGTTAAAGCAAAAAATGTGACTTAATAAATCCTTATAAATTGTAATATTAAATCAAAATAAAAGAAAATGAAGCGCTTCAAATCTAGATAATAAAGTATTGAACGATGGCAAATAATGTTAAGACTACGCGTACGTCTAAAATAGTTTTGAAATTTATAAAGAGGCACACAACTAAAAAAAATTAGGGTTTTAGATCAATAAAAAATATTCCAAATCAGTATTTTTATAAAAGTAAAATTTTGTAAAAATTTCTAATTAAACTAAAATGTAAATTGTAGGATTTTTCAGGTAGATCCGAGTTCGATCAGGCTTAAGCCAAGCAGTCATTAGCCTATGAGCTTGACCCAGAAGGCCTAATTTTGTTGGGCTTATATATATAGGCATGAACTCGATATTTTTCAGGGTCGAATCCGGCCGTGTTTTTAGTTTTGGTCCTAATTGTGATCCTCACAAATAGTCTTATTAACCAGAGAGAATATGCAGAAATAACGTTCACTAAAAAAGTGTTAAGAAAATAAAGTTCTGTGACCATTATATCGTTATGAAACATAAAGCTATTATTTGACAACATTTATGTAGTTAAGATGATACCGACTGATGTTTCTGGAGAAGTTACGTAACAACTAGTAACACAATGCTAACTTTTACAAATATTTTATTATTTTAAAATAGCTTTCAATAAAAAAAGATTATTGTTATTGTTTAAATATGTTTGGTTTCACGATTAGGTTTATGATGGGTAACGACCATTACAATTATGGTGTTGAGTTTTGTTTAACTGAAGATTTTAAACTGTAGATATAAAAAACGTTACCATTCAAACAAGGAAGATGAATTGTAATTACACAGGATAAACAAATTTAAGTTTCTCTAAATAGCTAAAAGTTTTTATAAATAGTAGCAATATATTAGACGAAGGGGTACAAGTCGACATAGTCGATCACCTTTTCGATAGGGTTGACAGGAAATAGTGAATCCAAATAGAATAACGTAAAAAATGACAACTATAAAACATATAACGAAAGAAATTTAAACCCTATTCGGAAATAGTTAACCTAATTAAATCTCGTCTATGTTCATCAAGCTTTAGATTCTTGTCCAAACTTTTTGAAATTTTCACAACGTAAAGAATGGCAACCATAAAACATTAACGAAAGAAATCTAAACTGTAATGGCAAATAGTTAACCTACCTCGTCGATGTTCATCAACCTTTAAATTTTTGTCCAATTTTTTTGAAACTTTTATACGTTTATATAAACTTTGATGGGTTATTTATAAAATCACTGTTCATTTTTTATATGAAGTGTCGATTTTGTTTTCACATCTAGCCCTTAGATAGAAAAATCTAAACTCTAATTGCCGCATCTCAAGCCCCAAACCTCCGAGACTTGTGTTGGACTAGGAAGAAGAGGAGAAACGACTTTCAACGATGGTAGAATAAGAAATCGACGATTAGAATGTATTGACGGAAAAGAAATAGAGACGGGAAGACGGTTCAAGGTGAAGAAGCATTAATATTAGTTTTTTTTTTGTTTTTAGCATTAATATTAGTTTTGATGGGGTTAGGTACTTAGGCGAATATGAGAAGTTTCTTGTCATAGAGAATATCACATGCAAATGCCAATTTCCAGAATAATATGGTTGAAATATAATTGACAGAGGGGGAAAAGAGCTAGTTACTAGCAGCACTTTTGGGAAGTGTTGTAACCGCATAATTTGTAACTAGCCACACAATTAAATTCTTACATTAATCACATCAAAAAATATTAATTAAAAGAGAATATAAAATAATATATTTACTACGATAAATTTTATGATCTTTAAACCTTCGGTTAAGGCATATGAGAGCAATAGCATTTTAAAAATCCACATTTTCTCAGATAGATGATATTACCAATTATGCAAAATCGCATTAGCTTGAAATTCATTGCGAAGAAAACATATAACAGATTGCATAATTTTAATACAAATTCCTTGTTTTTTTTTTATCATTATATGTATCCGTTATATAACTAAAAAAAGAAGTGTATAAGTCAAATTTATAATTTAATTTAGATTTTTCAAAAAAATAATAATATATAGCTGGTAAATCATTTTTTGCCAGATTGTCGAAGCCCATGGGCCTTGAGACGACCGAAGATGATTTTGTTCTGTTCCCAAGTGTAATCGTCGGGAAGTAAGAGATAAGTTCAAAAGTGAATGAGTCATCTTCTTTTTCGAGTAACTCTCTAAGTGTCTATATGAGCTATACCACTTATATGGAAGTCATCTTCCTTTTTGAGTAACTCTCTAAGTGTCTATATGAGCTATACCACTTACATGGAAGTTTTACCATCGATACGCTACTCTCAGTTGACTAGGTTTACAAAAACCTATCATGCCAAGTATCTTATATATAGAAGAGATACTCTCTATGTGGCCTCTAAGCAATCATATTATTTCCGCAGAGACATCTCTCTTCTTTCGAAATTCTCCACATTTCTCTCACAACAATATCTTTGAGTGCTTAACCAGACATGTTATCGCATCTGCCGGAAGAAATTCTTGTTCGGATAATCTGTTTCTTGCCTTTCAAGGAATGTATTCAAACAAGTGTTTTGGCCAAGCGGTGGAGGTATCTCTGTCGTGAGACAACGAACCTTGGTTTTAAGGAATCCGATTTCGTGAGCCCTTCCGTACACCCAGATAAAAGAATCTATGCTAAGCAGGCCTTTGTTGATTTCGTGTTTCGATGGATCGCTAGAGTCAAAGATCAAGTCGTCGAAAGCTTCGAGCTTTGTCTCTCCACCCCGGTGGTTTACTTGGATCATATCGACGCCCTGATCGCGTTCGCCGTCCGGAAACAAGTCAAGAGGTTGGTTCTTGATTTCTCAAGCCCTGTTTGGAGAAACTATCGTGATGTAGCATTTCATGAGATTCTTGTTGAACTTCCCGAAAGCGTTTACAATCTAACGAGTCTAGAGTCGTTGGAGGTTAGCGGGTGCAAGAGGTTCGACCCCTCGCGATTCTCAAACCCGGAGATATTCAAAGCCCTCTCTTTCGGCTGGATGAAACTTACGGATGTTGAGTATTTGCTATCAAAGGCTTGTAGGCTTGAGAGTGTAAGTTTCAATGACTGTTGGGGGCTTGATATCATGCAGATGGAGGGGAATCTGAGAGAAGTTTCTTTCGAGAACTGCGACTTCCCTTTCGTTAGTGTGTCCTTTGACCTGCCTAGAGTAGACGTCTTCAAGTACTCAGGAGATATCTTCTGCCTTCAGTTCGACAGAATGAATACGATCATAAAAGAGGTTTACTTGGATTTTCAGATATTGGGTGAGTACGATGAACCCACAAACTCAACCGCAGCAGAAGGAGGAATGCTTTGTAATCTCCTTAATGATCTTCGATCTGCTAGGACCTTAACGGTCTGCCCTTACCTCCTTCAGGTATATATATATATATACATTATACTTTCACATTATAAGTTCATTTAAATGGTTCTTGGAATATTTTGAATTCAGTAATTAACTGTTGCCTAGTTTAAGAGAAAGTATGCGGAAGATGTAGTAGATATGTTGTATAAACAGCTTAGCTATTAGTAATTTGAAATTATTAGGTTAAGTGTGTATTAAACTCTTTGCGATCTGAACAAAGTCTTTTCTATCAGGAGACAATATATCTTTCATTTACCGGTAACTAAGTCTAATAAAGCCATTTTTAAGACGATTTATTCGCGGTATGGTACAAATAGTGACCTAGTGAATATAGAGAAATGTTACGTTGAATTGGGGTATACATATGTGCATAGAATGTTAGAATGTAATTTTGAGCACATGTTTTTTTTCTTTTTCTTATGGAAGGTGATTCAAGATTCTGAACATCCGATGCATTTCCTGCATCCGGTGGAGACAAAACATTTAGTGCTGAAAACAAAGTTGCATCCGAAAGAGTTCAATGGTATTAGGATCCTTCTCAGTAGTTGCCCGGACTTGGAGACACTCACTTTCGATATGCTTCCTCCAAGCTCCATCTCGGTAAGTTGTGTTTCTCTATTGGAAATTATATACCTCAAAAATGAATTATACATTACTACACATATGGATCTTTTTCATATTATTAAACCACACGACAATGATTTCATACTTCGCAGAAGGCTCCGTCATATGCTGGCATTGATCCACGAACATATTGGATGCAAAACATAACATATACTTGTCTGAGGAAGACACTTAAAGTCGTGGTGGTTAGGAACTTTGTTCGTGGCCGGAACGATTTAAATGTGCTCAAGTATCTGATTCGGTCTGGGACTGTGTTGGAAAGAGTTGAGCTTTACGTGCCGTATGGGTTGGACGAAAATCAAACAATGTTTGCGTATGAAGGAGCCGAAATGTTGCAGCGAAGTTCGAAGCATGTTCAGGTTCCTTGTGGACAATTCTTGAAAAGGTGATCTTTTCAAGACTCTCTTCTTCACTAATGGGTTTAGTTTGTCCCATTTAGTGTGATGTTTTTGAGTTCGGTTTATTAACTTTGAGGATGGATATTCCGGGTTTGAGTCCGGTTAAGTTTGTTTGTTTGTTTGTTGGTTTGTTTGTTTGTTTTATTAATAATAGCCTCGGAAAAAATGAGGACTCTGTGAACCAGAGATAATGATAATAAATGTTTTGTGTATTTTGAACACAAGGATTGTATTCATAAATTTCACTTACATTTTCTAGTTAAATTCAGTCATTTAAAAAAAAAAGTTTTGGTGCGTCTTTGACCTAGTTATATAAATTGATACATATGCACATGTTCATGTAATGATGATTGTTAATAATGATGTAATTGATATTCTTTATCTTGTTCATGAGTTGGATTTTCTCCAAATTAATATGTGTGTTAATTATTTGGCATCATTTATGGATGAATGCATTTAGACTTGCATCATTTGCAAATGAGAATATATCTTGTGTTTTCAATTTTGTTTTTGAAGGTTTTGAGTTGTTTATCATTTGCAAATCCAAGTAATTTAACATTTGTCACAAGTATTGAGTATTGTTTTATGATATCAACAAGTCAATTAACTGTGCTCAAATGGCTTATACAACATAAGGCCGTATAACAACAATTAGAAAAAGAAAAAAAAACAATCCAACCGAAAAAAAAAGATTCAAGATCATATCTCTCTCTTATTACTGGATGAACAAATTACAAAAACAATCTTAGGGTTTGTTATAGTCCCTCTCTCTCCTATTGCCAAAAAGGCTCTTCACTTACAAATGGTCCAAGATCCCTAATCTGTTTCCCTTCCTTTCAATTTATAGTATCTATCAATACGGCTCCCATGAGATTCAAACTTGTCCTCGAGCTGTCATGATGATTCAATCTCAGCCTCTCATATAAAGAGAAAACAGATTTTACATATGTTGTTGTGTGATTGTGTCCTAGATTTTCTGTCTTTACTTTCTTCTTTACGTTTTCTTTCGAAATCCAAATCTGAAACATTGGTATGTAATAGTCAAAGATCCTCCAAATGCATGCATGCAACCAAAAATCTTATTACATTTGTATGTAATTTTCCAAAACAAAATATCACATATATTCAATCCCCAACAACAAACGTATCCACCCCATGTTTGATTGTCTCGTAGATGAGTTCTATCTCCTTCCCCCACAAGCTGCAGCTTCATCTCTTTGTCCTGAAGATGTGCGTGAAACTCTTTTCCGGTTACGTGCAAATTATGTTGAGAGCGGAACGAGAATCAAATATGAAATATGTATCGGTTAAGTGCAAACTATATATGTGGCTTGAAACTTGCCTCTTGACTTGATATTACCGCATACTTTTCCCACTTGTATATTTCATGGAAGGAAGTGTTCTCACAGTCTTTATCTGCATCGTTTGCGATCAGGTGCGGGTATTAAAAAAGAGTGTCTCACAGTGAAACCAAAGGAGATGCATGGTGAACTGGAAAATGCTAACAACTTATTTGCTATTAGGAACTTGGATTAGCAATTGTGGCGAGCTTAATGGACCTGAAGAAGGCCACAGCTTTAGCATCAATAACTGTGATGACTTTCATGCTCGACGATGGTGGCTACTTGGTGAAGGTAAAATTAATATGCAGCTTCCATGTGAAAGTCAAGATCTTTCTGGTACATTTTTGATGATTCCAACATTTATGTTTGCAGAAAGTTGCAATTTTCATTGCTTGGATACAAAAAAAAGGCAGTTAATTTGTGGCCTAATTGTGGTGCATATCCTTCCAGACGATGCCAGCATTAATGTGTAATTCAATCAAATTAAACTCTTGAGAACTCAAGTTAAAACTCATAACCACACATCTATTTGCATCTTGATACAAAACACCATTAATAGGGATCACCAGAACAAAAAGGAATAGGGATCACCAGAACAAAAAGGACGATGAGTAATGTGGCATTGAGTCTTTTTCCATGAAGCTCCAGCTCCAAGTATCAATACCTGATGCTCGGATCGGATCTCACTACTCTTTTTTCTTCCTTGCTCACCACGTCCCAAACCGTGCTAAGCACTTTATATTCATCATTAACAGGATCGTGTCCAAAATAGAACACATGCACTGTTAGAATAACAATTGTTCCCTTCCATTACGGGAAATTCCACAACCTGCCTTGTGGTGAGGTTACAAATCCGCACTCTTCCCCTGTTTCTTGAAACACACCAAGCCACGAACAGAGCTCACGAAGAGGCCTCCCCCTATTTTCGGAACGGTCGATTACAGAGACAGATGTGTCCGAGTGATCATGATTCCATGAGGCGAGTAACGCATACATGTTTCTCGCCATCCATAAAATACGCGGAGAAAACGACTTCGTGGTGAGGGTTTAATTAAGGAAACGGTTGGTCAAGTATTGTGAGGGAGATAAGTGAAAGCCAGAGCTTTGAGACGCACTTGAGTCTCGTCAGAGTTTTCGCCGGAAATCTGATAAGAATCTCGATCAACAGTTCCTCAGGGATCTCCCGTAAGGCAGCGGTCAAGATCATCTCCTTCTTTCTCTTTTTCCTCACGGATTTGTGTTTTTATACTAACATTTTGAGAAAATACTATCAGTTTATCATTATATTATGAGAATACTATCAGTTTATATCATTATAAGATTTTATGATAAAGAAAGTATTGAAGTAAATATTGGATTTCGATCGATTCTAGAGAGCCAAGTTGATTGTAATGCAAAATCATTTATCAATTTTGTACAACAATTATCTATTCATATGGAGATATTGAGGTCTTTTTTTTTTCTCGTCAACTTAATTAAAACATAGAGTGTCTTAAAAGGTAAATCAGCTATAAATCAACCCGAAGTCGGATTAAGAGAAGGTCTAACATCTAGGGCTTAAAACACATCCTACTAATGGCAAAGAAAATTACATGACAAAATCGATGAAGCTGATTAAATATTTAAATATCAGCCAAATAGTTGAAATCCTAGTATGATTACTTCTCTAATTCTAAATTTGAATAATAACATCAAGATGACAAAAAAGAAGAAGATTACTTCTCTAATTCTAGTAATTAATATATCAATGCTACGACTGAAACCTAAGGAGAATAATACAACATGATAATTTAATAACCGAAGAGTACAATGGCAAGCTTAAAAAAACTTGAGAAAGCTGAATCATGGAAACCAGAAGTGAAGAATGAAATAGAACAAAAAATTTAAAAATATATAAATAGACACGAATAGTTGTAAAAGAAATAAATGGGGGAACCAATAGAGAAAGAAAAAAGTAAACCAGTGTTACTTAAAAGGAGGTATATATAACAAGAAAATAACTTTTTGTAGAGATTGATTCAGATTGATTAATTAGAACTATGGTGCTATATGTACGTAACATACATTATGTCAAAAAGTTAAGAAATTGCCATATTTGTACTAGAAAATGGTTCAACAATTTTGTAAATATAACAAAACATGGCATTTCATGTAATGCATTATAAATTATAAATAAATAAATTTTATTAACCATTTTAATACAGCAATGTTTGACCCTAAAAAGTATCCAACATGATAAAGAAGATGCTAAAAAAAATATCATTGCAGTTAATTTACTATAGAAAGAAAATTATGAAAGATGACAATGCAGAATGTGCAAATAATTCTCGTTAAAAAGAAAAAAAAACCAGAAGAAAAAAAAATCAAAATCAAAGAGTTAAGCAAAAAAAAATGATTTAACAAGTATAGAAGAAAACAATCTTAATCATATGTAATAAGAAACTTCAATATTCAAAAGGCACAAAGAAGAAGATAATTGACTATGACTTCATCTGTTCTTAATACAATGTTTAAACACAATTTAATTTTATATTTTGTATTTAAATGATAGTAGTATTGGGTTTAAGATTTTAAATAAAACTAAAAGAACAAACAATTTAATTTACATTTAATCATCGCTAATACATAGTTTTAATATCATTAAAATTTACATTTATTTTTTAATGAATATAATGTGATTTAATAACTAATAAATCTTAAAAATAAACAAAAAAATTAATCAAACAATGTACAAAAAGTCAAACATCTAAGTCTTAGAATAAACAGCCACCCCATTGAGTAGTCCGCTTCCCACTTCAAGCGCATAATGTGCTGGAACTGACTTTTTATCACACCGATTTGATCTTTCACATGCATCACCTCGTCATATGCAAGGATATACATGTCGATCTACAAAATAGAGATTCAGTTAGTAAGCAAATTTGGAAAAACAGATATTTCTAAAAAACTACTACCTTTTATGCATCAAGGTAAGAGGGATAAATAGGATATCTCATGCTCACATGACCTATGAGAAGATCCTCTTCTAGTTTCGTGAAGAATTGTGACCGACCGGTTAGAAGATTACTTTGCACATATCATAGCAACTAACCGATACAGAGTTTTTCGGTCTGAATCTCTGAGCCTGGAATAGAAAAAATTAACACAATAATTAAGCAAACAATCAGATAAAGAAATTTTTCAAAGGAGAATATACCTACTCCATCAAATCTCACTTGAGTTTTGTTCTTCTTGTGTAGAGATACTAGATCCTCGTTGAGCCATTTTTGTACGGTAAAAAAAACTCAAGTGAGATTTGATGCGGTAACCCTACCGTACCGCATCAAATTTTTAATCGTTTTGTTTATTTAGTATAAACAAGTATTTTCACATAATAATATTTGGTTTCGTATTTAGTAAAGACAACTTGTGAGGAGAAAAGGCAATGATGGTAGTCTTGTATTATGAAATCTTTTAATTAATCACGCTTAATTGTATAAGCTTGAAATTAATAAGTTTAAGAATAAAACAAAAGATTAATCAAACAATGTATGAAAAGTCAAATATTTAAGTCTTACAATAAACGAAAGATTAAAATATCACATTTTCCAAAAGTGATGAAAATTCAGATTTAAAACAAGGTAATTGTATCCAAAGGTGAAGATAGTGCTCCACTAGGTACTGTCCGACATACATATATATATATTCACTATGTCCCCACTGATTTCCTCGGGATTCTTAAACTTCATACACAGCCACCTCATTCTGTAGTCCACTTCCCACTGCAAGCGCATAATGTGTTGGAACTGGCTTTTTATCACGCCGATATTGATCTTTCACACTCTTCAACTCGTCATATGCAGGGATATACACGCCAATCTACAAAATAGAGATTCAGTTAGTAAGTAAATTTGGGAAAACAGATATTTTAAAAAAACTATTACCTTTTATGCATCAAGGTAAGAGGGACAAATAGGATATCTGATGCTCACATGACCTATGAGAAGATCCTCTTCTAGATCCGTGAAGAATTGCAACTGACCGGTTAGAAAATTACTTTGCACATATCATAGCAACTAACCAATACATAGTTTTTCGGTTTGAATCTCTGAGCCTGGAACAGAAAAAATTAACACAATAATTAAGTAACCAATCAGATAAAGAAGAATTTCAAAGGAGAATATACCTACCGCGTCAAATCTCACTTGAGTTTTTTTCTTCTTGTGTAGAGATACTAGATTCTCGTTTAGTCAATTTTGTACGGTAAAAAAACTCAAGTGAGTTTTGATGCGATATCTCTACTGTACCGCATCAAATTTTAATCGTTTAGTTTATTTAGTATAAAAAAATATTTTCACATAATAATATATGGTTTTGTATTTAGCAAAGACATCTTGCGAGGAGAAAAGGCAATGATGGTAGTTTCCTACGATCAAAATACTTCCATAATATATAAATGTACGATTATGTCCATAGAAAGTGGTAAAAATTACCTATCAATTTTCTACCACGTATATTTTATATTTTAAATTATTATTTATAATATATAAACAAAGTTTGGTAGGAAGTGATTATAAATTTTTGACGATTTTCCTACCTTTGTAGCGGTCAAATGTTTTCAACAATTTCCTACAAGTTTTTTTATCAAAATTTTTACGGACATCAGTTTGATAGGAAATTGGTAGGAAATATTTGATCACTTTCTACGACTTTGATCTGTAGAAATATTTTTACCGATATCCTACCACTCTTAATTTTGGTCATACTTTCGTAGGAAATTGCTAGTAAATTTTCCTACCTTGGTAGGAATTACACTTATTTTCTTGTAGTGAGTCCACCTTTGCCTTTGCACATACTGTATTAGTAGACATAATATAATAAAATATCATAGTTTCTACATTATTCCTTTCGTTTCATTTAATTGTCGTATTAAACTTATTTTTTGTTTCAAAATGTTTGTCGTTTTTCTGTTTTTAATACAGTTTTGTGATAGATTTTTCAGTTTTATCCCTACTTTTTTAACTTATTAATTAAATATCAAATAAAATTATTTATTAATTAAGAGTAAAACATAAAATTAATTGTTTTTTAGTTTGTATTAAACAACCTAAACGACAGATAAAAAACAGAGTGAGTATAATTTTTTGAAAAAAACATACACAGAGTTACTCGCTTTCCTCTACAGATCCTACATGTACTATTACACTGCATTGGCCATGATATTGAAATGTGTTTTTGTTTGTGTTGCAGCATCCATGGACAATGTGTTGTCATCATGTTTGATGTCACAACGCGTCTGACATACAAGAATGTTCCAACATGGCACCGTGATCTTTGCAGGTATGATGAATACGCAGAAGCTAGAACTTACGTTGTATGTGGCAAACTGCTAAAACGAAAAATGTAATGTCTGTGAATTGTCATGTGCAGAGTCTGCGAAAACATCCTGATTGTACTTTGTGGGAATAAAGTTGATGTGAAGAACAGGCAAGTGAAGGCCAAGCAGGTGACATTCCACAGGAAGAAGAATCTCCAGTACTACGAGATATCTGCCAAGAGCAACTACAATTTCGAGAAGCCCTTCTTGTACCTCGCCAGAAAACTCGCCGGGTAAACAACAATATTCAATTCAAAACTCATTATAATATTATGAAACAACATTATAAAGTTGCTTTTGCTTGTTGCAGAGACCATAACCTTCACTTTGTGGAATCTCCCGCCCTTGCTCCCCCAGAAGTCCAAGTTGACATGGCTGCTCAACAGCAGTACGCTTTCTAAACTCGTTTCGTGTTCTAAGTGTTGGATAAATCTTCAAATACATCTTGCAGCCCAAGACATCTCTAACAAGTTGGTTAGGATAAGATAGGCTTAAAAGAAATTTTTTTATTGTCTTTAGAAATAGGAAAGAGTAGTTTTCTATTTCCAATAGAAATATAAATAGTAATAGCAGAGTTGTGCTATCTCTATAAATACCATTGTCAGAGTTGTGACAATAGATTAGGAGGAAAAGTGTTTAGTTTTGAGCTATTTTCTAAACATAAATAAAGAGAGTTATTCTTTGAATTCCTTTAGTAAGTTTTGATGCTCGGTTTGTTTTCGTCAACTTAATTTTTTTTTATAAATTTGTAGGCATGAGACCGAGCTCGCAGCCGCAGCAAGTCAGCCACTCCCTGATGACGATGATGTCACCTTTGAGTAGAGAGAATATGTGATTCTGTTGAGAGAGATCCGCCTGCACTATGTGATTCCGTCGCTAGTATTATCATTTCTCTTTTGTGTTTTGATGGTGCTATTTTTATTCGTGTTTGTGTTCAAAATATGATGTTTAAAGTCATGGTTTGCTGTTACCGGTTGAATCGATGGCACTAGTATTTTCTGTTTATGTTCTTTTAGTTGTGCATCTTTGGAGACAAATAAATGAAATTAGAACAAATTGGTTTCCGCGATTTCATTTTGGTTCTTTTAGGAAATGCAGCTTGATAGAGGAATAATACCAAAACGCTCTTGAGCGGCAGGCAAAGCTTGAAATACTTGAGAAAGCAGAATCATGGAAACCAGAAGTGAAGAATGAAATAGAACAAAAATTAAAAATATATACAAATAGAAACGAATAGTTGTAAAAGAAATAAATGGGAACCAATAGAGAAAAAAAAAGTAAACTAGTGTAGTTAAAAGGAGGTAGGTATGTAAGAGCAACCCCAATAGTCACTTCTTAGTATGGTGTCTTAAAGATAAAATAATAATATTTTGTGTATTTTTTGAATATAAGACACTTTGTTAAAATTTGTTGATTTTGAGTCTACAATGGAGACACTTGGATGGGTGTCTTGGAGACACTTGGATGGGTGTCTTAAAAAATTAAATTTTTTTTTTTTTAATTTAAGTAAAAATATAATATAGTAAACCTCTATAAATTAATAATGTTGGGACTTCAAGATTTTATTATTTTATAGAGTTATTAATTTATCTGTAAGTTAATAATTATTAATTTATCGATAAATTAATATAGAGATGTTTTCGATTTGAAGTTTTAACGTTCATCAAGAAACAATACAAAAATGTTTTCGAAATTATAAAATTCATTTAGAAAATATCATATCAAAGAATTTAAAGATAAATCAACAATTTTTAAAAACTTAAAACAATAATTTAATTATATTTTACTATATTACCTTAGTTATATATATATATATGCATAGATGTATAATTATTAATTTATCGGACTATATATTTACATAAGAGTTTCAAAAAAATTATTCTTATTATCTTATCGAATTTTGCTAATTTTTACACTGGCCCGACTCGGGACCAGCAAAATTTATTAATTTATAGTGATTATTAATTTATCGAGTATTAATTTATAGAGGTTCTACTGTACATCGAAACATAATATATTTTCAAAAATATAATACATTAAAACATATAAATTACAGAAATGCAACAGAGTCTACGCCATGAAATTGAGTGTTTTAAATATTAGACACTGGTCTTATATTTAAAACACTCAATTTCATTTCTTTATTCACTTATATTCATAAGACACTGGTCTTATATTTAAGACACTCAATTTTATTTCTTTATTTACTTATATTCATAAGACACTTGGTTTAGATCCCCTAAATTGTCCATTGGAGTTGGTCTAACAGAAAAAAAAAACTTTTTGTAGAGATTATTGATTTAGATTGATAAATAGATCTTTGGTGTTATATGTACGTAACATACAGTATGTCAAAAAGTTTAAGAAATTACCATATTTGTACTAGAAAATGGTTCAACAGTCATAATCATAATATAACAAAATTATATTTAAATCACAAAATCTATAGTGACATAATGTAACTCTGCTTTTGCCGTCTCTTCTTCTTGTTACCAGCGAAATCATATTTGCGAGAAAGATCCTTAAAGTTGTTTTGGTTATCGAAAAAAAAAACGAAATCTAATGCGGGAAACTTAATTCTGGCGAAACCTCTCTCAGATTGAAATCGATAACTTCCCTCGGAAGCACGGATCTCTCCTCGAATCTACGGGATCCATTCATGTTTTCGAAGATCTGTACAGCAAATCTGAGGTAATAATCTTCACTTCTCGTCTGATTCCGAATTGGTTAAAATCTAGAGTTTGATCGCGATTGTGATCCGCTTTGTTTGATTTCAGATCAGAAGCTTCCGCGAGTTGATATATGCTGTGTTTGCAGATCTGGGTTTGGCTGTATTTCTGAGTAAGTAATTATTACCCCCCACCATGTGCGATCAAGGACCCGTTTTTCTAGGGTCTCTCGTGCTGGGTTTCTTCCTCTTCTTCGTAAATGGGCAAGGGTGCTCGAACTCGAGCTCATTGATCGGGTTCGAGTCGGAGTTCAAGATGTTGCAGCACCAGCTTCGCGGGGTTTTCACCGTCGTCGATGATTGCTCGTTTAGGGTTTCTCGTTTCGATATGCTCTCTGGCTCTGATGTTCATTGGTGGGGTGCAATGGCTTCTGATTTCGAGAACATGACTAATAATGGCTTCGTGATCTCTGATCAGAAGCTCAACCAAACATTCAATAACCAATCTTTCATCGTCCATTTGCTTGGTAATGCTACATGGGATAAATTAGGTGTGGTTTCGGTTTGGGATTTACCTACTGCTTCTGATTTTGGGCATGTTCTGCTCTCGAATGCAACAGAGCCAGATTCTTCTTCAGAGAGCAAAGATGTTCCTCTAGGGAATTCGAATAAAAGCGAGCCCTTTAAGGCTCCTACCATGTTTGATAACTGCAAGGAGCTTTCGGATAAGTATAGGCTAAGGTGGAGCTTGAATGCAGATGAAGGTTATGTAGATATTGGTCTAGAGGCTACGACTGGTTTGCTGAACTACATGGCGTTTGGTTGGGCTAATCCGAACTCTACATCGAACCTGATGTTGAATGCTGATGTTGTGGTTACTGGTATTAGAGAGGACGGCTTCCCTTTTGCTGATGATTTCTACATCACAAAGTCTAGCGTGTGCTCTGTCAAGGAAGGTTTTGCTTCTGGGGTTTGTCCTGACACTGTGTATGAAGGATCAGATTCAGTCGGTTCTTCGGTGAATAACACTAAGCTGGTTTACGGGCATAGGATAGATGGAGTTTCGTTTGTTAGGTATAGGAGACCGTTGAATGATAGTGATAACAAGTTTGATTTTCCTGAGAATCCAACTGAGAACCTGACAGTTATTTGGGCACTCGGGGTGATAAAACCGCCGGATGTTATTAACCCTTACTATCTCCCCGAGAATCACGGCGGTGTGGAATCGGAAAACTATGGCCATTTTTCTCTTAATCTCTCGGATCATGTGGATGAATGTTTGGGACCATTGGACGCAGACAATAAGTATGATCAAGGTGTGATCATCGCTGATGCCAACGCACCTCTTGTTGTCACGGCTGGACCATCCGTGCATTATCCGAACCCTCCGAACCCTTCGAAGGTTCTGTATATCAACAAGAAAGAAGCGCCGGTGCTGAGAGTGGAAAGAGGTGTTCCTGTGAAGTTCTCGATAGGAGCAGGACACGACGTTTCTTTCTACATAACTTCGGATTTTCTTGGTGGGAATGCTTCTCTAAGGAACAGAACCGAGACGATCTACGCGGGTGGGCAAGAAACTCATGGAGTACAGGCGAGTCCATTAGAGCTGGTTTGGTCTCCAAATAGAAACACACCTGACCAACTCTATTATCACTCGATTTTTCAAGAGAAAATGGGTTGGAAGGTTCAGGTTGTTGACGGGGGGCTATCGGATATGTACAACAACAGTGTTAACCTAGATGATCAGCAGGTTAAGTTCTTTTGGACCATAGTAGGGGATTCGATATCCATCGCAGCTCGTGGCGAGAAGAAAAGCGGATATCTTGCAATTGGTTTCGGCAGCGAGATGACAAACAGTTTTGCTTATGTTGGCTGGTTTGATAGAAACGGAACAGGGCATGTAAATACTTACTGGATTGATGGAGAATCAGCTTCCGCTGTGCATCCCACAACCGAAAATATGACATTCGTGAGATGCAAATCGGAGGAAGGAATCATCACGCTGGAGTTTACGCGTCCCTTGAAACCGTCGTGCAGTCATCGAGATAGACCCGAATGTAAGAATATGATCGATCCCACAACTCCTCTTAAAGTGATTTGGGCGATGGGTGCTAAATGGACGGATGGTCAGTTGACTGAGAGAAACATGCACTCGGTAACAAGCCAGAGACCTGTCCGCGTCATGTTAACACGTGGATCCGCGGAAGCGGAACAAGATCTCAGACCGGTACTGGGGGTTCACGGATTCATGATGTTCCTTGCTTGGGGAATCCTGCTTCCCGGTGGGATACTATCGGCTAGGTACCTGAAACACATCAAAGGAGATGGCTGGTTCAAGATTCATATGTATCTTCAATGTTCAGGTCTAGCCATCGTCTTCCTCGGCCTCCTCTTCGCAGTAGCTGAACTCAACGGTTTCAGCTTCAGCTCGTCGCACGTCAAGTTCGGTTTCACAGCCATAGTTTTGGCTTGTGCGCAGCCCGTAAACGCTTGGCTAAGGCCTGCGAAACCAGCTCAGGGAGAATTCATCTCTACGAGGCGATTGATCTGGGAGTATTCTCATTCGATCGTCGGACAATCAGCTGTTGTAATCGGAGCCGTCGCGCTTTTCACGGGAATGAAACATTTGGGGGAACGGAATGGAGCGGAAAACGTCGACGGGCTTAACTTGGCCCTCGCGTTATGGGTCTTCCTCGGAGTGGTCGCTGTGGCGTATTTGGAGTACAGGGAACGAGGAAGAAGAAGAGCGAGGTACCTGAGCAGAGGAAACTAGGTATTAGGGAATGTTGAAGAAGATGATTCGATTGATCTGATAGACTCAAGAGGAGGTTTCAGAGATAAAGATGATGAAGAAGGTAGAAATGGAGGAGGGAGGATGGAAATTCAGTTAGAGCCGTTGAAATAATAGTGTTTTTTCACATTATTTTTTCTTTATAATTTTTGTTTTAGTTTTTCTCTTACCGAACCAAAAAAAAAAACGAGAGGAGTTTTGTCTTTTACGGTTTTTTATACTTTATAAATGCAACGGTCCATATATTGTATCTATGCATTAGAGAATTTGTATACCTTTGAGCAAATTAATGATACTAACATTTTCTAGTAGGCCTAGTTAAGATGATATAGAACTATGAATATGGTGGTCTATTATTACAATGTAACTTTATCATGTATTTTTTTCTTAAAACGCTTATGTACAAATTAAATTTCATTATCAAATAAAAATAAGAATAAACACAATCATGCCACTAAACTATAGTAAATACTATAAAATTATCAAACATAAAAATGCACACAACGGTATTTTTTTGCAACTATTTTTCTTCATCGAAGGATTTTCTTCCAACTCTTTTTAGGAGTTTATATATGTACAAAAGTGATATATTAAAAGTTCGAAATTAAAAGTGAAAAAAAAAAAAAAAACTAAATTAGGAATCGTAGTCGATAATGGGTTCACCTAAGGTCAGATTTCTGTCAATCTTCCAAGGCAGATTAAAAAGTTTAGCCAAAATGAATTTGAAGATCTTGTTCACGTTTATGTTGTGTGTCGCACTTGAAAAGAACAATGACGCCTTCATCACCTTCGCGTACGCTCGTGCCTAGTTATTTCATATAGTCAAATGAAACCAAAATTTATACTTTATATATATACAAATTATTACCAAAAAACAAATGATTGAAATCATCATGGAAACGTAACATATAAAGAAAGGGGTCTTAAATGATTAAGTTACATGATTGGTAGGTATACCTGAGTGACAATGGTCCACTGTAGATTGGGTGGGAGCCGAACGAAATCATCGAATTTTGTTCCTATTAGAATCGGAATTGCCGTCTGATCAAAGAAAACAGAATATTACTATCAAATAATTTAAGAAAAGTATTTTATTGGAATCAGATTCCAAATTTTTATAATATACTACTTCTTTTTTTTTTGTTAATATATTATAAAGTAGTAAGCACTAAAGCACACTCAACTAGTAAGAAAAGTCTGTCGTGCTAAATTTGGTTTATCGGAAACTAAACCGAAAAAATGACCCAAGTTTTATGCATCCAAAAAAAAAGCTGTAACGCCATAGAAAAAGTAAATAGTGGATAATTTTTAAAACAACCTACTATAAGTAACATTTTACTATTAACTCGAATCTAGATTGACTTCGAATATGATGAATGGAACACAACTCAAATTGGAATTGGTTTCTTTACTTTCTAAATTAAACGGCTAAAGTAAGGGAAAAAAAAATCAACCAAAAACAGAAATAGATAGACGACCAAGGATCTAAACGACAAAAATGATTGATGTGATTGTTTTATTTGACTGCTAATAACTAGATATGACACGTACCGTGTTCCATTTTCTTGCCTGGCTATACCACCCAAAGACACTGCAAAAATAAAAATAAATCACGAGTTAAAAAAAGAAGAGAGAAATTAAGAAAAAAACGAAAGAAAGAAAGAAAGAAAGAAAATTTGATGAAGAAATTACAAAACCTGTTAAGAGTAGATCGGCTGGTTAGGTCAAACATAAATAAGATTGCTACTGAATCTTTACAAGCAATCGGTATATGATCTTTGGACCTCTTTTCATCACCTACAATCATTTATAATCTCCTTATTAACAAAGTAATTACCAAACACACTAATCACCAATCATGGGTTTTTGTTTTGTTTTTTTCAGTAAACTCATGGTTAATATTTTTATTTGATAAAGGGATTAATTAACATACATTTGACTTACCTCCTACATCCCAAATGCTAAACGAAATCGTAACTCCTTGAACGTAAAACGTTTTGTCCATCAAATTTAAACCCGTCATCTCCAAGAAACCTTGATTCTCATCTCCAACATATTTGATCTATATATGAATTAATGATTAATCCATTAATTAAAGTAGTATAATAAACCGGCCAGTAGTTTATTAATTAACTAACACAAGATTTCATACTTACTACAAAAGTAGTCTTCCCTGTTTGACAATCGCCTAATAAGCTGATCTTGAGACTAACCAAATCTGAATCCGAGCTTGAACCGAACCCTCTACCGGAAACAGTAGGTTCGAACCCGGTGTTGTCACCGTCGAAGATCTCTTCGCCGGCGGTGGAAGAAATCCGGTGAACGATTCGCCGGTAAATAGTAGGTCTTTCGATGATACTTGAACAAGATACGATTCTTCTCCATAGGGACCTAAAGAAATCTCCAAATATCGACACCCTTTCGAGGATTCTCCATTTTATGTTCACGTGAGCGATTTTCCGGCAGAAAGGAGTCATCTTTCCGGCGATATCATTGATTTTCTCGGCCATTGAAACGGAGAGAGATGTGATGTTTTGGCGTTCACCAATCACAAGCTCACATCTTTTTTTTTTTAAATGTTTCTTCGTTTGCTGTTAGTACTGTGTAATTGGAAGTTATCGGTTATATGGATTGGTGGTTGACCCGTCGTCTCATGAAATACCGAGAATGCCCCTAGTTGATGCGTTTAAGCATTTTGGCTAGTTCTTGGCATTTTACAGTGGTAGGGGTAATATGGTCAATTAAAGAGTGTATTATCCTCCCATGGAGTAAACCCCAAGTGTACGTATCACGCTGCTCACAAGTCATTTGATTATTCATCTTCTTTTTCTTTTTCTTTTTGTCAACATTCGATTATTCATCTAAATTTTTTAATTAATCAAATTATAAATGGAAGAAGCAAGCAATTGACTGTTGGAGAGGATACATCTAAAACAGTAACTCCATTTGTAACACAAAGCACGAGAATCTTGAGAAGCGTTTTGTTGAAGGAAACAATAAAATGTCTATTTTTTTGTCTTTTTAAAAAGTCGTTTCTTAAAGAATGTTATAAGTATCGACCGTCAATGTAGTTGCTGTTGGTAGGATAACCTCAATTTCTTTTTATTAACTGACAAAAGATTATGTTAAGAGTGTGGTACTTTCTTTTAACAATTTTTTTTGTGGTACCAAATTTCATTTTAAATTCAGAATTAACAACAAGCGGATGTCAATTGTCATGATGAATAGTATTGAAATTAACTGGAGTCACAACCTTTTGTATCTTGGTTCTTGGACGTTTTTCGTAAACAAAATAGAGATATTAGATGATTTTCTTAATTAGACGTTAGTTTTGTTTATAAAAATGTAGGAGAATCTAGATAACGTGTTCGTTGTCGACATGGAATCTTTATCTTCAATCAGAAACTTCGTGTAGATCAGTAGATGACAGTTAAAAAAGAAGTAAAAGACTATGATTGTTTAGTCATTATGCGTAGTCTAGAGGACTTCCATGGATGTATGATTATGTATCGACATCTTATAAACATACAGATAATGACCTAACCACTAGAACCACCCAAGTTATTATATTTATGATACAGCAAATTTATATATTTTTTTCCTAGAATATCATTTTTTTAAGGATATGTTTATTGAATTGGAGTTGGTTGATGATATAAGACTAGTTATTCTTTGTTGGTGGAGTTTAACATCACACACGATAAATAAATTAAAAATCTCTTCTCTTTTATATTATAGAATCTCAACAATTGTTAACAAATTAATTTTGACTTAACAAGGTTTCTTTTTATCAGTTACATTGATACGTATGTAAAAATTCTAACATCCAACTAAACTGTTCAAGCTATCCACAAATAAAGGAATTAACGCAAGACCACTACAAATATCCCAATTCGTACAATATATATATACGAGCCTCTAAAAATTCAAAATCACAACCTAGAATCTAAACTGACTACATATAGCCCGAAAAAAAAAATATTACAAAGGTTTTGTTTGGTTACCATTTTGGGCAAGTTAGTTCGTTATCTAAAGGAATTAATTTGAAATAATTCTGTAAAAGGTAATCTGAAATTTATACTATAAAAAAACTAAAGAAAGAAAGAACCAAATGATGTGTTGGACCACGTGGAGGCGCATCAAAAGAGACTTGAACAACTTATGAAACTATGACGATAGGTGTTTGTTACCGAACATTCAAGTTCAATGATGTGGCTGGTCCTAACCAACCAAATCTATTCAATTTCTTATATATTTAAATGATCATAACCGGAATTGTAAAGGACAAAGAGAATGCCAATGTTTTACGTAGCTAGAATTCGACTTGTCAAACTAAATTCTCTGCATAGTCCTCGAAAGCTCAGTTTCCATCTACTCTACGTCAAAAACATGTTTTTTTTTATCACCAACAACTCAAAATCCAAACCATGATCTAAACCATGGTTGTTCTTTCTTTTCTTTTTTTTAAATCTAAAAACGTTAGTTCCTGTAAATTGAATCATTTGGCGTCATCAGTGCCAACCCCGCAATTTTGGTGGCCTAAAACAAAACAAAAAAAATTACGAAAGATAAATATGAAAAAATTAATTTTTATAAAAAAAACATATATTTGAATCTTTTTCATAAAACTAAAATATGTACTTATTATTTTGAATGTTTTTGAATAGAATTACGTAACATATAACTTGGAAAGAAAAAAATCATAAAAACATTATAATTTTTAAAATTATGATTTTTGTATTAGTTTTTAGTTTCCAGAGAACTAAATTTATATAAATCTACTATACTAGTTTTATTTAAAAAATATATAACGTAACAACAAGTTTAAAACTTTTTTGGGACAACTAATTAATGATATACAAATATATCTAACATCATTACCATAAAAGCATATTTAACATAATGCATTAAGTTATGGTGAGCCAAAATAATAAAATAGAAAGCATATAATCAGTTTCACCAAAGAAAAATCAAACATATGGCCTTAAAACTAATACTTATATATTTGTGGCCTAAATCCAATGCTTCATATGCCTTATGCGAGGAACGGCCTGGACGTCATTATCCTTGATTTTATGTGTTGGTGAAGGAAGAAGATATATAAATGATAAGCTCGCTTATAAATTCTACTTTTTTATCCCAAAAGAAAATGCATTCAATCTAAGGTTGACAAATCGATTTTCAGCATAAAGAAAAAGAAGAAAAAAGGATATAAGAAACTTTAATCTTTAGGAATTTCGAAATTCGAATAAAGATGTAACGAATTAAGTCTTTATGTATTTGGGGTTAAAGAAGGATGCATGCCAAAGACAAAATGAATATAATGACCAAAAGCTTACATTGTTGGTTTGACAAAGAAATGTTACATTGTGATTTGATTTAAACCGGTTCATACCGATAACACAAACCGGATGTGACAGGAGTAAAGGCAGAGTTTGCAGAGCTTTTAAACAATGCTCTCATTGAGTTTAGAGAAGCCAAGCTTCTTAAGTCTACTGGTTATCGGATTAGCCCAAGCTCGATCTGGATTCCCGCATTTCACATCCACAATATCCACAATGTTCATTCTCCTCTCTCTTCTCGGGGTTCCTTGCAACGATACATTATCAGAGCCAAGCATTGGAAGCTGATGAGTGCTTTTGGCATTGTGACCCTTTGGTGTTCTAACATTATCAGAGGAAAGCACTGGAAGCTGATGAGTGCTTTTGGCATTGTGACCCTTTGGTGTTCTAACATTGTTGTTGTTGCTGCTGCTAGCTTCGTCTGATGATTTTCTTGCTTTCTGTCTTCTTGGAGTTGAAGAAGATGTGCCACAGTCTACTGAGACAGGGATTGTTGTTCTAATGGGTCTCGATGTGGGAGTCTGAGGGGAAGGCTGTTTCATGGAGTCTAGCTCTCGAGTCATTAGAGTTGCGACTGTTCCTGTTGCTCCTATTTTTATCGATCCTCCTCCACCTCTGATCAGTTCAAGCTTCTGAACCATTATGAATTTCTCTGATCTAACACGTTTTCTTTCGCCTCTGCGGCTCTCTTGGAGGATAACTTCTAGCGTTTCGNATCGATCCTCCTCCACCTCTGATCAGTTCAAGCTTCTGAACCATTATGAATTTCTCTGATCTAACACGTTTTCTTTCGCCTCTGCGGCTCTCTTGAAGGATAACTTCTAGCGTTTTGTTTGGCTTCACGGGTCTGAAAACAAATCTGAATAAGCAAACAATGCATCAATCTAGAAGAATTAGTAACCTTATTATATCAAATAGGCAGAAAACCAAACAAAATATGCCACTTTTCACTAGAGTTTTGCAGCTTTTATATGAGGAATTCATGTGAAAAGATTTAGTAGCTCAAGTTTCTGTACTTAAGCAAACTTTGAAGCAGGGGTAGGGAACTGATAATTCCATAGACAGCGCCGAAGCTATTTGCAAGCACAATCTAGAGGAAGAAACTAATTGTGTACTGCACCAATCTTGGCTTTCAAGAACGTTACATGTATACCAGTTTCAAGCCATATCAAATGATTTAATCTCAAAAGAAAAGAGAATGAAAATCGAAGCACTGCAGAATAATGGTTTAAATCCAGCAGAAAAAACGAAATCTTAGCCATACTAATAAGACGGGAAGATAAAAGCATCCAAGGCTATTTAGTATTTAGCTACTGATACTAGACAAGACACATTTGAATAAGACCACTGTGGTTTCTCTTTAAGAACATCAGATATTACAGATAACTTGTTTCAACAGATTGATCGAGATAGAAGATTGAAACTTGAAGTAATGTAAAGTCATCACAGAAACAAAACAACTTTACTATCAAAATCAATCTCTATCTATCAATGTAAAGCAAGAGGGAATCACGAGAATCACAGAGAGAAGAAAAGGGGAAAAAGAGGAAAACGATACTTTAGAGACAAGTGATTTGAAGTAAAACAATCATGAGAACGACATTCTTGGATTCTAAGCTTGGGTAGTAATATTCGAACAACAAAGAAGTAAATCCCAAAAAATGGGTTAAAGTCCCAATCAAAGTTTTCCAGATAAATCTCATAAGAACAAACACAAATTCATCTATCTCAGAAAAGAACCCTATCCAATAATCTCAACAGATCACCAAGAAAAAAGCTTACCGATTCGAAATCGATCAACCTAGCAGAAGCCAAATCTTTCTTTTAATTAAATTTCAGAACTTTTAGAACTCGGCGACGTAATTGATCGAACTGGAGATAGGACCCGTATTGAACATTAGGTATACACGATTTTGAAAAATAAAAATCAAATCTTTGGTTCTCTTGATTGGTTTTGAAATCTGAGTTTTCTTGTGGAGCGTGACGGATTAATGGCAGCGACTAGTCAACGCACACGTTCCTTATTTTACAGTGTAGAGAGTAGATTGCTCCAATGATTTAATGGCAAGTAAAATAATGCTTTACTTTTTGGGAACAAGGAGAAAATTATGCAAATTATATCAACTCTTTTGAGTTTTCACAGTTTTAGCCTTAAGACAAAGTGATATCAGAGGGTTTAATTTTATAGGAACAAAGAAAAAAATGCAGATTATATAAGAAGGCTTAAACTCTTGAGTTATCATCACACAGGTTTATCCTTGAATCTTGTTAATCAATTGTAAACAAAAATAATGTAGGAAAACTAATAAACTCTCTATTTCAATTAGAGGGTTTAAGACTTTGAGAACAACCGACAAAATGTAGAAGTAGGTGTGTGTCTCCGGCCATTTCATTTGAGCCGTCGTGTTTTTTTTTTGGTCTCAGGAGAGAAGCGCCAAGAGAGAAAGAAAAGATTAGAGCTTTTTCGCGCTCATGGATTCGCGGATGAGTAAACTAGTGATGGGTTTGTTCGTGATGATTGCGATCTTCGAAGCTTCTGGTGTCGGCGCGTGGACTGGCGAGATTCGCGGCAGAGTTGTATGCGATGTCTGTGCCGATTCTTCAATCGGGCCAGAAGATCATGTTCTTGAAGGTGAGTCCCTCTTTCTGCATATTATGTCTTCTCTCTAGACAAGTCTTAGGTGTTCGATTGTCGGGGGAAAAAGAAAAAAAACAAGTCTGATTTTTGTGAAATTATTTGGATGTAACTGTGTAGAATTCTGGATTCAGTTTTCAGTAGTTGTTTTGAGAAAGAGTGTTGCTTTCTTTGTGTGTTGAAACTCATCTGCTGTTGTTCTGAGGGATTTATTCAGAGTTGATCATCACTGTTTATTTCAGTAGCACTTGTTTCTATGGATTCTCACACATCAAATTAGTGTAAATTTAATACATTGGCATATGGTTGTAAATTTATACATTGGCATCAGCATCACTTACTGCAACATTTTTTTAGTCCTCTAGAGAGTTTTCTATTAGCCGAACCTTATTTGTACTGTTCGTTCTTCTTTCTTGAGCAAATGGTGCATAACTATGCGAGTGTCTGCCTGCATTTCTTTGCAGATTATGTAATACTTCTGTGTGAAATATTGTCAAGTTTTCTTATTCATATTTGGTTTCTTAATTACATGAATCAAGTAAAAACCGATTATAGTTTGTGTAATCTCTCGTCTCTCTGGAACTTCGTGGTTAGTATAATTCATCCTTTTTGTTTTCTGCTGACTTTTTGTTGTTGTTGTTGTTGTTCAATCTTTTGTTGTGTGTGTATTTACAGGAGCTGAGGTCGCAGTTCTCTGCATAACCAAATCTGGAGAAGTTGTAAACTATCAAGCTTTCACAAACTCAAAAGGTGTCTACACAGTAGCAGAGACAATGCCAGAGAGCGAACGTTGGGACGCTTGCCTTGCAAGACCCATCAGCAGCTTCCACACGCCTTGCAGCCGCCTAAACCAGGCCAATACCGGGATCAAATTCACTTATAACCGCCCTTCCGGTTACTTTCATGCCGTGAAACCTTTTGTGTATCGACCCCAAAATGCACCTTCTTATTGCTGATTCAAAGTTGTAAGTTGTAATAATAGGAAGATACTATGATGATATAAATAATAGTATCTCTACATATCTGAAAATCTTGCTCAAAGACATAAGATGAACATTTCCTTCCGGTAGCTTTTTTTTTAATTAATTTGAGAAATGAAGTCTTAGTTAAAGTCAAAGGGAGGAGACTAGTCTCACAAGGCGGTGAGGGGGAAGATTAAATACAGACAGACGATGTTGAATGGGTCCTACAGATGACGTGTCTAAATGCTATAGGTTCCACGACGTGTCTCACGCCTGAGTAAACTTTTGATGTGAAAAGACGTAAATATCCCCGTCGTCATTCTTTGCGTCAGTCAACCGAAAAATTGAATGTCGGGACGAGGAAACCATAAATCTGGGAAAGAGATTCCGTTATAAAAAAGGAATAGAGAGCAGAGTTTTCTCGAGAAAGAAGAAACGAAAGAGATTTTGATGATCGGAAGAAGCTGTTTTGTCTAATTCTGCAATAAGATGATACATTGGTTTAAGCAGCTGCGATCGGCGTTTGGAGTCGCGTTTCTGTGGCTCGTTTGCCTCATTTACTTCACTCAGGTTTCCCTTCTCTCCTTCAATCTCTGGAGTTTTGTTTTGTTTCCGCTACTTCATCTGAAAATGGCGATTCTCGATAAACCGAAACAGAAATGGTGATTGATTTCTCGTTGCGTGGATTATTAATGCACAGAGAATCCGTTATTCCGTTGTCGTTCTAATTACACCAAATCGCAATCTCTGTAGGGATTCGAAGCTTTTGATTTACGAATGTTTTTTTAATTGGATGCTTCGACATGTTATTGGATCAAATTTTATTGCGTTTTCCTCTGTTTTCTTAGACTCTCGTGTGTTTGCAGTAGCTTTGGTTAGACAATTCGACGATCATTGTACATTTGTTGAGATCGGATTGCTTAACTGTATGGTATTAGCTATTGAAAATACGTTGCATGGTTCTCAAATTGATTTGCTGGTTTATTTATGTATATAGGGATTCAGATCGTTCGTGTGGACAGCTGTTTCTTACCAGCTCAAAGACAGGCTTCAGTTATCACCATCAGCTTCTCAGTTTGTGTTTTCTGTAGCTTTCTTTCCATGGAGCATAAAACCATTATATGGGTATGAATCTTCAATAATAATATGATGATGGAGTTTATAAATTGTTACACTACAAGTCTTGATCGATTTATCAAACATAAAATCAATCTAACATGGCAGAGAGAGTCAGAGAGAGAAGGAGCTTAGTAATAATGACATGTTCTTTCTCTTTTGCTTATTTTTGTAGAATCATCTCAGATTGTATCCCAATCGGAGGGAAAAAGAGGACGCCGTATTTGGTGATATCGACTGTGCTCTCTCTTGTGCCATGGCTCTTGCTTGGTCTAGATTCAACCTCGCGAAGTTCCAGTCTGTATCTGATGATATTCTTGACCGTCCAGAATCTTGGATCAGCCATGGCTGATGTTGTGGTAGATGCCATGATAGCTGAGGCAGTAAGACTCGAAAAGTAAGATTCTATGTTCTTCAGTCTCGGATCCGCTCTTAAGAATATCACATTATTTCATTATTTGAGTTGTCTTTTGATCGTTTATCAGGGCTTCGTTTGCTGGAGATCTTCAGTCTGTCTCATGGTTTGCTATGGCTGTGGGAGGAATTTGCGGTAGCCTATTAGGAGGCTACGCATTAAGCAACTTGAAGATAGAAACAATATTCCTCCTTTTCACGGTACTACCTGCGCTACAACTGCTATCATGTGGTCTGGTTGAAGAAATTCCTTCTAGCATTGAACCATTGCCCGAACTGCTGGATTCGGACGAGTTTGAAGAGAAAAGCAAGATGAGCAATGACAACTATCTAGATACGGTTAAGTCCAATACAAGAAGAAGGAAAGGGAAGAAGAAAGGACCGAAAGGTAGAAAAGGAACTTCCAATGGAATGTCTGAGACTCAGAAGAAGCAATCGAGGTCTTTAGCTTCACAGCTGTTCAAGTCACTGAAATCAGCCACTTTTGAATTATGCCGTGCGTTCAAGCAACCAATCATTTTGAGGTAACACACGTTTTCTTGTTTAGTCGCTTTCGAAAGTTCGTGAAGTGTTTCTTTCTTATTTACTTTCCTCTGGTTTTTCCAGACCAATGGCGTGGTTTTTCATCGCGCATATCACTGTGCCAAATCTCTCTACCGTCATGTTCTATTACCAAACCGAGGTCTTGCAGTTGGAAGCTTCTTTCCTAGGAACAGCCCGTGTTGTTGGTTGGTTAGGTCTCATGCTTGGAACATTCATCTACAATCGTTATCTGACAAATATGACTCTACGCAAGTCTCTTTTGTAAGTCTAAATATTTCCCACACACATCAAGACTTTCCTGAATCTTCTATATTTCCTTCTTTAAGTGGTCTTATAAACAAAAAACATCATCGCAGGTTTGCTCACATCGGGCTGTCTATAACAATACTCCTCGATATGGTTCTTGTATCTAGAACAAATGTGGGTTATGGAGTATCGGACAAGACAATGGTGCTCTTTGGGTCAGCTCTAGCTGATGCCATCAATCAACTCAAGTACGTCGATTTCGCTATTTTGCTCTGAAACATTCTTTCAAGGACTGTAAACTCATAAGCATGCTTTGGCTTAATCGCAGATTCATGCCGTTCTTGATCTTGTCTGGTCGTCTATGTCCTCCTGGGATCGAAGGAACACTCTTTGCGCTGTTTATGTCGATAAACAACCTTGGGAACACAGTCGGGTCATTCATGGGAGCAGGATTGGCTTCAGTTCTGGGAATCTCTTCAGGGTCCTTTGAGAATATGTTTATGGGCTTAGCCATTCAAGTGTTTTGCACTTATATACCTGTTTTGTTTCTTTTCTTGATACCCAAGGAAGCTACAGGAGTATCAGCTTCGTAGGCCAGAGAAGCCAAAAGCTAGGTTCTCATAGAAAAGATTTAGATCAGAGTTTTTGGATTTTTTGGCGTCAGTTTTTGACTTTCTTGAAGGATTTTGGAATTGACAGACATCAGACACACAGTATACTAAATATACAGCCACATTTTCTCTTTTCAATCTTACTTTAGAAAATGAATCGAGTTTTTTTTTATTGTAATAATCTCAATAAAATTTCGGAAAATAATAAACTAGCCGAACCAAAAAGTTACGGTTCTCTTTGTATTATTTTGTTATTTACAGGTGTAGAATTCAATTACTTGTGAAGTCAGAAATTAAATGTTGGACGTGGTACAAGAAGTGGTCTTGTTCAATTAAAATCTGTGTTTTTAAGTAACAATTTAAAGAAAGAAGATTGTATTTGCTAAATAGTGGGCATTGGGCAAGCAAAGCTGGTTTTGTTCAATCAAAATCTGTGTTTTTAGTCGGCACGATTTGTAATTATTATTATATTTTCATGATCCCCGAGAAGATATTCCAAGTTGGGTCCAAATAGGACCAAAAAATTAAAATTATCAGAGACAGGTTTCGATCCTGTGACCTGTGGGTTATGGGCCCACCACGCTTCCGCTGCGCCACTCTGATTTTTTGTTATATCTTTTCGTTATTATTTATTTCACAAACAGTGAACAAATTATTTCAATTCCTCGTTAGCTACATACAATCAGTTGAAAAGGGGATTCGCCGACGAGTCTCGACGGTGAAGGAGAAATCCGAAGATCAAAAACATATACAGAATGAGACGACGACCAGGAATCGGCGGATTGCAAAAAGCTGCGGCTGCTAGGGTTTTTGTTTTGCTTTCTAAATCCGACTTTGAGTTTTCTTATAAATTGTTCCCTTGATTTGATCGTCTGATGTCACTTCCTTTGGTATTTGCTATCTGCATCTCTGTTCAATAGCGATTGATACCAAACTCTCGTTTCTTTATATGGTTTCAATCTCTTAAGGACCAATACCGTTTACTGGGAGAAAATGTTGCGAAGCTACGCACGGATCTCATGAAGGAACAACTCGCCACTTTCAAATCACAGCTTGAAGAATTCGCTCGTAAACACAAGGTCATGAGTTGAATGATGTTGAATCTGGCTCAATTTCAACGCTTTGTTTTGATTATCAAGAGCACGGTACTGTTGAATAATGTGGCAGATTGTTTGTGTGATGGCTGAATTTGTTCTGAAAAGGAAACGATTTGCTTATGTTGCAGAACGATATTCGTAAAAATCCTGCCTTTAGGGCTCAGTTCCATGAGATGTGTGCTAAAGTTGGAGTAGATCCTCTAGCTTCAAACAAGGGTTTCTGGGCTGAGCTACTCGGAATCGGGGACTTTTATTATGAATTGGGTATGTTTTTCTCTACTTTCTTGTATCGCTGAAGAAGCTTATCGTAATAGCTTTGGTTTCTTCATCCCCTGTATCTTGAATTCTTTGATACAAATGTACACAAGTGGATGATACATCTTCTTGTTTCGAATTTGATCTATGCTTCATGTCCATTGAACAGGAGTTCAGATAATTGAAGTTTGCATGCTAACAAGGTCCCATAACGGAGGTTTGATCAGCTTACAGGAGCTATGCAATCATCTTCGTCAGAGAAGAAAAAAAGACCGTAAAGCTGTGACTGAAGATGATTGTCTTCGAGCTATTAGCAAGCTTAAGGTTATCCCTAATTGTGTTCTCGTAATCTTTCAATAGAAAAAAGAGAAGTTGAAACTGTTCTTACTGATAATCTTGGACTTGAACATACCTCAGGTTTTGGGTAGCGGATTTGAGGTTATCACAGTTGGAAAGAAAAAGCTCGTCCGTTCAGTCCCCACTGAGTTGAACAAAGACCACAACCAAATCTTAGAGTTGGCTCAGGTAATATAAACATAAAAGAAGAAGAGACAAAACGATCTCTTCATGGTGATAGTATATAGCTGAATTGGTTTGAGGATTCTCAGGGTCAAGGCTATGTGACTGTGGAAGAGGTACAAAGACGACACTCATGGACATCTGGTCGAGTTATAGATGCCCTCGAAACTTTATTAGAAGTATGTCTTCTCCTCTCAATTTACCTCACGTAGGTTTAATTGTTTTTCTAGTACATACGATGTTAATGGTCTCTGAAACTCTTGTTTTCAATACTTATATCAGGAGGGTCTTGCGATGATTGATGATGGTCATAAAGATGGTAAACGCCGGTACTGGTTTCCATGTGTTTCTTCTGTTTATGCATCCAATGGAGCTGATACTTAAAATACATTTCACTCTTTTCTGTGTTGAATCGTCTGTAATATTGGCCGGCTAGTAAAGGAATTGCGTTTATGTACATGAAGAGACAAATCTTGTTCGGATAATATCTCTGGGATAATATGTATCAATAATCAAATTTATTCCACATTTTACACAACTAAAGAAATGTTTGCTTTATTGCTTCTGTAGTTATGCTTCTGTATGAATATTGCAAAGTTTCCAATTACTAGAATTTTTTACGCTAAAGGTTGTGTAATTGAAATGTTTGGTTCGGTTTAGATTAATGTTATACCGAATTAGAAGTTCGGTTTGTCAAAATTCCGGTTTGGTTCAGAGAAGGAGGAAGTGTATAATCTAATCTGCCAGGATGTGGAACCATGGACATAGCGTTTAATCAACAATGCCTCCTAGGTAACGTGTATAATCTTATTTTTGCCATGATGTGGAACCATGGATTGGACATAACCACTTCAACGCCTACGTAACAGATTTGGTTTTTGTTGCTTTGAAAATACGTCTTTTACTTTTTGTAATTTTAAAATTTTGGAAACATATTTATAGTGGAAGAAACGGTGTCTTATAAATTTATACGCAATTGGACATACTTCAAGGATGTACGCCAATAAGATGATAGCATTCTAAGGAATTATTCTCGTGATTTTCTTTATGTTGTGGTGTACGCTAGATTATCTATTATGAATCTTTGTAAAATGTGTGCTGTAGTGGTTGAATTTATACGATATGAAAATATATGTTATTATTTATTTATTTTTGTTGCTAAAGGGTATATACTGTATGTTGTTATTAATATATTAAAATTATTGGGATGGTGTAATCTTAAGTTGTTTCGGGATTTATTGGTTTGTGTTGAGAATTACAAGATAATATCATTACTGTTTGATAATTTATATAAGAACAAAAAAAAGATAAATGTTTTTAATCATAGAAAATATATAGATTTATTTCATGAAATTAAATAGAAAAAAACTATACAGATACTTTACCAAAAAAACAGCTATACAAATATGTAGAGATTTCTAAACAAAAAGAAATGATTTTTTTTTTTTGAAATTAATATGTAGAGATTGGTTAAAAAAAATAGATAAACAGGTAGGTTCATTTCATGAAATGTAGATATTTTAAAAGGTTGGATGCCGGTGCTCTGCCTAATCTCACCCAAACTATAGACCTTTACATATTTTTTCCCAAACAAATTTTTTTTCTGTCTATTCCCCCGCCCAAATTCAATTAAAAATTATAATTGCGTTCAATTTATAAAATTGCATTTTAAAAAAATCGCGATTGGAAGGGGGGGAGGAATAGGCATATAATGTTGAGTTGAGGGAGCTGATCGCAATCAATCTAATTTTGGATTTTTCAAAATATCTAACATATGATTAGCCTATTTATATCCACAACATATATTGATATAGTTAAAAAAAATATGTAATTGTGATTTCATAAACCACAACATCATAAAAACTAGGGTACAGCTGTGTAAATAAAATTATAATTCACACGTATCTAAATATTATCAACACACCTAATACACCATCAATTAATAGTAGACTTCTAGAATGGTATTGTAAGGTACGAGTAGTGACTAGTTATTGTGGTGATTAGAGCATCAAACACATTTAATCACCATTTACAAATCTTTATAAAATATAATACAATCACAATAGAAAAATTTAAAATTTGCTAAAGACATACATGTGTAACCTGAGGTTTGTTTTGATACTTGAAACTTATATGAATTAAACGTGTAATGTCAAGTAATCAAGTCGTGTTATGTCAAGTAAATCCTGAAAAAAATACTTTTTCTTATTAGCAATCAAAATACTCGAACTAATAGGATGATATGAGCCTAACCTGAGGTTTGTTTCGATACTTGAAACTTATATTAATTAAAAGTGTAATGTCAAGTAAACAAGTCGTGTAATGTCAAGTAAATCCCGAAAAATACTTCTTCAACACTTCAAATTAAAATACTCGGACCAATAGGATGATATGTCTATATATTTGAAACACTCTATATCAATAGATGATATGTCTATATATTTGAAACACTCTATCGATGTTAGTTTTGTTCTTTTTCAAATAAATTGTATTGTTGATTGTACTATTTTTTCATAACAATATATATTATTTTTATATGTTGTGGATATAAATAGGCTAATCTTGTTTTATATATTTTTAAAAATCCAAGTCAATCCTCTAAACTCAACACTCTATGCCTATTTCCCTTAGACTATAGAGCTCTGCCTATTCCCCTTTAAATCGCGATTTGCTTAAAACATGATTTTGTGAATTTAACGCGATTACAATTTTTAATTGAATTTGGGATAATAGACAGAACAAAATTTGTTTTGGGAGAAATAGAGAGAAATATGTAGTTTGGATGAGATTAGACAGAGTAAGTAAAGTGTAGGGGGCTGACGGCAGCTAATCCTATTTTACGACGAAGAAAATATGTTACTGTTTTTGGCAAGCCACATATATGAAAACTTTTCTTTTATACCAAAATAAAACACTGGTATTTAGATTAGCGTTGACTATTGTTAATTTGTTATCTTCAAAGAAAATGGAAGTTATCCCTGTAAATAATTTTTTATTTTTTTTTTGGTGCAAAATATCCCTATAAATAAATAAATTAAAATGCTTTGTTTCCACATCAGGAAGGATTTTGCAAGCGATATTTTTGGTTTTAATATATAAATACATTTGTTTTTTTAATGTCGTGGAGAGACTCCCGAACCCACAACGGACATGGCGTCTTCATCTTCCTCATCGTCTTCTTCGCTTTCCCCTCTGTTCGCCATCTCCGTTCTGATTCTAATTGTTTCAACCGCGGAATCGGTGAAATCGCCGTTTCACCCTCGCGACTTGCTTCCGCATTTGCCAAGGCAAGTCTCGTGGCCGATCCTCAACTCCCTTTACGGCGCCGCCGATCTGCTTCCTACTTTCATCGGAACAGCGAGTGAAGGGAACGATGGCGTCAAGTGGAAAGGGGCTTGTTTCTATGAGAACAGTGCTTGGCTGGAGTTCCACAACAAGTCCGGTAGCGAGTTTGGTGGGGGCACGCTTCACATTAAGGTGAAATGAAATGGAGACTCGATTAAGAAACCCAATTCGATTTTGTTCCCTTCGTGCGCTATGATCATTCTGTTGCTTATTTGTGTTTCGTTTTTGAATGTTTATGCGAGTTATTGTGTATGGGCCCTCTTCAATTTTGACTATTGGAAGTTTGTGATTAAAGAAATTTTTGGGATCCTAGAAAATAGGAGAATACTGCGGATTGTATCTGATCTTCCTCTCTAAGTGGGTTTATCTCTAGGATACGACTCCTAATTCTTACTCAAGTTTGGGTTTAATCGATTTTCATGAGAAACTTGTGTGGTAGGCTTAAAACTGGAGTAATCTTTGAGAATCCATTTTCATAGACGGTTTCTTTGGTGCTTCTTATCAAGAATCGTCAGTTCTGCTGTTTCTTACTTTTGTTGGTGATGAGAAACTCTGTTTGTAATCGATAAATCCTAAGCTTTATTCCTTTATTTTGTGTTTATGAAGGCGGATAAAGCACATAGTTGGACTTGCATGGATCTTTATGTCTTTGCAACTCCATATCGCGTGACATGGACTTGGTACTTCATTTCACGGGCGCACACTGTGGAGTTCCCGGAATGGGATGGAAAAGCCGAGTATGAATATGTAAGCTCTAGTTATCTTTTGGTTTTCTCCGTTGAGGATTCAATATTTATGACGACTTTGTTTGATGCGTTTTGGGTACTTGTTGTATCAGGTTAAGAATAAGGGAGTGTCGATATTCCTTATGCACGCAGGGATGTTAGGAACACTTCAAGCGCTGTGGGATGTTTTTCCTCTCTTTACCAATACCGGTTGGGGTGAAAGCTCTAATCTAGCGTTCCTGGAGAAGCATATGGGAGCTAAGTTTGAAACTCGCCCTGAACCATGGGTTACAAACGTTACGACTGATCAAATCCAATCTGGTGATCTACTAGCTATCTCGAAGATCCGTGGACGTTGGGGTGGTTTCGAGACTCTTGAGAAGTGGGTGAGCGGGGCATATGCTGGTCATTCCGCTGTCTGCTTGAGAGACTCCGAAGGAAAACTATGGGTTGGTGAGTCGGGGAATGAAAACGAGAAGGTAACAGAACATCAGACATTAAGTTTGAACTACAAGAAGACTTCTTTTGTTGAAGTCTTAATTTTTATATTTGATCGTAGGGAGAAGATGTAATAGCGATATTGCCATGGGAGGAGTGGTGGGAATTTGAACAAACTAAGGATGACTCGAATCCTCAGATCGCATTGCTACCTTTGCATCCTGATGCTCGTGCCAAATTCAACGTTACTGCTGCGTGGGAATATGCTCGCAGCATGGAGGGTAAACCATATGGTTATCACAACTTGATTTTTAGCTGGATCGATACCGTTAGTGAGAACTACCCGCCTCCTCTAGATGCTCATCTTGTAGGTTTTCTTTTCATTTCTCACAACTTTGGTCTTGATGAATGAATACACTTTCTAATTGGGATTATATTTGAGCTTTCTTCTTTGTTTTTCTTTCAGGTTGCTTCTTTCATGACTGTTTGGAGCAAAATGCAGCCTGATTACGCTGCTAATATGTGGAATGAAGCCTTGAACAAGCGACTTGAAACAGAGGTATTAAAATTTGTGTTCTTTTTCTTTTCTGTAGACCTTTCGATCTCTTACTCCTTCATCGATAAGTGGCCTTTTTAGTTCGATTGTCCTTGGTTCTGTAATCACTAATTGCTAAACATCTTCATGATTCATAGATGATAATTTTAAATTTAGTGCTTACGCTCATTTGAAATGGTCCTAATGTTTGATTCTTCTCTACTCTTTTTTTATCTTTGATTTGTGTATACAAATCTGCAATTTCCTCTGCTTCTATACTTTGACTTTGACTCTCTAACATGTTCTAAATTCCAGGGTCTTGATCTTTCTGATGTACTGGTCGAAGTAGAGAAGCGCGGATCCTCTTTTGACAAATTACTGGCAATACCCGAACAGGACGATTGGATATACAGCGATGGTAAATCAACCTCATGCATCGCTTTCATCCTCGAAATGTACAAAGAAGCTGGCCTGTTCGGCTCATTGGCTAACTCTGTTCAAGTCACAGAATTCACGGTAAGAACCAATACACAAGTCTCTGTTTTCCTTC
The DNA here is from genome assembly GCA_020283515.1 of Alliaria petiolata. Classification (NCBI taxonomy): domain Eukaryota; kingdom Viridiplantae; phylum Streptophyta; class Magnoliopsida; order Brassicales; family Brassicaceae; genus Alliaria; species Alliaria petiolata. The sequence goes on from JAHZTW010000002.1 coordinate 51,396,108, forward strand.
CTATCCGCAAGCTCGTGTTGCCGCGTTCTCTTAATCTGTTAAAATTTCAATTTTGCAGATCAAAGATGCTTACATGCTCAACTTTTTCGAGACCAATGCAAGTCGTCTTCCTAAATGGTGCAACGACAATGACAACGTGAAGCTTCCGTACTGCCAGATTCTCGGTAAATACAGAATGGAACTTCCTGGCTACAACACTATGGAACCATACTTGCATATGAATGAACAATGTCCATCTCTGCCTCCAAAGTACAACAGACCAGAGAACTGCTAGAATTATGAAAATTCAACTGTTATCTTCCACAGATGTTCTGTTTGTTAGGAAAAAGTTTATGTAATACCTGTCTCTTATACACATAATTCAACTGTTATCTTCCACAGATGTTCTGTTTGTTAGGAAAAAGTTTATGTAATACCCGTTGAAAACTCTTTTAACAACTGTTTTAGTTCATCTGTTTGTAAATATATTGCTCAGATTTGTAGCTTCTGAAACTGAAACTACACATTGTGATTGGATTATACAAGTTACACAAAATAGGAATCGAAAGACATGACCATTTCTCTTGGTTTAATGTATACCCACCATGTGACTCTATACACTATACAGTATGGACCCAAATTTCTTTCTTTTTCGGTTACTGTTTTCCGAATATCTAAAAACAATAGTCATCAAACTAAAGCTGAATTTTTGATTTTAACGTAGTCATCTTCAATTCGATTGAACAGTAGTCTCATCTTCCGCGCACAGAAAATTTCAAGTAGTAGAGGAATAGGGGAAAGATTAAAAATTTGGAGTGCTATCTAATGTGCGCGATCTCGTCAGGACAGATGATGGGCCATGTCGTGGCCCGGTCTCAGCTGATACTGTCTCGAAGTAACTTCGCCGATTGTATACGGTGTCAGGGCTTGAGGGTTTCAAAAACCCTAAAAATGGAGTCGCAGTCTAAGCGACCCACTTGCCCTTCTTGCGCTAAACCCACACAGCTCTGTCTCTGCAACCGGATGCGATCTCCGTGTCTGGATAATCATGTAAGTGTCACTATCCTGCAGCACAGCCTCGAGAGAAAACACGCGCTTAATTCAACTCGAATCGCTAGATTAGGGCTTAAGAATGTTAGTGTCACCACCGTTTTCGATGTACATGACGAGGCCGAGTTCGTAATCAGGGTTATCGGATCGAGATGCAGCAATATTGGCACCAATCGTTTGGATTCTGATGATAGGCTAGAAAATGGAGCCGCCTTGGAACTTGATGATAGCTTAGGTAGTGCTAATGTGGATAACTTAGAATCTGAGAAGAAGGTTGTGCTTGTTGATCATGGAAGCTCGAAAATTGCTGAAAGTTTGAATCTTTCTCAACATTCGGTTGAAGTTTCTTGTCGGGATTCGCGGGTTACAGAGAAGATTGGCTCTTGTGAAGGAAATATATCAGAGGATTTCATCAGAATCTCTATGAAGAAACGAGGTGTTATCCACAATGTCTCACATTCTTTGATGCTCGAAAGCCATGTGGAAAATCCTACTAGCTTTGATCAAATATTGGCTTCTCCTGCCGCCATGGATATCTTGGGGAAAGGGTTTATGGTAACAAAGTTCTTGGAAGGGAAGCAAGAATTTGAGCTCGAGGTTCCTCCTGGATCAGCTCTGCTGTCCCCGAGCGAAGATTCGGTGGAGATCACTGATCTTAAAGAGAGAGAATTGAAGCTAAGGAATCTGATTGTTCTTGACGGGACATGGTCGAAGGCAAGAAGAATGTACCTTGAGAATCCGTGGCTGAAGCTTCTGTGTAGCCATGTGAAGCTGGAGATTGAAGGTACAAGCTTGTACAGAGAAGTTAGGAGGCAGCCAAGAGCAGGGTGTTTGTCGACAGTAGAGAGTATTGTATACGCGATGAAGGAGATCGGTGAAGATCCTGAAGGTTTGGATAACATGTTGGATGTTTTTGAATCCATGGTTGAAGATCAAAGAAGATGTAAAGATGAGAACTTCGGAAAAATTCTCTGAAAGCCACAATGACTTTGTTGTTGTATTAACATGTAAGCTGAAAGAAGAAAGATTGTCATTTGTTTCCAGTTTTGATAATTAATGCGATAGTTTGGAGTCTTTTTTTACAATTTATGAAAATTTTGGGGTTATGATGACGAAAAACAATAGTTATGGGCCAAAATTATATATTTCTTGTTCAGTAAAACTTTTTGTTGTGTTCCAAATTAAACCCTACGAGGAGAAGCTTTTGGCAAAAAAAGCTCAAGAGTGTTTCTTTTCCGAATGCTTTCAATTCGCAGAAGCTTAACTCTAGCGAAAGAGGCAGAATGTTTGTTGTTGTTGTGTAATCTCCGAGCTCGATTTTTATCTACAGATTACTATGATCCACCATTTTCGCCTCTCTCCAAACCCACTAAACCTCCAAGAGAGAAGAAGAAGAAGAAGAAGGAAACTCAGCAGGATCAGTCGTCGGAGCCGGTAAATAACCCGACGGCGCCGGTGACCTCAGACCTCCCGTTCGATTTCAGGTATTCGTATTCGGAAACCAACCCGGCAATTAAACCGATTGGATTCCGTGAACCGAAACGGTTTTCACCATTCGGACCGGGTCGATTGGACCGGAATTGGACGGGGACTTCAGCTCCGGCTTCTCCGGAGAGTGACCAGAGCCAATGGGAGGAGGAGAGAGAGAAGGTTCTCGGCGAGCCTTTGACAGAGGAGGAAGTGACTGAGCTTGTTGAACGGTATCGTCATAATGATTGCTCACGGCAGATTAATCTTGGTATTGCCCCTCTTCCTCAGACCAAACGCTTCACACTGATCTTAGAAACAAATGATTCAAAATTTGCTAAAGCTTTAAGCTTTGAATCTAGTTTCATCCTGGAAAGACTTTGGTTCATGAATCATTGCAAATTAGGATGAATTTTTTGATGAATCGGTTAGCTTCAGAATTAAGAACTTGATCGTTTATTCGGTCATTCTTCATTATGTCAGATTATGCAGCTTGTATATAATCTTCAGTTTGTGAAACTTTCATTCTCAAGTCTCTAGGTCTTTCATAATCAAATTTGAAAACTGATGATACTCTGAACATATCTCAACTCTCAAGTGATTAGATTCCTTTTCGACAATCAATGAGTTGTTGTTGTTGTTGCTGTTATGATGTTACTAGGGAAAGGCGGAGTCACTCACAATATGATTGATGACATTCACAATCACTGGAAGAAAGCAGAGGCAGTGAGGATTAAATGCTTGGGAGTACCAACTCTTGACATGGACAACATATGTTTCCACCTTGAGGTCCATTCTTAGCTCATATGTTTTTCTTCTTCTCTCGGTTTGAAATTATACTCCTCTTGATCGTACTATAGCTATATGTTGTTGACAGGAAAAATCCGGGGGACAGATGGTATACAGAAACATAAACGTCCTTGTTTTGTACCGGGGAAGAAATTATGATCCGAAGAATCGCCCCATCATACCACTAATGCTATGGAAGCCTTATCCACCGATATATCCAAGACTTGTTAAGAATGTCGCCGATGGGTTAACATTTGAAGAGACCAAAGAGATGAGAAACCGTGGGCTTCACTCTCCTGCTCTGATGAAACTTAGTAAGGAGTACTACATGGTTTTACCTCGTCAATTTTCCTCAATTTTCCCACTGATATTTACGTATTGATTCAGCTAGGAATGGTGTCTATGTTAATGTCGTGGCAAGAGTGAGGGAGGAATTTGAAACAGAAGAGATTGTGAGACTAGATTGCACTCATGTTGGGATGAGTGATTGCAAGCGAATCGGTGTGAAGCTAAAGGTATAAACTCTATAAACGGGTTTGCTTGTCTTGTCTTGTCTTGTCTTTGAGATTCTTCAGGATTATTGATCTTGATGACGTGTGATCAAAATTATTGCAGGATTTGGTTCCATGTGTTCCCATATTGTTCAAAGATGAGCAGATCATACTCTGGAGAGGGAAAAGGAATTGAGAAATCCAACTGATTTGTGTGTCTGAATCAAGAACCAAGTCACAGATAGGGATAAGTCCAAACCAAACTGAACCAGTCTAAAATTTGTTCTTTATGTAATTGATTAAACTAATTACATCTTTTATAAGCACTTAACTTGAATTCCTTTTGTCGACTTAGCCAAAGATTAAAGATTCCTAAACTCTGATTTGGAGTAAAGGTCGAAAAAATTATTACTCCTGTCGCTATAACAACTACTACTCCAAAATTTGTTCTTTTAAATTCGTCGGTATAACAACTAATGGGCTGGGTTGAATGTTATAAGATTGAGCCCATATAAAGCCCACACGACAATATGAAGCCTATATTATTATATAAACGCAAGCGAGGCTATTAACGTCGTCGTGCTTAAAGTTTAGTTTCTCTTCCCCGAGATAATTCCTTTTTGCATTAGCGACAAATCCCCCTTTTTTAGGTTTTTTCTCTCTCGTCGTCATGATGCAGCAGCCACCGCCAAACGCCGCCGGAGCAGGCCAGATACCATCCGACCAGCAAGCTTACCATCAGCAGCAGCAACAACAGTGGATGCTGATGCAACAACAACAGCAGCAGCAGCAGCAACAGGGTCAGCCGCCGGCTGGATGGAATCAGCAGTCGGCTCCGTCACAGGGTCAACAACTGCAGCAGCACTACGGAGCTGGATCTCAGAACCCAGGATCCGATAGTGAAATCCGCTCGTTGTGGATCGGTGACCTGCAGCCATGGATGGACGAGAACTACATCATGAGCATCTTCGCTCAGACCTGCGAGGTAATCTTAAAAGCATGATTCATAGCACTGTAAAATCATCCTTCTCCTGTTGACTGTTGTGACATAACGCTAGTATTGTGATTCCTATGGGTTAGTGAAGGATTGGTGTTAATTTTTTTTATCTGTGGTTTCAGGCTCAATCGGCTAAAGTCATTCGCAATAAGCAGTCTGGTCAGTGTGAGGGTTATGGATTCATTGAGTTTGCGAACCATGCTGCAGCTGAGCGGGTTTTGCAGACTTACAACGGTGCTCAAATGCCGAATTGTGAACAGACCTTCAAGCTGAACTGGGCTCAGGCCGGTGCTGGAGAGAGACGCCAAACCGAAGGCCCTGACCACACAATATTTGTAGGCGACCTGGCTCCTGAGGTCACTGACTACATGCTCACCGAAACATTCACGAGTGTATATGCGTCTGTCAAGGGGGCTAAGGTTGTGACTGACAGGACCACCGGACGGTCAAAAGGATATGGGTTTGTCAGGTTTGCGGATGAAGGTGAGCAGATGCGTGCCATGACCGAAATGAACGGTCAGTACTGCTCGACCAGGCCTATGCGTATTGGTCCGGCTGCCAACAAGAAGCCTCTTGGAATGCAACAAGGTATGGTTTAGATTTTAGGAATCGTGTGCAGTGAGTAGGTTTTTGTTGAGCATGATAATTGATTGCCTTTATTTTTTGTTTGTTTGTGTGGATGCATTCCTTTTTGCGATCCTTCTGATTGGTGAAGCTGATTCTTTCAGTTGGCTTTTGTTTGGTTCCTTTACGGTTCTTGCCTTTCTGCACTTAAAAAAAGAATTTTTGATATCGTAAAGCATCCAAAAACTTATAAAGATCAACTCATGTTGTCTTAAAGCAGGAGAACAAGTGGCTCTCTTTGGGGGAGCCTGGAACTGATTTCAGCTGAAAATGATTCCACCTTATTGCGTGGCCTCATTTAGGTCAGTTGGCTATGTTTTCAGAAGAATTTAAATGCAAAGTGGCTTTATCAGCCTACAGTTCCTTATTTATCCACTAAAAGTATTTTATTTAGAGCCTTTTTGCATTCAAGTGAATTTGCTTCATATTCCGTCTCTCATTACTTTCTCCTTCTTTTGTTTTGAGCCTTACTTGCAAGTTAATACTTCTTCTCTAAGTAGACAGTGCTGCAAGTATCTTTCTTTTCTTTTCTTTTCTTTTCAGAATACTTGAAAGGATTTTGGGTGTAGGTGTTGAAAAGTTTTACTCCAATTATTCTATGCTTGGGTGTTAAGTATTAGTGATTCAATAATCAACTAACTTTAGACTCTCCTGATCATGATCTTTGAACTGTTTTTTGTTTGGTTTTTCTGCTTGTATCTTTTTTACGTCTAGATTTGAATGTTCTTTGCCAGCTTTGTTTAAGTTAACATATGTTATTCTTCAGTTTAGTTTCCCTGTAGTTGTTTTGTTTCACCTTGTCTAGCGGTTTTATGCAATATAATAATGTCTTTAACCTTCTCCCATCTGTTATTTGCAGCCATGTATCAGGACACTCAAGTAGGAAATCCTGGAGAAAGCGATCCAAGTAACACAACAGTGAGTAGTTACTTTGGTTTATGTTCCTCAAAATCATTAGTTTTATGCTTGTCATTTTAAGAGTTATGCGTTCTACTTTCAGATATTTGTTGGAGCTCTGGATGCCAGTGTTACAGACGATGAACTAAAGTCAGTTTTTGGTCGATTTGGAGAATTAATTCATGTGAAAATACCTCCAGGAAAGCGTTGTGGATTCGTTCAATATGCCAACAGGTACAATAATCACAAGAGCCATTCTCTCAACCCCGTTTCATTCTTGTGTTAGACGCTTTATTATTTCTCTTTGTCTGGCTCCAGGGCGTGTGCGGAGCATGCACTTTCGATGTTGAATGGATCACAGCTAGGTGGACAAAGCATCCGTCTTTCATGGGGACGTAGTCCAAACAAGCAGGTTTGTTTGTTACCTTTAAAACTTGAGAGTGAATATATTATGATAAATCTCCATAGCAAAATCATAACTTCGAACATTATAGTCGCCGCCTGATCAAGCCCAATGGAATGGTACTGGATACTATGGATACCCTCAACAGCCACAGGGCTATGAACCATATGGTTATGGCGGTGGTCCTCCTCGTCCTCAGGATCCTAATGCGTACTATGGCGGTGGTTACACTGGCTATGGCAACTATCAGCAGCAACGGCAGGTAAATCAATGAGCCTTGACAAAATAACAGTCCTTTTTTAAGATTTACCACATGTGAAGTTGTAAGTACGTTCTTCTTACCATTTTTCTTATCCCCCCAATGCAGTGAAAGATCAACGCCAGCTTTTTCTACCATTGTCTTGGACAATGGACAAAATATGAGTCATTGAGTCTTTGATAGGACTTTAGATTAAGAGTGAGCCGTCTTTTTATTTATTGCGAGTTTTGTTGTTGTTTTTTTTATTTAATAAAAAAGTTGGATTTGCTATGAACATATTGTTTAGTGAATGACTGAATGTTGAAACTTTCGATTTTAATTTTTTTTTGTCAAAAGCAATTGGATCTGCCATATGCTTCAAACCTATAAACTATCATCAAGAATTTACATGACAGGAAGAAAATGATTTGGTTTGTGATGCACTCGCAATTAGAGTTTCAATGGAGCAAAGTTTGAGAAAACATAACCTAAGTACTAATCTAATCATCCAAATCAAAAAGTAAACTAGCATCTTTCCTTACAATTAAACTTAAACTTAAAAATGTATTGACATTTCATCCACTGAATAAAAAAAACAATATGTTATATTCGTCAATTTACAGACTCGAGCAATTCAATGAAACAACAACAAAAAATGATGCCTATCAAATTTTTTTATTAAACCTCCTGAATACCATAAAAGCTACGGATAACAACAGATCCAACGGTCCGTATGATATTATACAAACGTAAGCCAATCAATTAAAATCACGCGGATAGATGTTTCCAACCGTCGATTAATATACACATCTGACGGATCGTATCCTCCCATAAAAAAAAAAAAAACATATATAAACAAATTTCTCATCATCCTCTCAGATCTACACATCGCAGTCTCGTGTGGAAGAAATCGCCCTTCGTTTTTGAATTAAAAAAAAAAAAAAATGTCTGGGCGAGGAAAGGGAGGAAAGGGATTGGGAAAGGGAGGAGCCAAGAGGCACAGAAAGGTTCTCCGAGACAACATCCAGGGGATAACGAAGCCGGCGATTCGCCGTCTTGCGAGAAGAGGCGGCGTGAAGCGTATAAGCGGCTTGATCTATGAGGAAACTCGCGGCGTCCTTAAGATCTTCCTCGAGAATGTGATTCGTGACGCCGTCACTTACACTGAGCACGCTCGCCGGAAGACTGTCACGGCGATGGATGTCGTCTATGCGTTGAAGAGGCAGGGACGAACTCTGTACGGGTTCGGCGGCTGAGGGATGTAATTGGGTTTTTGTAAATCGTCTCTGTTTTTTCTTTAGGGTTTGTTAATTCGAGTCTCTAAGATCGCTTTAGCTGTTGTTTGGGTTTTCGTTTGGTTGTTGACTTTGTTTCCAAGATTTTAATTGAATGAAAAACAAACGTTTGTTCGTTTCGTCATTTACATGCGCCTTTTTTAATTTACAATTGATAATATCTATTTACACAACTAATAATCGTGTTAACTAAGAGCAATATAATGACTACTTAACTCCTGATTTCGTGGTTTAACGTATGATACTCCATGTCTTATTGAAATGTTTGGATTCAAATACAAATCTGAATAGAGACATTATAGCTCACCTAAATCTGTGCTTGAAATTGTTGTTTCGTGATATCAAATGGTAAATGGTAAGTGTGTCGTCAAATCGAAATCAAAATTGCTAATTAATCCCATTTCTCTAAACATAGATTCAGTACATTATTAATCCCAAAGTTACAATAACAAATCACACGATGAGATAGAGAGTCCATACTACCATAACCAAAAACAGCGAAAGGGAACAACGATCTACCCCTTTCAAAGACAATAATGACATGCGAGATCTTTCTTGATATAGTAGACTGATTGATTTGTTTCCACATTTACTCGCACGAAAATAGAAATCGTAAATATCCAAAATATGAACCATAACCATAACTTGGTGGACAAGGCCATTTTATTTGTATTAAAGGGGAGGATTATAGGTCTTTTAATTAAGGTTTTCTTGCTTTGCATTAAGAACATCCTAGTCAAATGATGTCTCTGCTTCTCAGCCGGCTATCGAAGCTCCGCTTTGGGAAACCTGATTTGGTGAGAAGGTCATCTCTTCTTCTTCTCTCTAATGGCTTCTCTTCTTCCTTGCTTCAAACCCCTCCTTGTCGGATCATCTGCGCTGAAATCGGCACTGAAATCTGTGGAGAGGATCTCGTGAAACTCGTGATTGCGAATGCTAATGGAACTTGCTGCACTGTTTCGGAAAAGAAGGTGCCTCTCGAGATGGTTGATTTTAAGGAGAGAATAACGATCGGGGCATCGCATGGCTGGGTAGCTACTCTCAAGGACGACGGGATACTGCGTCTCCATGACGATCTAAACCCTGTTGCGTCGTCCGATACAGACCCGAAACGCATCCCTCTGCCTCCTCTTGCGACTCTGCCTCATTGCCAAACCCAAATCGTCACCAACGTGTCAATGTCCTCTTCTTCTCCAGAGGATGAGGACTGTGTCGTGGCTGCCAAGTTCTTGGGGCCTCAGATCAGCTTTTGCAGACCCGCTAGCAAACCGGAGTGGACCAACATCAGGATCGAAAACCCCTGCTTCTACTCCTCCCGAGTCATGTTCTCCAAGAAACATGACGTGTTTCGCATTCTCGGATCTGGAGGATACATCATCGGTTCATGGGATCTCCGCACAAAAAAGTGCAAACCCAAGTTTCAGAGGTTGAGGTTTCAAAACCTTCCCGAGCTGACCAAGGCCAAACGGGATCTGTTGCATTCGTGTTGCACGAGCGAACACTTGGTCGAGTCAAAACCCACCGGTGAGACTTTCTTGGTTAAGCTTTACAGGAGGGCCACCTCGAGGGGTGCGGTGAAAATGAAAACGAGAGCTCTAATGGTGTTCAAGCTAGACGATGAAGGAAACGCGGTTTACACTCAAGACATTGGAGATCTCTGCATCTTCATCTCAATGTCTGAACCTTTCTGTGTCCCTGCTAGTTCCTTTCCCGGCATGTCCTCTAACTGGGTGAGTTTCTTGGATACCGATGAACACGCAAGTATCCTTCCGAATTGCTTCATCGTTAGTAAAAATCTTAGATGGCCGGCCCCTTATTATATTCCACCTCAAAATATGGACTAGAGTAAGTGTTTGGAATTGCAATTCAAAGTAGTTTTTTATATTTTCACTGTTACCAGTTGGTGTAACAGACAGAGTATTTCTTTTTTGAAATATATACTGCATTTGTTCGTTAATGTTGTTGGTGTTGACTCTTTTTGACTAGGAATTAAGTATGACGAGAAGAGACTTCTTTCTCACATCTGCTTACAGATTAACTAACGATCCTTAATACACGAACAATCTGATATAAAAATGTTGCATTGTGTATGTTTTTGTTTTTAAGTATTATTGGCATCCATATGTTTTACGTGTATATAGAAACTAGAAAGGCAAATATGAGACTAACGTGTATGTTGCTATAAAGTTGAATTTTATATAAATGAGTGATTGTTTGTTTGAACAAGAATTTGATTGACAAGGCACAGACAACACTTGTTGGAAACTTCAACACAGAGTAAGTAGTTGAGAAAATGAATGCATCCTTGGGAAAATCATCAAACGGCGATGGAGGATGACTGAGGTTAGAGAGGAAACACGATTTCTATATGAGATTTCATGACTGAGTTATCAATTTGAGAGCCATTTCTTCAAGCTCAGCTACAGAGATCGAATCTGTGTTGATTTTTCCTCCTTCCCTTTCTTCATCTCCATCACCATTGTCATCAACGAAGATTTTCTTGGCTCTTTTGTGTTTTCTTCCACTTTCTTCTTCTGATGATCCAGAGCCTTCATGGACTTCTTCTGCTCCTCTCTTCATCTTAATCTTCTTTTTCATTTTCTTTTCCCTCCTCTTCTCACTCTCTACTTTCTTGTCTACATGATCCACTTTCCTCAGTTGCTCTCCCACTTTCTTATAGTAATCCTTTCTTGCCTCTGCAAAATTTAATAAATAATTCAAATGCATTGTAAAAACTGATTCATCTCTAGTGTCTGGGAACAGAATGATATTACGTGAGGTTCATGTTCCTTTACCTTCATCAAGGGCCACTTCAGTCTCTGTTGTGGCAGCTACTACTGCCAAGGGAGCCACTGGATTGCCTTGCTCATCAAACTTAACCCTGGTCCCACTTGGTCTGTGCAGATTGATCTTCAGCGTCTTCTTTTTCGAAACCCGAGTTCCAAGCCTGAAACTCAACAAGAATTTATCCACATGAACAGCGTGAAAGATTGGATTTGAACAAATGCAGAAATAGTAAGAATCATACATGGGAGCTTCTTCACCCTTGGTTGATTTTTCTCCTTCCTTGTCCTCTTCGTGTGGCCTGAGAGCAAAATCATCTTCATCTAAATCTTCACCAAGAAGATCTTTTTCTGCAACCGGAGGTGCTTCATCACCCTGACCATTCTCGGGTTCCAGAGCGATAGAACTCGCAAGGACTCCTTTTCTCTTCGTTTTTAGGTTTGCGAATCGGATTCTAGGAGTCAATGGTAGACCAAGTGATGCAGAGAAGTTCTCGATCGACAGCTTCGTCACGTCGAAAATCTCCTTATCTCTTCTCTTGTGAATGGACCTCAGATATGTGATGAAGGCTCTCTGAGCAACAGCTTGAAGATCTGGAAACTTGACTAACAAAGCAGCCAAGAGTCTCGAAACCTCCTGTAACTTTTGGTTGTTTGGCTGTGTGAACAAAATCTTTCAGGTCAAATACCCGAGCGCAGACAGTAGTAAACTCAAGAAAAATGAGGACGGGATCTACTACCTTGATGAGCTTTACAGGCACTCTAGCTTCTTGTAATCTCTCAATCATTTTTTCCTCTGAAGGTGTCAGAAAGAGGAGAGACTTCCCTGAGGTATTGAAACGAGCTGTACGGCCAACTCGGTGGATATAAGAAGCTACATCTTCAGGACAATCCACCTATAACATAAATATGATGACATCACACTTCAGCACAAAAATACGATATAGTTTTGCAATTCTGAATGCGGATTCACACCTGAATAACCCAGTCCACAGCCTTATCAAAATCTAGACCTCTAGCAAGAACATCGGTACAGAAGAGAACTGATTGTCTCTCAATGAACTGAGAGTACACTCCCGTTCTTTTATCCTGACTCATTTTTCCATGAAGGCTCTTCAAAGGTATTCCAGGCCGGAGCTTGTTGAATGCTTCATGAACAAATTTAACCTGTCAAAACAGTGATTCCTTCATCAATCTCAAGATAGGACAAAAGTAGCAGAATAGAAGTGAACAAAACTATCTCCAAGTTTATAAGTCAAAATCAATGTAACCTGTTTCTTAGTGGAGAGAAAAACAAGAATCCTGGAATTAAGATGGGTTTTGATGAAGCTCCATAACATGTCTAATTTCTTTTCAACTGGAACAATCATCACAGTCTGTTTTAAGCTAGTTGGGGTAGCTGTAACCGACTCTTCATGCACGCTGATGTACTCGGGATCTCTCAAACTGAGTCTTGCTAGATCCTTGACTTTCTTTGTTTGGGTCGCAGAGAAAAGCAAAGTTTGCCTCTTCTTAGGCAACTGTGAGATAATAGGATCCAACTGCCCTTTGAACGCAGAATCAAGTACACGATCGGCCTCATCTAAAATCAGAATCTGCAGCGAAAGGGAACATCTATTATGGATTTTGAAGAGATAAGACTATCGAAAATGTTGCTGATCAAAACATAAACGGAGACAGGAAGTGCCCATTTAGTGGTTCTACAATACTCGTGTACCGTAAATGATCTGCAGCCTAACCATTCTAATGTTCATAAACTTGTAGGAGAGAGTCATCTGCTATCTCCTATCCTATCCTATCCTATCCTATCCTATCCTTGTTGTCCGCAAAAGGATTTCAGAGATAACGACATAAAGTGACCAAATATTCATTCTATAAAGTGAACAATCTTTAACCTTCTAACTAAAACAAGAAATGGAGAAAACATGAACACAAAGCTATAACATTATGGTTATCAATAGTACCTTGAGCTGTGAACACTCGAAGTTTGGGGTCTCGTCCATGTGCTGAAGAAGCCTACCAGGAGCACACACCAAGATATTCATCTCATTAACTCGCTCCTTCTCAACATCAACTCCTTCACGGCCACCGATCAAGAGCCCAGCACTGAACTTATGAAACTTCCCCACTTTATTCAACACGCTGAATGTTTGAGCTGCCAATTCCCTTGTCGGAGATATAATTATACATCCCACTCCATCTTCAGGACTCCATCTTTCCCTGTGTAGCTTCTCCAGGATCTGAAATTACACAACCCATCCTCCGTTAACATCAATCAGAAACCAAAAATTACGAAATCACCAGTAGAGAAATCAATAGGATACCACGAAAGTTCCCTAATTTCCGAAGAAGAAGAAAGTTTCTGAAACTCACCGGAATAACAAAGGCCAGAGTTTTGCCAGACCCGGTTCTCGCCGCACCGAGAATATCTCTTCCGCATAGAGCGTGAGGCAAAGCAGCTCTCTGAACATCGGTCATGTCCTCGAATTTGGCACCTTTCAATCCCCTTTTCGTTTTATCCGATATGGGCAACTGATCGAACTTCCTGACGCCGGCGTAACGCGAGAAAACGGTGCCGTTTTTGCCGTCTTCGAACTTTCCGATCTTCGCGTCCTTGGGGAGAGGATCGAAAGAGAGTGGATTGGATCCCGAGTCCGGTTTCTGGGATTCGATCCAACTGTTCAGAAGAGTGATTTCTTCGACTTCGTTGAGACGCATCTGCTTCTTCATTCCCCTAGTCTTAGGTCTTCCCATCTTGACAAAACACGAAAGTAGAGCCCCAAGAATGAAAAGCTTACGACTTGAGAGGCTATAGAATTTGCAGGAATGAAGGAAAATTTAGGGTTTTAGGATTTGACACACAAAAAAAACACAGAGAGGTTATAGCAGCCAACAAGAGTTGAAGGGTTTAACGATGACGATGTTTAACCTTTGGGGAAAAAAATAAAACATTACAAAAATTAGTTGATTGAACAAACAAAACTAACTTCGGCCCATTATGCACAGAGGAAGGCCCAATAAAAAGGCCTTTCTTATTATTTTCCCTCGTCTCTGACGAAATCTCTAAATTCTCAAATCTCAGTTTTGTCTTCGTCTTCTTTTGTTCCGATATATACACAGCGAGTATACACCGTCAGGATTTTTATTTCCCGATCAAATTGTGTGAAATTTTTGAAACGATGGCAATCTCAAAGAAACTGGAAGACGAGATCTCACACTCTTCTACCCCTTCTTCATCATCATCATCATCGATGAACGAGGCTCTGTTAATCTCTACTATGTGCATCATCGGCTTGCAAGTCCATGTGCACATAACGGATGGATCGATTTTCTCTGGTGTATTATTCACCATCTCCGTAGAAAACGAATTCGGTACGTTTCCTTCGTATTTAAGGAGGGGGCTGATTTGTTCTCGTTGAAAATTTCTGATGTTTGAATTGATTGGAATGTGTTTCGGCGTTTGTGTTTATTTATCATCAGAGAGATTTCATAACTTATCTTTCGCAAATGAATTCGATCGCAGAAATTCGAATATAATTTTCCAAAAATCCCGTTCATTAGTTAATTCATGGTGTGTGATTATCCAACTCGGTATCATTCATTGCTTTCGAGGGTTTTTTAAAATAAGTGTTTCGGTTTCGTAAAATTACGTTAGGATTTGGTTTGTTTCTGAGTTTCCTGGTGTGTGTTTCTGCATTAGGCATTGTTTTGAAGAATGCGAGAATCGCTAAGAAGGGAACGAGTAAATCGAATGTAGCAATTGGAAAGACTGTGAAGACACTTGTTATTACGTCTTCCAATATTGTTCAAGTTGTTGCGGAGGTTGGTCCCTTTTCTATGACAATTTTACCTTTTGGAGATTCGTTTTATGGCCAGCCTATGTGACTTTCTTTACGGTTTTTTTGTTCATAGGGAGTCTCGGTTCCGACCAATGTTGCAGGGAATGCTGAAGGTAAAAATGCTGTCTCGGCCGTGGCGGATTTTCCTTCCGAGTCTCGTTCGTGTATCGCAAATAAGCCCATTAAATCTGGCATTGAGAGAAGAGGCACTAATCATAGAAGGTAAACTATGTAGTTTCTTTAAGTTCATATTCAGACCCAAAAAAAAAACGAGTCAAAAGGTCAAGGTTTATGGATGCTTCATCACTTTATGAATCTTGTTTTGTCTCCCTGCACACACTCTCTCTCTCTCTCTCTCTCTCTCTCTCTTTTGGTTTTGTTTAGATTTACTCTATGGCTTTGTAAAGCAGCAGAGGAAAGATGTGTTTATCTCTTTTAACTTTTGAAACAGAAATTCCACCAAACATGAAAACCGTTTGGAAAACAAAGTAAAATCTGGGAAGGATCAAGAACCAAGGAGTTTTTCACCAAGTTGTACCAAAGATTCTATGGAAGACGCAGGGAGAAAAAAGAATATCGGTATTGCACAGGTAGATTTTTATCTGTTATGCTTCTGTGTTGTGGAATTTGAATTAGTAGTGAAACCAGCCTCCGTTTGGTCGGTCATAGAAAACTTTGTCATGTCGTTTTACTTCAGCTTTTGAAGTCTTTAGTGCTTTTATTGGTTTTCACTCTATTGATGTTTTCTTTTTCCGTTTTCCTCTTTTGCAGAACAAACATCATCCTAGCTTTCTGAGCCATCAACGGTATGATTCATGAGTACAACTGTTTTTGGTATATGATTAGTTTCCTGTCAAAAAATTTTATCTCTGTCTCAATATTGGCAATGTGTAACCAAACTTCTATTTCTGTCTTAATCTAATTTTCTGGCTACAATAAACCTCTCTGTGTTCAGTGCTCGCACGAGTTACTTTCTATCAAATTGTAGAGTTTTCATAGGTAACTCTCTGATTCTTGTTTTTTATTGCTGACAGACAGGCAGGAGCCCGTATTTCGAAATGTTGTAGTGAACAAAATACTGACGTTCATCAGGAGGACAACGTTAGTGTTGCACATAGATAGTTTAATTTGTGTTTTTCAAGATTTTGCTGAGCAGGTGCTTATTGTTGTATTAGCTATTGCAGGTTGATGCCCAGAGCTCAAGGTCTTCTAGCTGTAAGTTCACCTCTTTTCAGAGAAGCTTTTTATTTTATTTTACTATATATAAATAACCATGATAGTTCGGCTCCCTCTTGACAATAAAACGTTTTCTGACATGTGCATCCTCAATTTTCATCTACATGTAACTGTAACAGTTGACTACGCGTCCGAACGTGTAAAACCAAGAGAACAAGAGAAAAATACGCCGGAACTCCCTAGTAATGGTTTCCATGAAACTGCCGAGAGGCCCTTAACAGCTGAAATTTCATCTGCTCTTGTTGAAAACTCAGAAATGAGTCAAGGTTTCGTGGTATCTACAAATAAGTTACTACCTACGCAGGCAGCAGCAGACCCTATCAAAAAGACACAGGTAATAAAAAATCCTTAGCAATTCTCACACTTGGAAAATCTGCTATATTCTCAAGTTAGTTTGGGATGCTCGTGTTTTAGTTTGTATCGTTTGAAGACTCATGCATTATGCCATCTTACTTTATTTGTTACTCGTTTTTGAAAAACCCAGGAGTTCAAGTTGAATCCAGGAGCAAAGATATTCTCTCCATCTATTACAAAACGCATTTCATCAACTCCTGCTGGTACGACGCCTGTTGTTGCAAATATGGGTTATGTGCCAAGTAATACTCCCATGTTACCTGTTCCCGGAGCTGTTCAGCCAGAAATTGGAATGAACCCTTTCTTGCCTCATGCATCTTCCAAGTTTGTTCCATATACTAATTTGCCTGCTGGAAATACTGGCGGTGGATCTCTTTTTCCCCAACATGTACGTATTATCAACCAGAAATTGTTATCTTCTTTTCTCTCTCTCTATATAAAATATCATATCATTAGAGAGACCTTTAGTTTCATCAACTAGCTCTGTCAAGCTATAAGTAGCTGCATTGGGTAGACTAGCTCTGTCAAGCTTTAAGTAGCTGCATTGGGTAGAAATGCCCAAATTACATGGCCAGGTTATGAAACATAGTTGCGAATGTTAAAATGCTTCCCTTTTATGTTCTTCTAGCAGTTTTGTTTATAACTAATGGTCCGAAGTCCTTTGTGAGCGATAGTTTGAACACCATTTCTCTGCAGATGGTTGGACCTACTATTAACAGGGGACAGCCACATAGATTCACCTCTCAGTACCATTCTGTTCAAGCCACACCACCAAATCTCGTAAATCCCAATCCTCAGGTTGTGTTTCATTAAGAACACCATGTGAATCTATGTTCCTAGTGAGCTTATATGGTGTATGAGTTTCTGAAGGGTTTTTTTTCTTTCAAATTGTACATTCCAGGTGATGGTCGGGAGATCAGGACAGCTTATGTATATGCAACCAATTTCTCAGGTTTTTAGTCAAAATGATTTTTATCATGAACAAAAACAATTTACATTTAGCCTTGTTTGCTCACAAGAAACTCAAATCATCTTCCCTTTCACGTTCTTGTTAGGATTTGGTTCAAGGAGCACCACATCACCCGCATTTGCCCTCTCGTCCTCTCTTTGCTCCACAACAACAGTTCCAATATCCAAAGCATCAAAGTAAAAAAACACTCTTTCTTTGTCTTAAGTATGGTTTCATGTTAAGACCAAACAGTTTGTTCTCAGTAAAACAAATCATCTTTTTTATTCTTTTTGGGCAATGCAGATCTAATCGCACCAGGTCAACCGATGCAGCTATATGCTCCCCAGCCGTTTGCAGCCAGTGGACCTCTGCCTTATGCGGTCATGCCTACCAATATTCCGGTTATGCAGCCGCCTTTTCGCACCAACCAGCCCATGCCGATTCCAGTTCCTAATGGTTTCTTTGGCACAAAGTTTCTATGAAGATCTTGTTTTCATTTATCATTATCTTATTCTTTGCCTCCCAACTTAATAAGTAGGCTATTATGATCCCAAAAAATTAAAGATTCGACTGTGGTTTTGGATTTTTTTTCTTTTTCTTTATTGACAAAGAAAAAAAGTAGTTATGAGCATTTATATAAACGAATCATCGTAATTTCTCTGACATCTTTAAGCTAGACAGTAGTTAGATCCTGTTTTTTCCTATTTTTGATTACAATGAGATTGAATCAGACTTTAAAGCTCCCAAGGATTTGTAGCAAGAATCTCCAGAAAAATCATTGTCCTTGAGAAAAATGGGTCTCTCTCACATTCTCCTGCACGGCCTAAGACAAATCAAACATGAACCTCTATAGAAAAATATATAAGTTATAAACTTTGGATAAAAATCATCAGTATGGTTTGTTTCTGTTTTGTACCTGAAGAAGTTCAGTCATCTTGCCTCGTCCATAACTCGGCATAGGTTTGGGCATATGTACTGGATGGACTGGGTGTATCGCCTGCAGCGGCTCAATAGACAGAGCCTGCTCTTCCGACTCGGCTGCTTCGTTGAACTGTGTCGTGTGATGGACTTGACCTTTCTTCATCACTTGCGTAAGCAGCGTCTCGAAAGGCTTGCCGTTACTAGCTCCACACACTTGAGACTCGGTCTCGGTCGTCTGCATATGTCCGTGGTGGACCGGGATGCCATTCTGTAGACTGGCAGGCTGGAGCGAGACAGTAGCCAAAAGATGCTTGGGAATTGCTGGATGAGGAGCGGGCTGAATCGGGACAGGAACCAATGCTCTGCTTCTACCACCACCAGCACCACCAGCACCACCACCACCGCGCTTCTCACGGAATCTTGATTTCCGACCTCCTTTCGCTGATCCGTCGCTGTTTCTTCTAATCATGGGAACTTCGGGAGCAACGTCGTTATCAACCGATACAGGATCGCAGCGGCCTGGCTTGAACACCACGCCTCTAAGCATGCTATCCGAATCCCCAACCTTGACCGAAAGCAAGAACCCGGCTTCAAACGTTGCCTCGATCACGCCACTAACCTGTTGTCCAACCATAGCTTCGTCTTCTTCCCTCTGCTGCTGCTGCTGGCTCCTGCGAAACCCTGGAGGAGGAGGAGGACCAAGAGACTGCTCGATCGAGTCTAGCTTCAGGTGTTTCCTCGGGCGGCCTCGTTTCCTTTTCGCCATGAAATCTCCTGAGATAATGTGGTTGTTCTCCTCATGGCTCTCCTTCTCCATTTCTTGAAGCTTTTCTTCTACTCTTTGGATAATGCAGTAATTATAATGTTAAACCTTCTCTGGATTCTTCTGAAACAATAAAAAAGATACAGATGCAAGTGAGAATCTATCAATACACACAGAACAACAACACCAGAGATCATCACAGAAAGTAGAAGCAATGCATACAAACACAACAAATCAGGAGATAAACAAAATGTTACCTGAAACAAAAAAAAACAAACTTCAAAATTGTGAAGTACAATTGAATAGCAAATAACACTAAACTCCTTTTTGGGGTTTCTAAAATATCTTTTACAATCCAAGAAAAAACTGGAAATGGAGTGTTATTATACACATTCTACTAAAAACTTGGGATTTTATGCAGATAAGATCCACTAATTCCAATTTAACGAACATGCAACCATGTTTAGCTCCTAAATCGGGACTCCTAATTACAAATTATCTCAAAATCAAACCGCTAATCAACACAAAGCAAACATAATTAGCAATTTCTCAGTAACCCTAGAATCGAAACAAATAAGAACCCAAAAATGAATTATCTCTCGGATTAAAAAAAAAAAATCGAGTGAAGAGAGAGAGAGACATCGCAGAGTATTATTACCAGAAATAACCAAAAAAACAAGGACCCATGAAAAAACAGCTTTTAACTTTTCCGTCAATTTCTGTGTAAACGAACACAGAAGACTGAGAAGAAAAAAGAGAAAAACAGACCTGCGAATTTTCTTCTCCCGTTTCCTCAGCTTTCTTCCTGTGGCATTAACAACAACGAGTCAAAAGTACAAATGAATAAAAAGACAAAAGGACATTTGAGAGGAAAATGAGGGCCGATTAATTACAGACAATAATATTTGTGGATTTGGTGCAAACCCTTTGATGGAAATTAATGGTTTGTTTTTGTTTGGGCTTTTAGATAATATCTTAGCATAAAGATATTATTTGCTTTTTATTATATGCTTCTGTGTTCTTTACAATTACATACCTTTTCTTTTTGGGAGGTCAGGTGTAAAACACGAGTATTCAAAAATCTTCGAATCATATATTGAACAATTGGGCCTTTAACGAAGTAGTACGGTCCCATTGTTTTTTATTAAAACAATAAGCCCAAATAATTAACAAGGAGAAGTAGGCATGTCCATTTCATCTTAGGATGGGAATTCCGTCCAAATTTCTCATCTCATATAATTATCATTTTAGGAATATTTTTTTTATTGTAATCGGGTATAGGACGGGATATTCGAATTATTTTAAATTTTTGGGAATTCAACTTTTTAAATATCTGTTTCGAGAATTGACTTTTACTCCTTAAGTTAATCCTTATCAAAATTAATAAAATTTGAGTTGTCCCAAAATTCTTGTTCCATATTTTATTGGAAATGCTTAAATAATGATTTTCAATATCCAAATTACCTGTTTTCCTATCCTTATCTGTTGATTCCCATCCAGATTCTCGAAATGTACATGCATAAGGAAAATGTATTTTAAAACCATTTGCAGCTGAAGATAAGTTAATAATATTGGACTAATTTTTTTGCAGAATTTGGGTGATTCGAAGAAGCAATCTTCAAAAAAAGGAAAAAAACTATAAAGTAAATTTCGGTATAACTCGAGATCGACTCGTAAAAGAAGCTATCCCTTGGAATAGATATAGTTTTTTTTTTCTTGTATAATTGTATTTCTTCAAGCTTCCAACAAACAAAAGAGCAATCGAAAGATTTATCATTGCAAGTCAAATATCCCACGTTTTCAACAACACCAATTAAACGAAGAACAAAAACCCTAATGATCGCGCACACCGCGTCCAATTATTCGTAGTATAGTAGAGATAATATGGAAACGATCCTCCAACTTCGAAGTCGATCTTAGAACCCGTGGATCTTGATCTGATCCTTCTTGGCAATCCCAGTCTTGACCAAGAACTGAGACACTTTCTTCCTCTGATCACCCTGGAGCTGGATGATCTTGCCAAGCTCCTTGTCCTGCACAACGTTCCCGTTGCAGCAGAAATCATTCTTCAGATCCTTGAGGATCCTCTCGTAGCTGTAGTCATTCCTCAGACCTTGAACAGTCGTCAAGCTCTTCTTGCCATTCCTCTGCTGGATCCGGATGTGAACGTACTCTTTTGTCCCTGGTGCATCCGAGTCTTGGGCTTCTGCGAACGGGTCGAATGCTAGTGGAACCTGGACGTCTAGCTCAACCATGTAAACTTGGTTACTCGGAACGTAAAGACGGATCTGAAACTGTTCGGTTCTCTCTGCGGACACAAAAAAATAAAAACATCAGTTCAGACTCAATCAAACAATAACCAATCCAGAACAGGGCATGACTAACCAAAACATAAATTAGTGGATTATCTAATATCTATCATATATGAGATATCCCAGACTATCAGACACAAGATAACACTAAATAGATCAGTCACAGGATTATACTATATGGGATCTATGATCCTAGCTTGATTAATTACGATATCATAGATCTATCTCAATCCACGCCCTAAATTGACAATTTCAGAAGAGATTATCCAAAACCCCAGCAATAAAGTAGACTAATTCGCGTAAAGACGAGAGGATCGCTAGTTTGTGAAGAGATTCTTTCCCAAAATCATAAATCCGAACCATAAATTAACAATAAAGGAGGATGAAACATCAGTCTAATCCGATTCAGAAAACAAAAGACACAAACCCTTATCGGATGAAAACTCAAGGACAATCAAACGGAGAGATCAAATCTCCGATGAATATACGAAATAAAAGGGAGAACAAAATCGAAAGACCAAAAACCGTACCTGAAGGGTTTTGGGAAGAAGACGATCGAAGAAGTGTTTTGGGTTTTTCTTTTTCAATTGATGGAGAAGAACGCTGAGGAAGGGGTCTCTACTTATAGGGAGTTTTTTTTTTTTTTAACCAAATAATTAACCTTCCTTTTAAGGCGGTTAGATCGTAGCCGCAGATCTGTTATTCACTTTAGACACGTGTATGGATAAGTGCTATTTTAGCGACCAAGTTGGGAGGTCCACGTTTAGAATAATTGGTGTGAGAGGCAGAGCATAATTACTCTCTCGCTTACAAAAAACGCGCAACTCTCAGATACCTGGGGGCCCATTAAGAGCGCTTATTGAAATTTGAAAAGACAGAATTTTTTTTAAAAATGGTCGCGTGTAATAAGAGGCCACAAGTGGGTCCTATGTCAACAATTTGCTAGAAGATTCGATATCTGTGATTGTTGTCTTATTGCTGCAAATTGTTCGATTCCCCATTATTTTAGAAAATGAAAAACGTTTTTTTTACGGATTTATGTAACATAGAGTATACTATCAACAAAATAAAAATAAAGATATCAAACACAATTCTGCCCATATTTGCTGACATCAAGCTTAGGCTGTAATATGATAAGAGGGGATATCAACTGATTCAGCATTTAGAATCTAATAGGATTGAAGAAACAAAGAACAAATCGAGTCATTTTGATTTACTTGCTTCCACCGGTTGAATACGAGAAACGAATTTGCCTAAGACTTTCCCTCAATCTTAGTATAGCACCTACCTAGGTATATAGTAACTAGCCAAAGCTTTTCAGATCTATGTACTCTCAACTTTACCTTTCACAGACGGGTAAAATAAACATGTGTACCAGCGAAAGCAACAGCTTTGGATCTCAAATCCCAGTTTTTATATGCACAGAACCATAGCGATCAAGTAGCTTTACAAACCAGCGTATTAACCTCTACCAAAGAAAAACAAATTGTCATGAAGAAGACGAGAACCAAAAATGTATCTTTTTTTTTTTATTCTTTTGGTGTAACAAAGAAACTGAGCAGTTACAAGAGAATCATAAGTCATAAGTGTAGCGAACTAAAGAAGAAAGACGAAATCTAATGTTAAAGAGAAGCCAAGACTGAGGATACAATGTGAAGTGAACCTGTGACTATAACCATTCCTCCTGAGTCAATGCTTGTGTCATCGGTGAGAATCTTATGGGCAAGCTTCAGAGAACCAAACACAGTTTTGTTTTCTGAAGCTTCCATAAACCCTAAACCTAACTCATCGGCAGCTTTTATCCATGATTCCTTCAAAACCCAACACGCGGTTGACCTAACCTTAGATCCACCAATGTCAGCTTCTGTTAGAACCACTGCTTCTGGTTTTTTTAGACCTGAGAGAAGTTCTTTTGCAAATGAAACATGATCTTTGTCACTAGCCATTGCAACCACAAACACTAATCTCTTCTCTGCAAAATCCTTCTTTATCATCTCCTTGAGAGCTCGCGCAGATTCTTTGGTGTGAGCTGAAAAACATACCACAAGATTGATTGCCGCAAACCAAAGTTTCAAGTAAAGTAGAAACATTTGCACATAATTGCAAATCGGGTCAGATTTGAAACAGAGACAATAATACATATCTCAAGAAGAGAGATCAAAACCTCCATCAAGAAGCACCGTTGCTCCGGGCAATTGTAAAGCCTCTGCTTCTTTTGGTGTCAGAAACTGACTTCTACCAAGTAAACGAGTATTCTCTAAACCAATCCGAATAGCTTCGTCTGTAACTCTCCCCCATCCTGATTATTCCATCAAGAGATAAACGCAAATCTGTAAACTTTTACTTCTTCTGTTGTTTTATATTAAACAATACAGAGATTCAAAATGTATCATCATGCCTTGATCACGAAGACAGAGAGACACACATGTAGCAGTAACAGCATTTTGGAGCTGGTGATGTCCAAGCATGCGTAGATTTACATTACCAAGCTCAACAATCTACGTTTATTACGTACAATTTGTTGATATATTAAGAATTCACAGATGAATTTCTTGCTTTGAATAGAGCCTAAAAAGTATTTGAAACTTACTGGTTTATCATCTTTCTCATTTTGTATTACGATGTTACAGGACTGACAAGGTCCGATCCCATTTTTGTTGATGATGCCTTTGATTGAAGAACTATAACCAATATTAGATGCCAATACAACTGATGACGACATTGATGCTGCTTTCGAACGAAGAATGCCTTCGATATGAGGAAGAAACGGGCCACCTAAAACCACCTACAAGTTTTATAGCAACACATAAAACTCAATCTAGCAATGTGCTTATAAGCTGATGATTTATTAGACAAGCAAAATACACCTAACTGGACGACCGTGCTTAATAATTCCAGATTTGGCCTCTGCTATACTTTCCAAGGAACCCCCGAGAGCAGCCATATGTTCCTCACCTATCGTTGTTACGACTGATGCAGCAAGATTTGAACTTTCAATGACATTTGTAGCGTCTCGAGCTCCTCCTAGCCCAGCCTGATGATACCAAATCAAACACAGAACCGAGCATTTACGAAAATGCTATACATAAGATATTCAATCAAGACGACTAGCTTCTATACAATATCAAAAGCAAAGTTTCTTTAAATTGTCTTACGGATGAGCAAAATTGCTAACCTCTATAACCGCAATGTCGACATTTTCTTTCTCAAATAAAGAAAAGGCTATCCCAGTGAGAATCTGCCAGAAAGAAATATCTCAAAATATAAGAAGACATGAAACTGTTTAAAGGTAGAATCTTAGGAGAAGGTAGATTAGTAACCTCAAAATGACTCAGAGAACCATTTTCCTCTTGGATAGACTGCTCGAGGATCGGTTTGATTGAATAGAAAAGA
The DNA here is from genome assembly GCA_020283515.1 of Alliaria petiolata. Taxonomy (NCBI): domain Eukaryota; kingdom Viridiplantae; phylum Streptophyta; class Magnoliopsida; order Brassicales; family Brassicaceae; genus Alliaria; species Alliaria petiolata. Next base: position 51,420,888 of record JAHZTW010000002.1, read on the forward strand.
TCATTAAGAGTGGATGCAGAGACGGGATCTCCATTACATGAAATGCGTTCTTTGATACTCAGAATATGTGGGCTACACAGAAGAAAGGCTCATGTTAGTAATCATGTGAAGGATTCAAACCACGATCTAAATACTTAAAAACCAAAAGCCTCAACATTTACCTAGAATAACAACCAACTGAATATCCTCCTGCTCGTAAGATATTGGAGAGAAAAGCAGAAGTTGAACCTTTCCCCTTTGTTCCAGCCACATGAACAAACTATAATCATCACTGCCCTAATTGTTAATTTCACATCTAAAGACTCACTAATTATGAACCAATAATCAGAAGAAAAAAAATGCATAACACATAAAAATTCCGACTTTGATGACGATACTACATCTACCTGTAAAGAAACAAGTTTCATAATTTCCAATTATTTTTTATTCCAATTCATCACTGCCCTAATTGTTAATTCTCACTGATAATCAGAGAGAAAAATGGTAAATTAGCAAAGCACAAACCTTGTGTTTGAAATGAGGATTATGGAGGCGAAGCATGAGACGCTTCATTCTACCGAGATCGAACCCTTCACCGGAATCAGTTCCAGCTCCTTTTGGCACACCAGACTTCTCATAGTTTTTGAGAGATTCTAAAAACCCCACAAGATCTCTGAGTTCTGGATCTTCAGTTGAAATCATGGGTGATAGATTTCGATTTGAGGTCAAGCTTGCTGCGGATATCCTCCTGATTCTCGGAGAAAGTTTGCAATTGGAAATGACACTCAAGTGGCTCCACACTGCTCTCATCCTTACAGTCAGAGAAACTTCTTGCTTAACCAGAAAAAGCTTTCAATTGTCTCTCTCTCTCTCTCTGCAATTTCTTCTTACAAGCTGAAGAAACTCAGACGAGACTGAGAGTATACAAATCTTAGACACAAGATAACCCTAAAGACACGTGAGGACTCAATCAAACTATAAACAATCCAGAACAGAGCTTGACTAACAAGAAGATAAATTTAGTCGATTATCTATCATCATATATGAAATATCCCACAATATCAGACACAAGATAACCCTAAATAGATCAATCACAGGATTATACTATATGGAATCTATGATCCTAGCTACATCAATTACGACATCATAGATTGATAGATATATCTCAATCCACGCCCTAAATTGACAATTTCAGAAGAGATTATCCAAAACTTGATCAGTCAACCCAAACAATCACGTAAATTAATTCGGTGAAGACGAGAGGATCGCTAGTTTGTGAATAGATTTTTTCCTAAATCAGAAATCCGAACCTTAAATTAATAAGAAAAGAGAACGCAAAATCAATCTAATCCGATCCGGAAAAAAGACACAAGCCCTTATCGAACGAAACTCAAGGACAGTTAATCAAAGAACAACACCAACAGAGAGATCAAATCTCAGATGAACGAAATAAAAGGAGAAAACAATCGAAAGATCAAACCCGTACCTGAAGGTGTGGCCTTGGGGAAGAAGACGATCGAAGTTTTTGAGTTTTCTTTTTCAATTGATGGAGAAGAATATGCAGAGGAAGGGTGGCCGTCACTGTCTCTGGTTCATGTTTCCTTGACACAGTAAGTAGCTCTCATGTGTATGCAAGCTGCAAAAATTAAAATCTAATAAGATTGAAGCATAGAACCACAAATCGAGTCATTTTGATTTACTTGCTTCCTCCGGTTTCACACCTCCAAAGCAATTGACATAAAAGAGGGATATCAACATATGAAGACGTGATAGATAATTCTCATTTGAAGATAGATAGATATCTTAATACTATCAGAAGCTTTACAAGTATCAAAAGAGATTCTCAAAGTTGAACAAGAGAAACGAAATTTGCCCAAGGCTTTCCATGTCAATCTTAGTATAGTAACTAGCCAGAAAAAGATCAATGGGGCATCCTTGAAGGCGATATCAACTTTGCTTAGCTCAAGACAATAACCCACATATTAAACCATAACACAAAGACCAAATCTCTGATGAATCTGGAAAATATAAGAAAAAAGATGAAGCAGAGTAATCTGGAAAGACCAAATTTTTATTTTTGCATTCAAAGTTTATCCTCAAGGGGACTCGCACTGTTTTTTTCCCCCCCATCCCAATGGATTTAAAAGGATACAAACTACTTTTCATAAAGCAACAAAGGAACTACCAAACTCGAAATATATAAGATGAAGGCATCTCTATATACTCTACTGAGGATTTGGAGGACGGCTATTAGCAGCAGAGACTCTCGATCCCCATTCCAAAAGCTCTTTGCTTGTATCATCTTTGTGCACTATCACTTCAATGAAACAGAAGCTCTCTTTTTCCTCATTCGTTGCAGTTCTGATCGCTTCCACGAGCTCCTCCTCGCATCTCACTTTGGCAGTCCAGCATTTACCTTCTCCATTGTGTATAGCATCAACAAAAGCCGTGTAGTTCCAGTTCTTTATGACATTGTAAGGACCATCATGAATCTCGACTTCAATGGTGTAGCCTCCATTGTTGATAAGGAAGATTATGGTCTTCTGACCACACCGTATCATCGTCGACACATCCTGTGCGGTAACCTGGAAACTACCGTCTCCAATACAAGCAATGACACGCTTGTTTGGTATGGCTTGAGCATAGCCTAGAGTAGCACCCACTGACCAACCAATTGATCCGTATTGCATCTCGAATTCGTATCCGCATCCTTCAGGGAGCTTCAGCTTCTGACAATTGAACCAGGAGTCTCCTGTCTCAGCAACCACGGCAGTTTCAGAAGAGAGCAGATTCTGAATGTGTTGGAACAGCACGTTAACCCTCAAAGGCTCCTTGGGGTTATCTCTCAATGGCTTTCCTTCAGGGACGAAGATCCTATGGTAGTTCTCGTAGGCAGTGTTGTTATGCTTAATCCGTTTAGCCAATTTGCTAAGAAAATCCTTCATCAGAACACACCCAAACGCAGGTCCGTTACCGATAGTAACCCGATCGGGCTGCACGATGATTGATTTCTCCTTCTTGAGAAGCAGAGAGTACCCAACGGAGCTGTAATCGTTGAAGATAGGACCTGCAAACAAATAAGCATCCGCAGATTCAACAATCTCAGCACAGAAAGCTGTGCTCACAGCTCCCCAATACGTCCCGATGAAGTGCTTGTGTTGCTCAGGTACTTGTCCTTTAGCAGACGGCATCACAGCAACGCCATACCCAGAAGCATCAGCAAGCTCAACGAAAGCATCCGCGGCTTTCGCAACCCTCATTTTCGGCCCGCCAATAAGAACTGGTTTTACGGCTTTGTTCAGGAACTCAGCAGCCGCCTCCACCGCCGCGTCTAAACCCATATGGTTACTCACTTTGGGCGCGAGCATGAACGGAACAGGATGGCGGCTGAAAGTCGGAAGAGGAATCGCCGGTAAATTGCAGCTTATACTGATGTAAACAGGTTTGCTTTCTTTTAAAGCAGTCGAGATCGCAGTATCGATGAGTTCATGCGCATCTTCCAAGTTATTGATCACAGCTTGGTAACAAGTGATAGCCTGAAAGCACCTGAGCTCTTGAGTGAAATCAGGTAAACCAATCGTATGGTGAAGAATCCGGTTGGTGCCGTAATCGTTCGAGTTTGGACCACCGACGATGCAAATCAGAGGCAGATTCTCGCTGTAAGCGCCGGCGATCGCGTTCAGGACACTCAATCCGCCGACGGTGAACGTAACGACGCACGCTCCGACGCCGCGCGACCTCGCGTAACCGTCCGCCGCGTAACCAGCGTTGAGCTCGTTGCAGCAGCCGATCAGCTTGAGGTTTGGCTCGGCGATCAGGTGGTCGAGTAGCGTTAGGTTGAAATCTCCCGGAACGGAGAAGACGTCGGTGACGCCGATCTCGACGAGGCGTCTCGCTAGGTAACGGCCAAGAGTCGCGTCGCAGGGGCTAATGGTGGTGGAGTGAACAGAGCTCGAGTTCTGAACGGTGGAGACGCCGCCATTTGGTGGACCACCGATATCGCCGGTTGTCGGGCAACACGCGTCGATGGATCCGATTTTAGTGTCCATAGAGCTAGGTACGTCTCGCTTTCTCGAATCAGAGATATGAAAACAAAAACAGAGAGAGAGAGAAAGAGACTGTGGATTTTCTGGAGAAAATTAGTGGGATAAAAAGGAGAGTGAAACCGCCATTAAAGACGTAAAACAACGGTGGAATATAAAGGAGAGTGATCAAACAACGGTGGGATTAAAGTGTACTGGTATAGGCGGTTTAATCATAGCCGCAGATATATATATGTAGCTGCGAGGGAAGACACGTGTAGATAAATAATTGAATATTGGAGAGCAAGTAAGAAGGTTCACGTGTAGAATAGTTGGTATGAGAAGCAGAGAATAATTGCTATCATGCGACTCCCCACGATGGGCCCCCATCAGAGGGAAATACTAAACGCTTAATAAACCCCACAATTGGATCCAATTACCAGAAAACTAGACGGTCACATTTTTGTAATATAGTGAAGTGAAGAAAAATATCTCAATTTTTTAAATAAAAAAAAAAGAGAGGAAAAAACTTCACGTGACGAGGAGGCGAAACGTGTCAAAACCACGTGACTACTACCAAAAAAACTCCCTCTCCTCATGACTTTTCAAAACCCTAAGAGACTCGTCTTCCCTCTCATTCTATCTCACACCTCTAATCCTAACGCCGTTTTTCCCGCCCCTCTTCCTCCACTACAAAATCCTTATAGATCCCCAAATCTTAGAAGCACACATCTTCCATATTCTCTCTCCCTTCTCTCTCTCTCTCTCTCTCTCTATCTCTGGATCCTCAGATTCTATCTCTTCGTACGTAACTAAGCTTAGCCGAATCGAATCCATGAAAGACAATTCTAGATCTCCGGTGAGAAGAAACGACGGTTTCCACCGCTACTTGAAGCCAGGCGCGCTTGCTCAGATCCGGAGCTCGAGAATCAACGCTAGATCTACCTCTCTCGTGTCTCGCTCCATCTCGCACCCGCCCGATCCGTCATCCCCTTCTCAGAACTCGGCCGACGAAGCGGCGGCGGCGGCGCGGAATCTGACGATAGACCAGGTACCATATCTCCTGAGAAAGATATACGGTCCTTATAGTTTCCAGAGGAAGAAGTTAGCCGCTGCTAGATCCGTCTCGTCGATGATGATTGTGAATCTCAACACTTCAGTCATTGAATCCACTGGTGGAAACAGCAGTATGTTGACTAGTGATGTAATTGCTCATTGAGTTTAAACTCTTTTTCTTCTCTATTTACTGTAGATTGTATTCCTATTCTGTGAACTGATACAATTGGGGAAAAAAATGTTCGATACTCGTAAGACTATATATATAAATGATCCAATCATACAATTGAAGATCTACCTTTTGTTTGTTTGGTAATTCCAATTTGGATTGATCATAGATTCCCCTCGATAGATATTCATTTAATTTAATCTTGCAGTTGATGTAATTTAACAACCCTAGGCTATATGTTCTTAGCTGTTTTGGAAGATTAGTCAATACTTAAGAGTTCAAAGATACAAAGATGAATGATATGCCTTTCCTGTCTCTTGTTAGATTGAAATCGCCATAGGGCTATGCTTTCTCTGTTTGTTTTGATGGATAACACAATACTTGTCTATATGTTTTGCCTTCTCTTATTGTCTCAAACCCGTATGGTTGTCAAAAGCTTTAAATGGATCTAAATTGCTTCATGGTATTAGAGTAAATGGAACCACCGAATCTGGTTTGACTAGTCTCATAATATCAATGTTAAAAGTTTGTATGTATGGTTTCTTGGTTTGTTTAAATGGGTAACATTGCTTCTCTATAAGTTGCCTTCAAGCTAGTGTCTCAGCCAATCCAGCTGCACCATTTTACCCTCTGGTTATGCAATTGATTTTTCCTTAACATATATACAAGTAGTTGCAAATGAAAATAATAGTTGATTTTTGAAGTTGCTACAGATTGTTACATCCCCAAAAGTACATATCAATAAGACCATAATCAAACCATTGTTGAAGCCATGGAACGAAATCAATAATGTTTTACAAAAAATATATATATATATATATATATTAGTGTCTAGAAGGAATAATGATATTTCTTACGATCACAGTAGATCGTTATATAATGCAATGATATTTTCATTTCAATATTTACGTAACAGTCTGAACAATATAAAAGTTATTATATGAACTATATATTTGGTTATATTGGTGGGAGCAAAAACTTGATGGGTTCGAAGGTTGTACGATTCATTATTTTTTATCGAATGTACAATCACAAGCTACAGTGTTTTTACCCAAAAGATCTTTGAACTATATGCTGTGACATCACTTTGGCTAATACTACTGTCATCACTTTATTTATGTCAAAAAAAAAAAAAAAATGTCATTGCGTATCAGTTTAATTAGAGCTATGGGCTTGCAGAAGCAGATCAGAGTTTTCGATTGAAAATGTGGTTGTATAAAACAATTTACTACACATTACAAAAAAAATGTAACACCTCAATATTCTACTTTATATTATCTCAAGTATTCAAATATTGATCTTAGCAAAAAAAAGTATTCGAATATCTCAACAATGATTCACATATGTAGGCCACCAAGACGAAGCCAGATGTCTATCTCTCTCGCTCCCAACAACCACCGCACTTGCCTCGTCTCTGTTACTTTTCCCACTATCAGTTTTTTCGCTGCTACTCTCTAGAGAGATAATAAAACCTTAATTAATAAAGAAAAGAAAATCTGGGGTTAAAATTCTTAAAAATTATGAAAATTAGTACTATTTATTAATCGTGATACTCTTATTTACTATACTTTTATGTATAAAAAACGGTAAATCCAATTATATATTTATTTTGATACAAAGTTTAGTCAACCGACATTTTCTACCTCTATAGCAAACTATTATTTCTACAAGCCAGAGATGATGAAAAAAAAACCTTAAATTAATGTGAATGAATGTAGGATGCTTAATCCATATATTCACATTTGTTTTGTTTTTCTTGTCGTCCCATTAATAAATGTAAACAAACGTTACATATTTGAACCAGAAAACAAAAAACGTTACATTTTTGATTTTTCTACGCGGTTTACAAGGGTTTTAATCATAAAAAGGACAAACCACCTTTTTGTATCTTTTATATAATTTGTTCTTATTTGTCATGTGACCACAAACACACACATCTACTACATATATGATATATTTGTATATAAAAGAGATGATAAAACTGAGGAACCCACTTCATTCAACCATTTCTGATTTTAGCTTTCCTCCTCCCCCAAAAAAAAAAACGTTTGATTTAGAGATCCAACCAGAGATGAGAGACAACAACACAAGCGAAGGAGAGAGGAGCAGTTCTTCAAAACAGCAACCACAAGCTCCTAAGTCTTTGAAGCTCGTAGATTCATGCCTCAGGCTAAGTGTTGTTCCTCTCAGTGTTGCAGCCATCTGGTTAACTGTCACCAACCACCAATCCAACGCTGACTATGGCGATTTAGACTACAACTCCATCATGGGTCTCAAGTACTATACTCTTTAATCTCTTTCAGTTAGTGGAATTGAGTATTTTTATACTTATTTTTAGATGCTTTACTAATTGATTTGCTACTTGCAGATATATGGTTGGTGTTAGTGCCATATGTGCTATTTATGCTCTGCTCTCTACTATTTCTTCATGGGTCACATGTTCAGTCTCCAAAGCTTGGCTCTTCTTTGTCCCTGACCAGGTTTTTTTTTAAAAAAATCTAATTTTTCTGCTCTTTTTTTTTTTTTCTCAATCTAGTATTCAATTTCTTATACAAGTGAACAGTTTTTTTGTGTGTGTGTGTATGAAGGTCTTAGCATATTTGATGACAACATCAGTAGCAGGAGCAACAGAGATAGTGTATTTACTTAACAAAGGAGACAAACCAGTGACATGGAGTGAAATGTGTTCTTCTTATCCACACTTTTGTTCAAAGCTCGAAATTGCTTTGGGGCTTCATGTCTTTGTTCTCTTCTCTTTCTTAGCTCTCTCTGTTATTTCTGCTTACAGAGCTTTTAGTCTCTTTGATCCTCCTTGTGTCTCTCCAGCCAACATAAATGCTTGAACAAGGCAAGTGTTACTTTGTATGTGCAGCTTTGGAGTCAATTTCATCAAATTGTTGCGCAAATTTCGGTGTTTTAGTGTTCTTCACAAAATAATACTACTCTTTAATTTATTTTTTTCTCTCTCCCAGTTGTTGTTGTTTGTTGTAAGTTTTCTTATTCAAATGTTTGTAAATAATAAATCTCGTAAATTCACAAAAAAAAGGTAGTTTTTTTTGTGTGCTAAAGGTTCACAAAAGGTAGTTGCGTGAATTTTGTAATTTGTAAAAGTGTTTTGTAGACCTGAAGGCCTATGGTGCAAACAAATTTATAGGGACTTCATATCCAACTTTAAGCTTAGCTTAACAGCCGTACCCAAAATTAAGGGCCTCTGTTTTTAGGATTACTTTTATTATAGCCACTTCGCAATATGGATAAAAGTAAAACCAATTTTTAATGGAAAACAAAAAATATTTTTTAAAAAGAATCTCCAGTTTACTTGTTTTGGGCAACAACAATTTATTGACAAAACAACAAAGTTACAAAAAACTAGTTTGTAGCCTCTCTTGCTTCGTACCAATGATTGGTCAACTATATAGTACACTAGTATTACAATTGAAATTACTAATTAAGGTGATTTTAGTGTATATATATAAATAATTTGATAATTAGGTTAGTATGAATAGATTATTGACAATTAAGTAAATAGGAGAGAGAAATATTTTTTTACCCTAAAAAATCTTTTTTATTTTGTTTAATTACAAAACATGCCATTGTCTGAGAACTGGATTGTCGATGAAAAAATCCGACAATACTGTTCACCAAGTGACCGGAAAACATTGTTCAAAATCTGTCTGAAAAAATTATTCACACATCCATCATTATTATTTTGGAATTAACGAATTAAACCAGTTAACATATCGCATAAATAGTATGGTAAATCAGTTATCATATCATTAAAAAGGAAAATTGTTATGTTAACTTAGTTATCAATTCGTAAATTATCGTGTAAATCGTGTTATCATCAAAATTATCGTGTAAACAAGTTAGCATAACATAGAACATTATCCAATTAACTCAATTATCATTTTGCTATCACTATTATTGTCGTGTTACCATCTACTACGGTATCACCGTTCTGTTCCAACCGCCATTATTATCATCACCATCGTTTTGTTGCCACCATCGCCACCATCACCACTATCTCCGTCATCACTGATCTTCACCTCCACCGTCACTATCCTCCACCATCACCATCACCTCCATCACCACCATCTCCGTCGGATCCAATTTCCACTTCCACCGTCACCATTCTCTATTGTTTTTTCTCCATTTTTTTTCTTTCTCCTATTTGTTTTTCTTATTTTCTCACCTGAAAATTTTGAGGAAAGAGAAAAAAAGTATTAATAATTAGTTAATGATGAGAAGGATAAAAAAGACTTTATAAACTAAACAGAAGGAAAGAGAAAATGACTTTATGTTATTCATTGGTATGGGATGCAATTTCTCTACTAATTATGTATGTTGACATATAATTAAAATTGGATATGTTTCCACTATTTTCCACAGTTGGATTCTTCTTCATCATTTACAATCCTTGGTGTGTTACTGTAATAATATCATATGACAGACAAAGAAAACAGAAGAAAATTAACATATGACAGACAAGAAACAAAGAACAAACATATTATATAGATTCCGAGTTATAAATCTGAATTGGGCTTTAATTTTGAGATATGGGCTTTTTTCATCCTACCCATTAAAGTCCATCTACAGTTGCTTAATCGGAAAACAAAAGCAGAGAACAAGTCTGAACAAAACCAAAGAAAAGAATCGGTAAAAAAAAAAAAAAAAATATAAACTTTTGGAAATCTTCCTGAAAGAAATCGAGTTGCTGGTGGTATTTGCTATGACGACTTCTGACTTGTCTTCCATGATTCGACTTAACATTGGTAAAAAAACTTTCATCCATTTTTCTCTTGCAATCCGATCACCCATCACCTTTATTTAGTCGTTGAAATCTTCCGGAAAAAGCCATCCTTTTTTTATCCCAATTTTTTAAAATTGAACCAATTAGTTAGTCAATCTGAGTTTGAGTCGCTCAGATGATAAGCGATTGTTTGATTGAGATGGTGCATTGCTCAAGTTCAGCTAGAGAATACAAAAAAAGCCCTCTTTTTTTCCTTCCTATGTAAGGAAAACTTCGGTTTCATTTACATCTTTAGCTTCATTTGTAAACCTCGATGTTTCTTTGGTTGATCATAATTATCTGTGATAAGGCCAGATCTGTGTTGTTTTCTCGTTTTTAGATTTTGCTCTGCTTCCTCAACCATCTTCAGAGTGAAAAAGCCTTTTCTTTTAGCTCTTTCTCAAAAACATTTAAGAGATGTTCGTGTTCATGCAGGTGGAAAGAAATTTTGTACTACCATTGATACTTTGACTAACCGTGAGCCACACTCGATGCTCGCAGCCATGTTTAGTGGTCGACATGCAATGTGCCAGGAATCCAAAACGGTATTATCTGCATTCTATGTTACTTCCACTGCAACCCAATTCTATGCCATTTCAGAAGCTGCATATGAATAGGCTTCACTGAGTGTAATTATAGTTAGTCCTTGGATCGAGTAGCCTTTCGTTTAATGATGACAAACCAGAAGTTAGCTATATGTAGAGAGACTCTGATTTTAGCTACCCACTTTGAGAGGTGTTTCTAAATCCAAGAATCCTTATGCTTTCTTGATTCAATAGTATATGAGTATGCATATGGGCACTTGTGACAAAGCATATCCACTAAAGTAGTTGATTTAATCATTGCAGGGATATGTATTCATAGACAGGGACGGAAAGCACTTCCGTCATATTCTGAATTGGTTGCGTGATGGCATTGCACCCAGTCTGTCAGATCCTGACTGTTCCGAACTTTTGCGCGAAGCAGACTACTATCAGCTTCTAGTAAGCTTAACTCTTCTTTATTCTTACTATTCTCATTACTGAAGTTTTAATTTGTTTTTGTGGAGTTAAAGTACTAAGTTTTGATGGAGGTTGTAAAACTACTTGCATTCTCTTCCTATTTCAGGGTCTGAAAGAAAGATTAAAAGATTCGAGAAGAGAAGCTGGTGAGGACGTAGAAGCTGAATTAACGCGTGTGGATATCATCAAATGTATACAATCTGAAAGAGTCAGGTTCAGAGGGGTTAATCTTTCTGGAATTGATCTTTCTAAACTGGTAATGTTTCTTAATCTCAGATGCTTGTAGGTAACCACGCTATTTATTGACTTGAACTCACTGCAGCTCTCTGATCCCCAAATCAGTTGTTTCAGAGTTAATTTGTTTTGTTTTTTTTATAATTAATAGAAACTAGAAAGTATAACACTAACTGATTCTTGTTGTTTTAACCTGAAATTTAGAAAGAATTTGCATTTATATTTGATTTTTTTCAATTGGAATACACATCTGCTGTCTTAGTGAGTGTCTTTTTACTGGTCAACATGTTATCTTATTTTAAGAACATCAAGCGGGATTGGTAAACAAACCTATCCGGGGAAGAGGAGCTTTGTCTTAGCCAGTGTGTAGAAATAACTACTCTGTGTTTACTGTCTGCATGTTTTCTCTTTGGATAATGCAGGATCTATCCCTTGTCGATTTCAGCTATTCTTGTCTCAGGAATGTTTTTTTCTCTCGTACAAATCTTCAGTGTGCCAAATTTCGGGTAAACATGCTGTATCAACTTTACTTTGTTTCTGCTTTGTGAGAAGAAGTTTGCTTGAAGATGCTCAAAGATATCTTCTTAATCCAATAAATGCTCAAACAGGATGCTGATGCTGAGGGCTCCATCTTTCACAATGCTATTTTGCGCGAGTAAGGAATTTGTCAGATCCCATGGCATGTTAGATCATTTGTACATGATAACACCCCCCTGAAAGATTTTGAATCCTTTCCTTCCTATAAAAGGTGCGAGTTTACTGGCGCAAATCTTAGAGGAGCGTTGTTAGCTGGTACAAATCTTCAGAGTGCTAATTTACAAGGTGCATATATAAGCTTAGTTTGCTTGTTATGAAATTTTACATTATAAGCATAATTTGGGCTAAAACATTTCTGATTTTTGAACTGTAGATGCCTGCTTAATGGACTGTAGCTTCTGTGGTGCAGATCTGCGCTCTGCACACTTGCAGGTGCGTTAAGTGGCCTGTGTAAAAATTTAGCTTAGACTTTTCAGATTTCACCATGAAAGAGGTTTTCAATTGCGTATCCAGAAGTTGCTTATGAGCATAGCGTGATAATGATTGATTTTCTCTTTCTTGCCTATCAGAATGCAGACCTTACAAATGCCAACTTGGAAGGAGCAAACCTAGAAGGTGCAAATTTGAAGGTTAGCAAATTTTTTTATTGCACAACTCAAAGGAGCAAACCTTCAACGAGCTTAGTGATGTGTGGCTCCTAAATTTGTGGTATAACCGGATCATGCGTATATATTTGGTATAGGGTGCAAAGTTGAGTAATGCCAACCTCAAAGGAGCAAACCTTCAACGAGCTTACTTGAGGCATGTGAATCTGAGAGAAGCGGTAGGTTTTAAAAGATAATTACTTCTTCTTCTTCTTCAAGTTTTTGTTTGAGCTTAAACAGTTAATCCTTGCGAGATATGTTTATGGTAGCAGCACTTGGAAGGGGCAAACCTCGGTGGCGCTAATATGACCGGTGCTATCCGATGAACTCCCTTTTGTTCAGGACATATTTGTAAGTCTCGTCTTACATTTTTATTTGTATAACTGCTTTTGGCAAATGGTCGAGTTTATATGGAAGTATAAACATAAACGTTGGATTCTCAAAGCTTCTTTGTTGTTGAAATATTTAAAATTCCCAAGCGACCAACAAATCTATTACTTATTCTGTCAGGATAATTAATTTTAGTAGAATACAAACTAAATCTATTACTTATTCTGTTACTATTTATTTTATTTTATTTTTGTAAAACAAAACCCACTGAATTATCTTGATTTAGCGAAGAGCGTTATCTCAAAACTAGTCCTAATAATTAAATGAATTTGGAAAATATATACCTCCTAATCCTACCTGAATTTAGTAAATAGCACTATATATATATGAATACTTTGAGAGATCAGCAAAGTAGAGATCATAAGACAAACGAAAAATCTAATCATGTTGAAAAGATTAGGGTTTTTACGTATCAAGGAATTAGCAACGGAGACCAGCTTCGAGATACCGGAACATGTTACCATCACAGAGCGAAACCGTAATTGTTTCCTCGAGTCACAGACGACCAGAGAACGTATTAGTCTCAAAGCTTTTACGATCAAATCATCGTGTTCATTGTCGGTGACCTATCAGAAAAACCGAAGGTTTCATAGCGGAGATCTCGCCGGACACATATTCCCTTTACCACCACTTCGATATCCCGAGCCTCAGCTTCAAGTACTCGACCGCGAAATCCCCACACTGTTTCTTGCCACCGAAGAAATCTTCCGTGGTTACATCGCATTGGCCTTGTCGGAGACGTGTCTCTCAAGCTCCATTCAGAAGCGTCTTGCAACTTATATCTCAAAATTAGAAGCCATTAAAACGAGGAGTTATCGAAGATGTTTCGCGATCGAAGTCGAGATCAAAGTTGAAGTGGATCATCTGGTGCACATTGGATGTGGCTGCAAGGGAAGAGAAGCTTGTCCGTGGCGAGTGGCCTCGGAAAGACACGTGGCGACACGAGTGACCGGAACGGATTGTCCGATATGCCTGACGGGATTATCGGGTGCGGTGTGTCGCATGGAGTTACGGTGTTCCCATGTTTTCCATACAAGATGTGTGATGAAGTGGTTCAAGAAGAATACATCTTGCCCTATTTGTCGTGCCGAAGCTATTGGCGAAATCGCATCTATCTATTAGCTTTGTAAATAGTAAACCCGTTTATGCAATTTTTTTTTTGTAATAAGAGATAAAAGGCATCGCTTTGTTCTTTCTTTCTAATGTAAGAGAGAAACGTATCCGTAATCACAAAACTAAGGAATCAAATAGCACACTAATCAAAAACTCAGTTCTTCGTTAGTTGTACGTAGATTCTTTTTCGATATTTTCTAGCTGATTCGCAAATTGTTGTCGATGTTTGTGTTCGTTATTTGTTGCGGAGGCTCTAGAATCGGCCGGAGAGAATGAAGCGAATTGATGAACAGCAAGAACAAGACTGTCGCCATTGATGTGATCTATTTATTATTTTAAAGATTCTAAATTTTTTTCTAACTATGCTGAATTTAATTTAGACTATAATATTACGTAATCTCTTTTGCAACTTTTCTCTAAAAAGAATCCTTTTTGTGAAAGGTTTTGTTATGAAATTATAAAAAAAAAAATTCAGATGTTGTATTAAGTGGTGAATGATAGGTCAAAAATTCAGCATCAAAAGTATGATGAGACTTAAATAATATATAGGGTAATTTCTTAAAGAGAATAAAATAAAGTTAATTTTTTAAAAATAATCCTACAAACTCGTTTGTTTATAAATAGCATTCATTAAAGTTATAAAACCCTTCATAAACGTGTCTAATGTCTTCTTAAATTTTCATTAAAGTTAGGAATGCCTTACTAAATATGTCTAACAGTTTTCTAAATTAAGTTATGACAGTCTTACTAAATGTGTCTAACACCTTCTTAATAATGCTAAAAGTGATTAACAAAAATTTTAGGTCTATTATTGAACTGAAAACTTAAAATGAGGTTGTTTGAGGCAATTTCTCTAATATATAAGTGTTATTAGTCAATCAATTCATTATCAATTAATTTTAAGTTGGATTCCACAAAATTTAATAGCCTGAAATTTTTAAAATTGTGCTATTTTTTTTTGAAAAAATGTAGGTATTTTGGAAAAAAAAAACTAGTATTAATATTTTTGGAACAAAATTTATTTTAGTAGTATTTTAAAAAATTGTCCTTCACAATTTTACAGTGAGATCCGGTATCTTGTTAAACATAACATTTATTTAGAGGTAAAGTGTTTATTTATAATAAATAGAAATCTTTAATTAAAAAGACATACTGTACATAATTTTACAAAATAGTCTATGGGAAAATATGAATACATATACATTTATGTATCCATTTAAATGTAAACAAATGTGTAAACTAAATAGAACTCTTCTTTTATAGGTATCATCATGAGAATTAAATAAAAAAATAATAATTAAGAAATCAAATAGATGATTTAGAAATAGTGATGAGTTTGCATATGTGGAGATTATTGATAAGGTGGCTGCAAAAAAAAAAAAGGAAAAAAAAATTGTAAAATCTAATAGAAAAAATCATTACATTGTAACGCGAGTAAACCTAACGTGTTATTCCTATTTTTATTAAAAATCAAAAAATCAAAAATCAAAATAATTAAATAAACTATGATTTTCATTATAAGTGGTTCTATAAAAATAAGAAAATGATGAAATTAAAACAAAAAAAATATGAACTTTATTGAAAGATTTGATCATTAATTAATATGGTGTCCATTGTCTAAAAAATTAAAGATTCAAACAAAAAAAACAATTTTGGAATTATAAAACACGAAAAAAAAAATACAAATCCACGGTCGGCTCAAATCAACCCGGGTTGACCCGCTGACCCGGCGACCCAAATAACTTTCCGGTTCATTGTCCGGGTCAGATTTAAAAACATTGATCTTAGTACTTATGCTATCCGTCTCGGTTGGACTCTCAGCTACGACTCTTGTGTTGACCATAAATGATAATTTTTATGTATTTTTTAATAGGATTATATTTAAAAAAAAATCCTACAATATCTGAAACTAAAATGTTACTTATTTATTCAACTTATATTAATAATATTTTTGTCTTTCTAGTAAAAAAATAGAGAGTTCAGATGGAGATATTATAGATTGTGTCAATATGAAAAAGTAGACTACTTTTAACCATTCACTTCTTTAAAATCACGAAATTTATGTATTTTTAGCTCCTCCTTATTCATTGTACCCGTAGTTGAAATTGGATTTTAAATCATTTGTTTTAGGTTTTAATGTTAGTTAAATAATAATTGAATAATACTAATATGCTTTACAAAAACTAATAACCTATTTATTTTAATATGAACATAACAGGTATCCAGTCAATGGATTAGATTTTGACACCGTGTGATTTTGAAATTCGAAACCACTCATATAAAATCGTTACATTTTTTGTTTTGTATTTTTTCTTATTTTTTGCTTTTTTTTTTCTTATATTTTGCTTATTTTTTACTTATTTTTGCTTGTATTTTGTTTATCTTTTGTTTGTATTTTGCTTAAATTTTATTTATGTTATACGGATGATTCCTATTTGAATCAACTGGTTTTTTGGTATATGACTCCGTCCCAAATTTACAATTCTTCAGTTACGTTTCTTAAAACACACCTGGGTGCGGATAATAGTAGGACATAACATGGATTGGATACAACAAAACTGGAAAATCAAATATTGTTCAAGCTGGGGATTAGGTTTTATATGGAACTATAGTAAGTTGGTCTTAAAGAATACAAACACTCACTAGAAAGAGATAGAATATGAAAAATGTTAGAAGCAAACTACAAAAATACATTTTTATTAGACAGACATTGTATCCAAGGGTGGAGCTAGCACGTAACGTACGGTGGCACGTGCCCGTCTGATTTTTCATCTTCTTTCAGTAATTAGTGTAAAATGATTAATTTAAAAATTAGTTTTAGTAAAAAAAAAGTTATGTGCCCCCACCTAAATAAGATCCTACATCCGCCACTGATTGTATTTGTATCTTCGTACCATCTACATGAAAAGCAGTCGTTTGTTCACTTGGTCAAACATTGCTGCTCAAAGCAACAATCTTGCAAATGAATCAATTGTGCAGCTAGATGACTCTCACGATTAAACAATGAAGAAAAAAAAACATAAAATAACAAAAAAGACCGAAAAAATCATCAATCGAATCTATGTGAACCGCTCCCGCGTGCTCAGATCCCCCATGTAAGCGGTTTTGACGTTTTCCGGAAGATACTCAGATCCCATTTGGGTAGTCGTGTGTCGGCCGGAGATGTTGTTGTTTACGATTTCACCGCCCCACTGTATCTTTGTTGCGTAGTCAGTGAGGCGCGTAAAGATTTCCGTTGGCCGGTAACCAACTGGCGCGAGAAGAATACCGTTGCTAAAACCGACTCCGAGCCACCGAGGCGCTTCCAAAAGTCGACGTTAGAGAAATTGCGCCTTCAATAACGATAGAACGGCTAGTTTACACAAATCCAGGACAACGCAGGTTGTAGCATTTCGTCTCAGTGTATGCATCAGTCTGCATGTTCACATAATAAAATCTATCATATACATTACTGATTAATTAATTATTTTTTTCAATTTTTTACTACCTACTTTGTCAAAATGAAATTAAGAACAAATTTATAAACATACCGTCCAAAATATAAAGAGCCTCGACTGGTTGTCCACATACAACTGAAGATAAACCTATATAACAAAATAATTAAAAATTTATAGTTTTTTGTTATTTTTCATACATATATTTTGAATAAAAATAAAAATTACATAATACTTTCTCTGTTTCACAAAAAAGTGTCATTTTTTCATATTTCACACAAATTAAGAAAACAATAAAAAAGTTCTAGTTTACCCTTTACTAATACACTAAACAAATTTCTCTCTCTAATTAACACATTATATCAATAGGGTTAAAACTATATTTTTATTTAAAATTCTGCATTGAAAATGTAAAACGACAATTTTTATGAAACAAAAAATAAAACTCTAAAACAACACTCTTTGTGAAACGGAGGGAGTAATAGTTACTATACTATACTAAACAATAACAAAAAAAAAAAAAAAAAAATTAGAATCTAACGTGCCAGCCTCGGTCGATACTGTTTTTGGAAGAAGAAGGGAAAGATACAAACCTCCTAATCCTACAATAAGTTTTTTGGAAGAAAAAGGGAAAGATACAAACCTCCTAATCCTACATGAGTTTACCTTTTCGATATGCATATATATCTTCACACAACACTAGAGAAAAAAAGTAATTAAAGATCATTAGATCTAAGAATCGTTCAAGAGAGGGTTTGTTCTTTTGGTTCACATCGACCATGAAGACCAGCTTTAATCATGAACATGTCTCAACTTCAACAACCGTAAATGATCGAGTCATCAATGGTTGTTTCCTCCAAAAAGACACCACAAAAGAAGTCATTCATCTAAAAGCTTTTCAGGTCGAATCAGGTTCGATTTCCTTCTCCGTAACTTATCAGAAAAATGTAGAGATTCGCCACGAAAATCTCCATGGACACAGATACAAGGCCGCTCTTGAACGGCCCGGTCCTGTACTTGAACGCGAATACCACATCCCGGAACAGTTTCTTGTCTCCCAAGAAACATGCCTTCATCACGTCATGATTGTTTTGTCTGAGATGTATCTCCCGCCTTCTACTCAAGAACGTATTGTCAGTTATATCTCAACAGAATCCGTCAATTTCAGCAGCCGCCACGGAGGAGGAGGAAGAGGTTTCAAGGTCGAAGTCAACTTTAAAGTCAGCGTGGATCATTGGGTGAGGATTAGATGTTGCAACAATTCTTGTCGGGTCCGGGCAAGACGAGTGAATAGAATAGTGACGGCGATGAATTGTCCGATATGCTTAACGGAATTATCTAGTGCGGTGAGTCGCATGGAGTTACGGTGTTCCCCACTTTTCCATAGAGACTGTGTGATGAAGTGGCTGAAGAAGAACCCTTCTTGCCCTATCTGCCGAACCAAAACTCTTGGCGAAACTGTTTCTATCTATTAGCTTATGGTTCTGTAAACAGTAAACTTGTTACGTGTTTTTAATTCAAATGTTTTTTTTTTCCGTCTGTTATATCAAAGATTCATTAGAAAATTCTAATATTGAAATGATCAAAAATACGAACTTATCATCTCTGACAAACAAATTTTATATGTATGAGATCAAAACGGCACCCTTTTGTGCTCTGTTTCGTTGAATAGCTGAGAGTTTAAGTGGTGGAGAGTATGTAGGAGTTTGAGGAAAAATATATGATCACAAAATTAAGCAAGGAATCAAATAGCATTAGACAGTAACAGAAGATTTGCAACAAATATAAGTAAAATCTTTAATGATACAATACAATCAAAGATCAAGAGCCCTGTTCTTCGTTAGATCTTGACCTTGGTCCGTAGAGTCTTTTCGGACTTTTTTTTTCTAGCTGATTCCATGCAAGTCGTCCCATGAGCAATTATTGTTATTATTGTTGTTGTGTTCGTCGTTTGCTGCGGCTGCGACGGCTGTAGAATCAGCCGGGAATAGTGAAGCGAATTGATGAGCATCAAGAACAAGATTTTCGTCAGTGACAACAGATGATTGTCCATTAGAGATCTCTCCACTATCACTTCCCCAATNTGCAACTTGGAGTTATGCGAATTTGCGAACACAAATTTGACACGACGCCCATTTCAAAGGTCACCTAGCTTTTGTTTTGTCCCATCCTTTTTGACAAAATGTACAGCCTGTCTCTTATACACATCTAGATGTGTATAAGAGACAGGTCCTTGCCTGGTGGGAGTAATTTTAATTTTTTAAAAACGAGTTCAAAATGCCGGCAAGAAGAAAGTAGAAACTAATTTGCAAAGAAAGATGATTGGTGTGAGAAAATGAAAATATCATTTACCTGTTTATAGTACACAGTGTCTGATGAATTGTATTGCATCGCGTTTGAGCAAATCAATAAAACATCGCTCTGCAGTCGAGAAATACAATTCCAAAACCAGCTTAGCAAAGGAAGTCAATCGATGGTTATATATGATGGATTTTAATAAAGGATCTAGCAAATACACTATAGCAATATTATCACAACCCATTATTCTACAAAGAAGCCATATCCTGAAAAGTTAGAAATTCAGTTTATCATGTAAAAGCACTTCACCATAATTAATTCTTGAGAAACAAATTTACCACCCACCTCAAGCTCTTCCAATGTAGGATATGATCCACTTGCAAGCTTCTTCCTCACTGTGGAAAAGTCCATGGGATGCTCTACTATGTCATGATAATCAGGAAGCTGCAAATACAAACAATCCCAATTATATATCAAACAAGACAGCTTAGAAAACTCGAATTGCCGGTCAGATTGCTCAATGGATAACTAAAGGGAACAACCATTACCTCTTCTCTTATACACATCTAGATGTGTATAAGAGACAGGCTATGTCCTCTTGCATTGTGTTCATCTGAAGAGACTCTTCTTCCTTTGATTTCAAATCTGCGTTTCAGTCAAAAAAACATGTAAGACCTTTACCCGGAGAGAAGTGTAGTTTAGATTTGAAGCTTTTTGACCGGTTTTATTAGTTTACCTTGTAAGGAACACAAGTTTTCAGAAGAATCATATTGTCCGAAACTAACCGAGAAGAAGTTGTCATTGTTGTTGTTGCTGTCTTGGTGGTTAGGAGGAGAAGCTGTGAGTTGTCTCCGTTTTGGAGGTCGGCCTCCGCCACCACCAGCTAGAGCTTCGGCCTCTTCGAGGACATCCTCTAACAGGCTGCAGCTGATACTTCGTCTGTGAAGACCAGTATTGTAGTTCTGTTTCTCATTGTCTGTGAAGTTGTTGACATTAAAGGAATTTATTTGGGAAATTTGGTTTGAAGGGAGCTCTTGTTTCATGGAGTAAACCGGGTTGGTTTGAAAGGAGGTGGAAGAAGGAGTGTAATGGGAGTGTAGGAAGCTTGGGGAAGAAGTTGTTGTAGGGTAAGAAGAGGGAGAAGAAGTGTTTAAAGAGAAGGAAGGAGAGGAAGAGTAATTGTTGTTGTTAGTGTTATGGTAAGTAGCGGTTTGAGCGGTAGGGGAAGAGTAAGGTAATGTTAGAAAGGAAGTGTAAGAGTCTCGAGAAACAGGGGAAAAAGGTGCGGTTGAGACGCGGTTGATGCAGTTCAAGGGAGCGTTAGCATTGTTGTAGCGTTTGGCGAGGAGCGATGAAGGCGGTTGGAGAAGAGGTGGGGGTCTAGGGAAAGTGAAATTCGCGTTATTGTTGATTTGGGAACGCGGGAGGGCGAAGAGAGGAAGAGTCGGGTATTGGTTGTTGCGAGGCGAGGATAGAGGAGAGGAAAGTGGCGGTGGAGGCGGTGTGGAAGAGAGTTGAGAAGGAGTTTGCGGCGTGGTTGGAGTGTGAGGGCTCAAAGGATGGAGGAGATTAGCGGTTGATGCGTTTGTGGTATGGAAAGTGAAAGATGATGAGGGGTTTGCGTTTACTGGTGTTGGAGATGGAAGAGGAGAAGATGAAGGTGTGTTTGGTTGTGAAGATTGTGGATGAAAATACATCTGCTGATGTTGATGATGCTGTTGATGATGATGGTTATGTTGTTGTTGATGATGATGATGATGATGATGATGATGTGGATGTGGATGGAGTTGATGGTTAGGGATAATATCTGGAGGATAAAGAGGAAGTCCTTGGCGTTGAAGGCGTTTCAACCTCGTGTTCCAATAGTTCTTGATCTCGTTGTCTGTTCTTCCCGGCAGCTAATTATAAGATTTTGCAAGAAGATTAGGTTTTTAATTTCTTCTTTGTGTAGCGCGGATATGAAATAAAGATTAGTTGTGTGTACCTGAGCGGCCATGCGAGCCCATTTGTTACCGAGTTGAGCATGAAGTTGGATAATGAGAAGTTCCTCGTCGCCGGTGAAAGAGCCTTTTTTGAGATTTGGTCGGAGGTGATTGGCCCAACGGAGACGGCAGCTCTTGCCGCAACGAGCCAAGCCTGTGTTTTTCTGAACGGCGTTCCAGTTTCCTTCGCCGTTGTCTCTAACGTACACCGCAAGTATCTCATCTTCTGCCGCCGTCCATGGCCCTTTCTTCAGTACCACTCCTCCTCCTCCTCCTCCTCCTCCGTCTGATGATATGTGATTGGTGGATCCACCGTCTTTCCCTGCTCCTCCTCCGTACATGATCATAGCTTTCACTCTGTGTTCCCTTTTCAGATTCGTATCAAGAGAAGGAAACAAAAAAAAGAAAACAGAATTTGTTTTTGGTTTATTTTATTTTGTTGTTGTTGTTGTTGTAATTGATGGCTTAATCGGGGGGGGGGGGGGGGATTTGAGAAAGGTGGGACCCACAGAGTGATTTTCACCCCCCAAGGTTGGCCATGTAAAAATATTTTGTGTGTTCTCTCTTTTTTAGTTACTGTTTCATCTGTGACAAATGATCACAAAGAGAGGGAGAGAGCAACAAAAGAAGAGAAGAGGTAATTCTGGTAATTTACGGTGTAGAATTACAACGGAAAAAACAAGAAATAAAAGAGATATAAATAAAAATAGAGGAGAGAAATTGACAGTGTTTGTTTCTCTGGACACAAGACAAGTCTTTTCTTTTCAGACAACTCACAAGATTGGTTGTTTCTTCACTTCTGTCTTTCTATTTTAAGCAATGACATTTGTACGCGCTTATGTTCATATCACATTCTTTTACGTGAACTGTCTTCTTACATGTCATAGAAAAATCAGGATTGGATCATACGACTTATTTCTTTTTTACATAATTAGCTTTGTTTTACAGGATTGGTCAAACTCAAATGTTTCAACTTTCAAATTACAACTTATTTTTTTTTTACAATTAAAATGGGATGATTTAGTTAAATGCCTTGCGGAGAAGTACTTGTCGACTTGTCCTTGTTTCAATGCAAATGACGCGACCCACTTGTGTTGTGTGCCATAATTCAGAAACGAAGACTCGGGCTTTATATTATTATCATATTATATACTATAATAAATCCATTTATATAACAACCAGAGAAGTGTAGGAAGACCAAAGACTTTCAGGTGAATCGAGAACTAGATTGGTTTGTTTGAACATCTAAGTTAGGAAAATAATTAGTTAACCGGGTAATGTCGGTATCAATAAACATTCTCCAAATTCAACTCTAATACCACTATACTCATGACTCCTAAACCAGCCTGAACCCTCAAACCAAAACTAACCACATCAAAAAATAAATAAAGAAGCCCTAAGCAAAGATTTTCTGATTCACATGTAGATTCACTTGGTTACACAACTCTCTTGGCTTATATGTTTGTCTCCTCAATCACATCCATTCCGCGTTGTCGTCTGATGCAATGAACCAGAAAAACCCGCGGCGATTTCATTTGCTTGGGACAGTACTCGAGATTCTCCTTGAAATTGTTGGGCTTGTTCTTGATGCCTCTACTTTTTGTTTTTTTAGAGCTGTAGCGCCAAATCAGGCTGTTGGGAATCGACACGGACACCAGAAGATTGTTTTGCAGGAGAATCGGGCGAATGGACTCCGATGTTCAAATCTGGTGGGAAAATGAGATTCTCTTGTCTCTGGTTTAACTGGGCATGTGGAGTAATACCTCCTCGCCATGGGGAGTGGACATGGAACCTTGTGAAATCAGAAGTTGGAGCCGGCATCTGAGGGAAAACGACTGGTCGGTTGTTCTGAAATGGTTGGGATCCTCCGTTCATCATCCCGTGAACCGGCTGGTGCACAAATGTCTGGAAAGGTAAACCATTCCTCTGAGGAAGGAACTGTGTCCCTTCGGGGACTCTCGGTTTAAAACCTTGTTGGTGGAGTTGTTCCCTAGATGGATTATACAAGGACTCTGCAGATATCTGGCTGCTTTTCGGAATACTGGGGCTTTCAAATGTTTGGTTATTGTTATTCCCTCCAGCTCCTATCGACATCCATGCTCGTGCTGCTGCTACAGAAGCATTGCTCGAATCTTCACTTCTTGCGGATTGTGGTGATGAAACATCTGGTGGAGCATTTGTGTTGTTGTGCTGTGTTCTAGCCTTTTCATTGAAGTTTCTCATCAACTGTGCTTGTTCGCCGTGGCTTTGACTCTGTTGTCTCATGTGTTGATGTGTGCCTTTTGCTAATGCTCGTTTCATTTCATAAGCAGTATCCGAAGATATTTCAAACATTCTGTTGTTCACACCGGTCGAGAAACTGCCATTACTCAATCCACCAGGGAAAATCCTGTTAGTAGTCATATGGTGATTGTAACGTTCAGAATCTGGTGCTTGTTCGCCGTGGCTTTGACTCTGTTGTCTCATGGATTGCTGTGTACCTTTTGCTATAGCTCGTTTCATTTCATTAGCAGTCTCAGAAGATATTTCATACATTCTGTTGTTCACACCGGTCGAGACTCTGCCGTTACTCAACCCACCAGGGAAAATCCCGTTAGTAGTCAACTGGTGCTTGTAATGTTCAGAATCTGTAGGAGCCATGTTCCTCGTCATGTCACTTGATGACCTGTATGATGCCACTGTATCTGATTTTCCAAAGCTTTGGTTTTCCAAAACACAAGCAGAACCGGAACTAGTCTGTTCTGCTGGTGGTGGTAAATTCAGTTCTACTTGCTGAGAAATCCTATTTTGAGGCTTGACAAAATCTACCGGAGAAGGATTTCGATATTCATGCTGGCTCATAGATTTTAGGTTTCCTACTTGAGTAGCAACAAAAGATGGACTCCCTTCTGACACAGCCCCAAAAGATGTTGGAAACGGGAATGCACGGTTTCCATCTTGAACGGGTCTGTTACCCACTTGTTCGGGTTTGTTACCCAGTCTTTCATTTGCAGGTACAGGAGTCTTAAACGGTGACTCATTCTTCTTTGCAGCAGCATTTGACAGTGGCTTCGAAAACACAGATGTTTCTTTAGGTGGTTCTTTAGGTGTGCAGCTTTCAAATAGAAGTACTGGTGTAGGAAGCGGCTCGTATTCTCCAACCCATCCCCGACCAAACTTAAAGTCTGCAGGTAGTGCTTGCTCGATTCGCTGAGAAGCTATTTTCCATGCAACGGGTCCAAGAGTCGCAGCAAAACGTGCAAGGCTCCTACCATATGCATGTTCTGCATGAAGCCCTACCTGATGATACGGGAAAATATTTAGTCAAGAAGGTTAAGCAATCATAAAAGAGACTGAACATAGCAGATTGAGACTTTGGACATAATGATTATCACTTACAGCAACAAACTGCTTGATTTCACTCTCAAATGTTGTGAATATGGACTCAGATCTATCGGCCTGCTGATCAGAATTTCCATAAGTTGCACGGTGGTCTTCCTCAACAACCGTCAGCTTTCTTCCGCACTTACCTAAGAGACCCTTTCCTAGAAAAGGAGAAAGAAAATGGGAACAAAATAAAGTCTTTAAAAACAAGTAAAGATAAACTCTTCTTGGAGAGTGAGGCGCAAGACAAGAGCCACTGCTCTTAGAATCATACCGGATGATAAGTCTTCTGCTTTCTCCAGATTGTCTACCAAGGATGTGTTTCCCTCGAAAAGCATAGCTACATGTCCACCGGTTTGAGTTGTTATAGGCTCGTTTTGGGAAGCTCCTCCACTAGCAAGGTTCGCACCAGAGGAGAAATCAGAACTAACGGGGTCTAGAAGACCATTCCGACTGCAAGGCTGTCTCACTTGCTTCTTCCCAGAGCTGCCAGGTTTTACTTTTTCATCTGTTTTAAACTCCTTATCAGCACGTTTAATCTTAATCCTTGCCTTCTCAAACTTCCTCTTCCCCATTTCCTGAATAGTCCTTGCCTGGTAGGAGTAATTTAATTTTTTTTAAACGAGTTCAAAATGCCGGCAGGAAGAAAGTAGAAACTAATTTGCAAAGAAAGATGATCGGTGTGAGAAAATGAAAATATCATTTACCTGTTTATAGTACACAGTGTCTGAGGAATTGTATTGCATCGCGTTTGAGCAAATCAATAAAACATCGCTCTGCAGTCGAGAAATACAATTCCAAAACCAGATTAGCAAAGGAAGTCAATCGATGGTTATAGATGATGGATATTAATAAAGGATCTAGCAAATACACTATAGCAATATTATCACAACCCATTATTCTACAAAGAAGCATATCCTGAAAAGCTAGAAATTATGTTTATCATGTAAAAGCACTTCACCATAATTAAGTCTTGAGAAACAAATATACCACCCACCTCAAGCTCTTCCAATGTAGGATATGATCCATTTGCAAGCTTCTTCCTCACTGTGGAAAAGTCCATGGGATGCTCTACTATGTCATGATAATCAGGAAGCTGCAAATACAATCCCAGATATATATCAAACAAGACAGCTTAGAAAACTCGAATTGCCGGTCAGATTGCTCAAGAGATAACTAAAGGGAACAACCATTACCTCTTCAGGGTCAACCGGTTCTGCATACACACCATAGATGTCTTTCCTGTTTGGAATTAAAAAAATCGAATAGGATAAGCTAAACAATATGGTATCGCAATGTTGTCAGCACATAACAGATAAAAGGGATTCAAGTTGTGTACTTCTGAAGTTTGTCAAGGATCAACTCCAGCGGCTTCTTGTCAAGGATAGGTGTTGGTTCTGAAGAATTGTCACAATGACTCCCTCCTAATCAACAAGAATGATAACCAAATCAGATGAAGATAAGTTGATGACAAGCAAAGCTCAGTCAAATACAAAGTAAGGCAGTGGTGATACATACCCGAACCAGAAGCGCTCCTCTTCCTTTCCTGATGATAAAAACGCAAGAGACACATATCAGAAACATCAATGTGTCTTTAAGCTCCCCAATGTCAGACCAAAAACAAGAATGATTGGCAGAGAAAGCAAAAGATAAGAAGATAGAGAGAAAGAGTGAAAGATGTGGGCATGGAGAGAGAAAGGAAGAAGCGTGAACAGATTCTGTGGGAAGAGAGAGAGAGAGAGAGAAGGAGAGAGACAGCATAAGTTAGTTTTTGACAGTTGACCCGACAGTTTAATTATCTCCCACATCCCCCAACATCCTCCCCCATTGCAAGGAGGAACGAGAGAGAGAGAGAGAGAGAGAGAGAGAAACCTATATATACACACACAGAGAAGAAGAAGAAGAAGAAGAAGAGTGAACAAAATTTCTAGGGTTTCCGTACACACCTTATCATTGTCTTCATCGGAATCTGCGTGATCTTCTTCATTCTCCTCTTCCTCATCGTAATCCTTCTCATCTTCTTCCTCGCGGCGGTTAATTTTTCTCTTCTTCGCTTGCCTCTTCTCACTCGCGTCTTCGTAATCATCTTCCTCCTCTCCCTCTGCTTCATCCTCTTCTTCTTCTTCTTCTCCTTCGTAATCCGACTCGTGTCTCACACGCGCCGCCGCTCGACCTCGGCTTTTTGTCGGAGGGTCGGCTCTGGCTCGGCTCTGGTTCAGCTTCAGGACTTGCTTCAGCTTCTTCTGCCTCCTCCTCTCCTCCTCCAAATCGTCGTCTACCTCCTCTTCCTCTTCTTCTTCTTCCTCCTCGTCGAGGTAATCGTCGAAATCGAAGTTGTACCTCACATTCCGCCGCCTTTGACCTCGCCGGAGCTCATATCCCGATTCACCCGGCGACGAACTCCTACGCCGCGCCAGATCCGTCTTCGACGGACGCCCTTTCCTCCGCCGCCTCGCGATCTGACTCATCTCGACCTTCTCTATCGAACTCAGTGCACACCAAATCCCTTTCGCTCTCTCTACAGTAAGAGGTCTCTGCAACTTTCTACTTTTTTACTCTCTCTCTCTCTCCCTCTTTTTCCCCCGGGTAGGAGAGAGAAAGAAGAAAATGAAGAAATTTTGGGGTTACCGAACCTGAGTCTGAACCTTAGGCTCGGAATACTACTGATGTTAGTATTTCAAAATGATTTGATTCTTTAAAAGTTTTAAACCCTGCGTGAAGTAAACGGCGTCAGGAAACGACGTTAGCTTCTGCCCGTTGCCCGGCTAGTTAATTCTTTATTTTATGATTATATTATATTTTCCACGTCATCTATTTCTCATTGAGCTTGGACACGTTTACTCACGCGCTATACACTTAAAGGCTCTCTTTGTGTTTAATTATCTTCTAAAGAATGAACTAATGAAAAACTAATAGAACGAGCAGGATCATTTAAATTATGCTTTTGAAGTTTACCGTGAAGTTTACCGTGTATAAACACGTTTTAAATGAAACATTATGTTGAAGTACAACATTTGAATTTGTCATTAGTATTTTTGATTATGAGTTTATTATGTCTTTAAAGTGAATTATATATGTATTTTGTGATTCAGGCTTAAGAGAATGTGCAACTTGGAGTTATGCGAATTTGCGAACACAAATTTGACACGACGCCCATTTCAAAGGTCACCTAGCTTTTTTTTTTGTCCCATCCTTTTTGACAAATTGTACAGCCATACTATAAAATATTCTCCCGATATGTATGACAAGTTCATAGGAAAATTGCTAAAATGGTATAAACTATAACAAAGTTTAAATTTATGGAGACCTGCGTTACTGCTGATCTTAATAATTTGATGTCTCCTAAGATATTAATTGTTAATTTTTTAAAAATACTTTAATTTTCTTAAAAAGTTAAAAGTAAATTTTCTTAAATATACTCTCATGCACTTCGGACATGTTTTTTGCGAAAAAGAATGACCTTGTGGTTTGCCACTCGGCTTCTTTAGCGGCACAGGGAACAGGCTCCTTCTCTCTAATTCTTTAATCTATGTAATTTTTATAAGTTTAAAAAACTGATGCATTCATTGTAAATAAGGTTTTTTGGTTTAAGTACAATTTTATATTCAAATCGAAAAAGAAAAAGAATTTGGATTTGATTATAATGTTATTTCACCAAAAGATGATTGAAAATTCTGTCTTGGTTCTACCACAGTTATTAAGTGCTGAAAATCTTTTTAAAAACAATTTGAGTAACAGACAAGTATGAGATGTATTCTATTTTTTGGTAAATATACTCATATAGATGATGTTACAATTATACAATTTATGAATAAATAAAAAGAAAAACCCAAAAAGGTACAGAAAACTTCAAAGAGATACAAAGAAAACACCCATGTAAAAGTATAAATACTTTTTGTAAAGAAAAATATCCAATTTCTAAAACCGGAAAAATTACCACAAATCAACATAAAACATTGTGGGATACTGCCTAACAAAACATTCACAACATAAAATTTCTGTGAAGTATGCGATGTGACCTTATTACATATTTATCTCTAATAACTAATACAAAGAATTACCAAAAGGTGTGATCTAATAGTAGTGCAAATGGTTGGTTTTTTTTGTGCTACGGATTCAACTTCTTTTGGTACAGAAAATTATTTTTTAAATCAAAATTTTCAAAAGCTGTTTTCATGTGCTACGGAGAAGGTTCAGAATTTTCAC
The DNA here is from genome assembly GCA_020283515.1 of Alliaria petiolata. Classification (NCBI taxonomy): domain Eukaryota; kingdom Viridiplantae; phylum Streptophyta; class Magnoliopsida; order Brassicales; family Brassicaceae; genus Alliaria; species Alliaria petiolata. The sequence goes on from JAHZTW010000002.1 coordinate 51,450,105, forward strand.
GTTCTTCCCAAAAAAAACTAATATAAAAGATTTTGTCGATAATTTATATCCTAATACAAAATAAACAAGGCATAAAGCACATTGTAAAAAATTAATAATTAATCAGAAATGGAAATTTAACAAAATGAAAACACAAGTAATAACTTTTCATTCATAAGTATACATGTATATATTTTCCCCCACAAACGATAATTCTCTCGACTCCTTCTCCTACAAGTTTATTGGAAAATAAAAATTGTGTAGATCTTTGGTAGCAATCAATATATACGGTCTTCGATTCGAGAGTTTATACAAGCAAGTTATGAGATGGATGATACATCTATTAATAAGACCCGAAGAGAACGGCTAATCAAAATATATGTACAAAAGTCAAGAAATGGTATGGAAGACTGTTGTAAACGGGGCCCTAGTGGGCTGAGTTAAAGGAGTACTTGTAAACTAGCAGTCATCAACAATCTCACGTTTATTCACATTTATTTATAATATATACCGATCCGTTAATTAATATTTTGATTCATTGATGTATCAATTATTGCCGATATCCGCGAAACTATATTTGCATATTGGTGTGTTACGTGTACATGTATAGCTGTAATAATTGGTAGTTTTGTTCATTACTTATCTAGATAATGCCACAAATGTGCTGTATTCTATTATATTTTAGGAGATAGTTTAGATTAGGTTAGAACATCGCCATTGAAAGGATCTCACCAATGTTCTCAACAAGTATTATATATATATATATATATATATATATATATATTTGGGTAGTATCTCATATGAGGATGTTCTTATAAGGTGTCCAGTTCTGTTTTACGGTAACAAATTTTAAATTAATATTTTGATAATATTTATATCTGAATTAAAATAAAATCAAATTCATTCGAAAAACAAATATAAAACTTGTAATTAGGGATGTTGCGGTGTACTACTCTACCCTAACTAAATCCTACCCTTAAAAAACTCTATTTTTAAAACCCTAAAAATATCATAATACCAATAGAGTAGTACACACTAGTCCATATAAGACTCTATGGATACCCTAAATCCAATAAAATTGGATATAAATATATCATTATAAAATTATTTTGAAAGTATTGATTTAATTAAAAAGCCTATATGGGTATCCTAAACCCAATAGGACTCTATGGATACCCTAAATCCAATAGAATAATCATATTTGAATCCATGAAATAAGGTTACGCGTCAAATTTAATCCTTCGTCTTTGTATTAAAGGAAGGTAGGGTGATTGGCTTGAATTTTTTCAATGGTTTAGGGTATCCAATAGATAATTACCCATCTTTAACATCCATACTTGTAGTTGATTTGGAAATCTTCATGAAGAATGATATGTTTTGACAGAATATATACCGACATCAAACTGAAATCCAAACCGTGTGAGAGACTTTTAGTAATTACGGGATATGATTTGGGTGCAATCGTTTTCGATCTGTATGGTATTTTGTTTTATTTTTTGGGTCAAACGATGTGTATGGTATTTAAGATCCAAAATCAAACAAAAAATCAGACGAAAACACTCATAGCGAGCTCTGTTTAAGAACGTGCTAATTATATGGTATATTTCAATATTTGTATTCAAATCTGCTGGTAAAAGTTACTAAATCTGATTGATGATTAAATATAGCGTGTATTTTTAGCTGCAATAGTACTCGAAACTATTAACGTTAAGTCTCAATAACCAGCTCTAAATAGTAAAACCCTCTAGCTGGGTATTATTAGTTATTGGAATTATATAAAAACTAGAATAGGATCCGCATATATGCGGATTTTTAATAAAATATTTTAAATTCGTAAAAATAAATTTAAAACAAAATCGGATAATCTGTAAAAAAAAAAAAATTATTTTTATTAATATTTCCAAATATATATATTTTGATATTCTTATATGAATTATGTTTACTTCTAATGCTTTATCTATATATATATAATAATTTATTCTAAAATTTTAACGAATTGTTTATCCTACTTTTATCATAATTAAAATCTATATTAGGATCCGTGTATACGTAGATTTATAATAATAAAATTTCAAACCCGTTAAAATAATGTTTTTAAAAATATAAAACAAAATCGGATCACTACTGAAATAAATATATGAAAACACACAAAATCTAAATCTAAGAGTTATTTATTTATTTTATTTCTCATTTATTTTTAATTAAAATATTTAAAACACGGAATCTATTGCGGGTGCTAAACAACATTAACCATATTTCTCATATATTTGACACATTTTATCAACTATGTTTTTCTATTCCGCTGCGTTAAAAACTTTGATATGCAATTCGAATCCTTCGAGTTTGTTAACGATCTCCCATTAACTTTTTTCAAGCAAATAAATCTCTCTTTCTCTTTACATTCATCTTCTGTATATGATTTCTCTGCTCTTTAGAGAAATTATGCTTCTTAAGACTCGCATCAAAATGATCTTTACATGATTATTGCTATATTTCTCTAAATTGAGCTCATCATCATCTAATATCATATCCTAGTTAATGTGATTTACTTTTTATTTTTATTTTTCTTAAATTAAAATAGATCATTTTGTTTTATTTTCTTTTTCTTAAATTGAAATTATGCTTCTCAAGACTCGCATCAAACGCTTCTCTACATGATTTTTGATATACTCTTTCGTATTGAGCTAATCATCGTTAATGGCATATCAATAGCATCTAATTTTTTTTAATTGATATATATCCTAATTAATCTAATTTATTTTTTGTTTTTATTTTTCTTTTTTTTCTAAATCGAAATAGATCATTTAGTTTTATTTTCTTTTTCTTAAATTGAAATATATCCTACTTAATTTTATATTACTTCTTTAATGTAAATCGATAAATTTAAATTTTTTTAATTTTTTAAAAATATTTTTTTTGGAAATTCATTTTTATCTTATTATATAAATTTAAAAATAATATTTTACCAAGACATGTGTCAAAATCTAAATCGATAAACTTGACACATGTCGAAATCTTTTATTTTTATTTTATTTATTTCTCTTTTAAAAATAGATAGATGTATTTTCCTTTTTCTTTTAGGATTAATATAATTTTTTTATAATAGATTTTAATCAAAACACATGTCGAAATCTAATCGATTAACTTGACACGTGTCACGATCATATGAATTACCAACTTTGACGCATCCTACTTTATATAATAAAAAATTACGGTCAAAGTGTAAATTTGTGAGATATATATATTCACAAGTCATTATTCTCGACTGTAAGAAACAATTTTATACGAACAAAAATACTCGTGTCAATCAACGGACAAACAATTTGTGTCATGCGTATTTACCGAATTTTCAGGTAATTTTTTAATTTTTAAAATTGCAATAGTTTTGGAATTAAAATCCCTTGGAATATATCGCGATAATAAAAATAAGATAATCTGATCTCTTCGAAATGCGCGGTATGTATGAACGATTTCAGTTTCTCTGTTGTGTTTTTACTTATGTGTGAATGCAAACAATTAAATGAGGCTATTTATGGTCTTTCTCGCAATCTCTGCAAATTCTGCATAGTGGAGATTAGCTTAGTTGACACGGTGACAAACTGATAGTGGCCCACCTGCAACAAGTACATAGACTTCTTGATTCATTCATTTCACTTCATAGCTTTTTTTTTTCTTTTTCAAAGTCTCATCTGAGTATTTAAGACTAGACTTGACAAATTAAAAAAAAAAAAAAGAGTTAAATGTTCGAAAAAACAACAAAATAGACAAATGAATTCATATAAACAACTTTTTCTTCCTTCTTACATCAGAAACATGTATAATTAGGTTTCTAGTTTCATTAAGTGGTTCCATGAAATTGTATAATTATGATAATAAGCAAAGTTGAATAAAAAATGATATTATAAACCAAATCGTGTTGCTTCAACCGGCTGAGTTAGAGTAATGAGGGATTTTTCATTTTTCGGTGGGTTTCGGCCCGGTTCGAATCTCATCGGTTACCGACCTCCATCGTTAGTTTTTTTATTTGGTCATTGTAAAATCACAAGTGGCAAAAGTACTCGATGATTATTATGGAGTTTAGTACAGTGAATACCCTGATTATCAAAAGAAAAAATATTGAATGAATTGATGTTTTATACTCCTCTTTTGTTTCATGATTTTTTTTTTTAATTTTTTTGTGGCTAAATTGTTTCATGATTTTATGCGGATATTATTAGTCTTGGGAAGGAGACTAGTGTGTGAGTCAATGGCAATCTAAGTCAATAAATCGAATCAGATATTGCAATAAATGAAGTGTCTTTAATTATCAAGATACTTGTCCTTCAGATCGAAGTAGCTTTATTTATAGTGGATTCTTTATAAAATTGTTTTTTTTTGTTTGTTCGAAAGTGGATTCACTAAAATTCCTTAACACGTCAATAACTAACAATTCCACATTCCCACTACACCTCAAATCATGGAAACTAACTCGTTTTTGACATAAAGAACAAAAAAAAAAACTAGCTCATTTTATATATTTATCATATTATGTGTAATATATTCCGTTAGAAAATAATCTATTATAATATCAATGTTAGTATATTTCAAATAATAATCTACTTCAATTTTAATTATTCACAATTATTTGTAAAATACGAAACCATGACACCATGACATATGATATTAAATGATAGGATAACAAAATAAATTATTCTGCGATTCTATAAATTTGTACCAATTTCCTAAATAAACTTTTTTGTACTAATCACACAATTATATAAATTATTTATTTATTCTCAGTTATTTTGCAGTTTGCAAATATTATCTAATCAAATTATATATTTTAATGGTTTGTACTACTCCAATTTCCTTCTTAAAATTACTTATCGATATACAACGCAAAAACAAATACAACATACTATATCATTCAAAGGGACAACGCGTGTTTAAGTTGAAATGACTTTCTAAACAGGTTCACGAAGTGAGGCATCAATAACTTTTGTTATTTTACGGATCTGAGGAATTTAATATTTCATGAGTTGAACCTAACTCTAAATTAGTAAGTTTGTAATCTAATCGCCTAGTCCTTCTAGCCGACCAAACTTAATCGGGTTCGAGTTAGGTTTTCTTCTTCTTCTGTCTCATAAGTTTTACTTTTAAGTAATCACTTGTTAAACGCGTCCCTTTGTCGATTTTGTTTGACTCATCTCACTATCATTCAATCAAGTAATCAACACACCAATAAGACACAAAAATATTTACCAAAAAAAAAAATATTTTACATACGATAATGGAGAGGAGAGAATTGTATGGACTAAAATAACGTGCACATCACCACTTTAGTGCAAGAAAGAACATCCATAAAAATTGAAAGGCTTCTAGCAAAAAAAAAAAAAAGAAAAGGAACATCCATAAATATATTATTATTATTGGCTTGGAGTGATAGAAAAACAAACAAAAACAAAAAATCGAGAAGTTTGACTAGTTAAGCAAAAGAAAATAATTGTAAATGATCATGTATGTCATGTTCCTGAATCTCACGATGACTACAAGTCGGATCAAACCCAATCTCTTTTTTTTTTTTCAACATTTCGTCGAAAACCCCTACCTTTAATGTATGACCGCATGATGAGAATTTCGCATGATAAAAACCAATTATGTAGGATGATAGTAAACTACACTTTCGAATAAAAAACAGTTTCACATTGTAAGATACTCTAAATTATTAGATTTTCTTAAGACTTTTTATAAATACTAATAAACTATTTGCTAACCTAAAGGTCCAAAAAACTATTTACTAAACTAATTTTCATAAAATTATTAATAACAAAATAATATATAGATTAAATTGAGAAATAAAGTAATAATTATACATAGTAAATAGAAACTATAAAATGTGTGAAAAACACATGAACAATTCGAAAAGAAGCGAATATTATGATTTCTTACTAGTTGAACTCAATGTTTAATATCTATACAAAGTGTGCTATAAATTAAGTAAAAAAATTAAAGCAGTATATCAGTTCCCCCCCCCCCCCCCCAAAGTGTTCTCTTTAGAATATATGATAGAATTAGAGCAATACATAGCAAAGTTAAATGTTGTTAAAAAAAAGAGCATTTGTAAGCACAATAACAAATAAGCTATTTAACAAAATGGCAAAAGTAAATATCTGGTTCAAACAGAAAAATATTTTACCGCCTTTTCTATGTATTATATTAGAACTCCACGCACTTTTTTCTCTTTTTCATTAATTCTATCATGTTTTTCTTTCTCTTTTTTCTCCATCCCAAATCTTTTTTCAATCTCTCTTCACCCTTCATCCCAAATCTTTTCTCTCTCTCTTGTTCCTTCTTTTTTGCCTAAAAATAAATCTTTAGTTTATGCATTTTGAGGAGGATTAGAGACATCATTTAGTTTATGCATTTGAAGAGGATTAGAGACATCATTTGGGTTTTTTTCCAGTTTCATGTTTGATTAGGTTTGAGGTTTGGTTAGAAAACAGAATAAGAGGAAGTGGCGAAGCACATATGGGATATGTCTAACAATGGCCGTCGTATCATATTGCCGTGGTTATGGCAAGACGTTCGAGGCTGCTTACAATTGTTAATGTTTATGTCCTAGGATCAATTTCAATAGTGGTCTCGATCCGATTGTGGGTTTTGATTTCAACAAATAATTAGACTGGTTTGACTCCGACGAAGAAGAAAAACAAAGGCATATACAAGAAACCAGGTATGTTTTTGATCGACAAAATTACCCTTTTTAAAACACTACATGTGTATTATTTATATTGATGTAAATAACACTTTACATGTGTTTGTATATTAAACATAGTCTTGACATATCATTGAAGAGTATGATAAAGTATAGGCACTATAATTTTCAAAAAAAAAAAAGTATAGGCACTATAAATCTATAATACGCAATAGATCTTCAGACTATAAACTAATATTTTTCCTAACAATTTAACTGTCTAAAATAATAAATATATCAAACATTTTCACAGATAATATAAACACATGTATATATAGTTAAATATCAAGTTATTTATTTTTGTAACATGTTAAAATACTTTTTTATTATATCAAATACGAAGATATACTTATTAGATCAATTTGGTTTAATAGTTTTTGTAGATTTTTGGGAGAAAAGGAGAGAGAGAGAGAGTCGTGAGAATAAGAAAAATATGTAATGATAAATATTGCATCTAATGCAATCGACATTAATGATTAAACTATCACTTTCCTCCACTCTCACGGTTTCACCTATGTTTTTTTTTTACTTGTTTTGGTGAATAACAAAAAAATTATATTTAAAAAAGTAATATAGAGAGAGATAGAAAGAGATAGAGAGAGAAATTGGAGAGATAGAAAGAAATAGAGAGAGAAATTGATTATGGGGTAAATTATATATATTTTTTTATAGTTATTCACCGATTATTTTTTTTTTTTTCGGTCTCACCTATGTTACTTACATGGACATGCTGTTTTAATTTTTTGAGTAATTTCTTTTGTCAAATTTTCAAAGTAAATATCCAGTTTGCTATTTGCCTAATCAAATATCCGGATATTTTTTTGTTACCAAATCCTCTCTAAAAAAAACATAACTAAGTTTATTGTTAAATTTTTTTTTTTTTTAAATATGATTCATATGCAAAGATGTCAAAATTAATGTTTTCGGTGCAATATACTATAACAAAATGAAATTGCCTAACAGTCGCAGTAGTCACGGAGTGGTGACATACATGAAGTGTCTGACAAGGACGACAATAGAAGCTGCCCTCTTCTTTCATTTTTATTTTTTCCTCTTTTCACATTATCAATCTTTATATTATCTTTCTAATTTTGTAAATATTTTCCCCAATATTCACATTTATCTTCTCTCTATATAAACCACACTAAGTTTACATCTCTCTCTTACAAGGGCTGCTGTTTGGAGCAACAAAACCCAAATTAAAAGACTTGGCCGGGAAATAAAAACGATGCCGGCGAGCAACACACCGTCCCTCACCATCTTTCTCCTCTTCCTCGGTTTACTCCGGTTCGATTCATTTCCCAGTATAGAAGCAGCAACCGGGAAATTAGCTTCGGTTCCGGGAGTATACGTGTTCGGAGATTCGTTGGTCGATGCCGGAAACAATAATTACTTACCATTTTCAGTATCCAAAGCAAATTATCTACCCAACGGCATCGATTTTCCAGGCAAGATAGCCAACGGAAGATTCTGTAACGGCAAAAACGCCGCCGACGCTATCGGTGAGTTTTATTTTATTTATTCTACGGTGTCATTTTTTTCTTTCCGGTTTGGGTATGGAATGAAATTAGTAGACGTGCTTGCCCACTAAAATTAAATATATTCACTCATAATTAAAAAAAATGGTTAGACGTTCGTTGAAAAACAATTTTCAAAAGTTATCTCTGTTGTTGGGGTCATCTTCTATTTACTTGTGCTTCTTCTGTGCTTTCGTTTTTCGCATCTAGTCGTAGTTTGCTCTCGTTCATTTTTGTAACTTTTGTCTCAAACGAAAAATTTGGTATAAAATTTAACATTTAAGCAAAAAAAAAAAGGTACACGTAGTTGTAAGAATTAGCTGTCAATATATGTATATAATTCGAAATTGTTGCTATGAGATTCTGTATTTCTTTTACAGGAGGAGCATTGACTTGATTATTTTTTGAGAATTTTTGAATTTATTTTACATGAACATTGACTTGATTATTTTTTTGAATTTATTTCTATATCTGGGCTTATTGCATTTTTTTTACTTTGTCAAGCTGCGTTATATAACTCAATATTATTATCATTATCGAGTTTTATTATGTACTACTTGTTATTATACTTTTTATCACGTTAACTTTATGCTATTATTGTTGATTATTTAGTATAGCGTATACATTAATATATATTATTGTTATATTTATTATATTTCCACATTAATACAATTACTATTCATATATTTAATATTTTAGCATGTTAGAAATATTAATATTGTGTGAATATTTTATCTTTCTCATGTATTTACTCTTCCAATGTTCTCAGTTGACTTCAATAAAAATACAAATTCTTAATTAACATTGAAAAATCAAGAGTTTTATAAAAATAAAGTTAAATATCCAAAAGTATTTTTGATTAATTAGAATATAAAATATTGTTTAACTCACGTAATATCTAGTCAACAATTAAAAAACTCTTTAATTTATATGAATGTTTTGAAAAATAATATTATGAACATTAATTGATTTGTTTAAATGTAACTTTAAATTATTGAGAATGACACGTGTCATCTCTACATCAACCAAAAATGATGATGTGGCACTCATATGGAGAGAGTTGGCCATCTTTTATATAATAGATTTGATTCAAATAATAACATGCTAAAATCCCCAAAAATATGGGTCTACAATTTGCAATAATTTTTGTGTGAATGTATTTTTTGTGGTGTAGACAAAGTATTAATCATTTGGTCAACTGCTGAATATTTGAGTTTCCATAATTGTGCGTGTTTGTACATTTATTTACTTGAGTTTTTTTTTTTGAATTAACCGTAAACATTTTGGACTATAATCTTCTTCAATATTCGGAATTAGCATTTTTTATATTTCGATTTAAAAAATATACATCTGTCCCAAATGAGGTTTGCACCACACTTACTCTATACGTGGTTGTTGAATACGGAAAGTCAACAAGTGAACGATCTTAAAGATATTTGTTCAGAGCCTGAACAGTTTCTCTTTCTCCTTATGTTCGAGAGAATCTTCATGACCAAGCCGGTACGCCACTTCCCATCGGAGCTCATGCTTCAGAATCAAGCCAATTCTTCACACTAACCACATTTGATCAGTGGCCATCTGTTTAATTTGCATCATTCGTTCTGATGTCACCATTCGAACTCTTAATGTTTTCGGTGCAGTTCATTGTTGTAAAATGAAATTGCCGTGGTTTGAGATTCGTTGTTTGTTGTAAAATGAAATTGGACACAAGATATGAAGAGGCGTTTATCAAGTGGTTTGAGACTCGTGGTTAATTTGTATTAAGTTCTAATTTACGATAAAGTATGAAAAGTCACACTTTGATGTAAAAACATTTTTTTTGTGTAAATAGATTTAACATTCACTTCAAGAAAAAAGTGAAATTGCCGTAAAAAGTAGCAGGATATACCACGAAGGAGTGACATGAACTCTCAGACAATACCTCAATTCTTCATTTTTTATATATGTTCCTCTTTTCACATTATTAATCATAATTAATTTTGTAAAGCAATATTCGTCATACTAACATGTCCTTTCTATATAAACCAAACAAAGTTGTGCATCTCTCTTACAACTCCAAAAGCCCCGGAGCCTGGAAATTAACAAAGAATAGAAAGATGCCCGCGAACAACATATATGTTCCTCACCGTCTTTCTCCTTTTCCTCGGTTTACTCCGGTTCCATTATATTCCCGGTTTAGAAGCAGCAACATTGGCTTCGATTCCGGGAGTATATGTGTTCGGAGATTCGTTGGTTGATGCCGGAAACAATAATTACTTACCATTTTCTTTAAGAAAAGCTACTTATCCACCTAACCGCATCGATATTCCTAACAAAATACCCACCGGGAGATTCTGTAACGGCAAACACGCCGCCGATGTTATCGGTGAGTTACTTTTTTCCGGTGTCATATTTTTTTATCCTTTAAAATTAAATATGTTCACTCAAATAACTTTTTAAAAATGGTTAGACGCAGTGGAGCCGGAACTTTTTTCTATCGGGGACAAAAAAAAAATATTAAAAAACTTAATTTATGAATTACCAAAAAATATGATTTGTTCATCTCATCAACAAAAATAGATAAAAATTTGAGAATAAAAGTGTAGATGCTAGGGAAAAAGTTAAGAAAAAACGTAAAGTTGACGATAACAAAAAAAAAATTGTACAAAAGCTAACGAAAAATAAATGGCTTTTCATAAAAGAAAATTGGGTTTTTAAATATTTTGTTAGCTAACAACTAATTGAGATCCATAATTATTCAATGGATTTAAAATAAAACTGAGCCCAAAATCAAAATAAAACCATGAGCCCAAATAAAGTTTTTGTTTTTAATGTTTTTATTTTTTTTTAATGGGGTCAAACAATAAAAATTGGTAGGGTCATAATATTTTTAATTAAACAAAAACATGAATTTTTAAAAAATAGGTGGGGTCAGCTGACCCCTTCCTCTCCACCTGGCTCCGTCCCTGGTTACACATTGAACATTAAAAAAAAAAGAAATAAAAATTACATGTTATAATTGTAACAATTAGTCGGCAATATACATAATTGCGAAATTGTTGCTATGTATTGTAATTGTAACCAAATTTTTTTTTTTTATTTGAGTAAATTTTTGGAATAAATTTTAGTTTGTTTTTTTGTTGGTTAGCTGAGAAATTTGGTTTACCGTTACCGCCGCCATATCTCTCGCTATGCTTACTAAAAAGGAACGCGAGAGAGGCCACCGCCGTGACAGGTGTTAATTTTGCTTCCGCAGGTGCCGGAATCTTTAATAGCGATGATCAAACTACTGTAAGATATTATTTTTTCTTCCGTGGTTTATTAAAATGATTTGAAAAATCCTGAAACGAGTGAAATAGAATATTCTCATTATCAGAAGTAATTTGGTTAAACATGTAATAAACCGAAAAACCAAACAAAAAGGTGTATTGAGCAATAGATCGACCACATGTGTAGACCAACAATTTGTTTGTTAATTAATGTTTTACTTAAAAATATCTCAGGGACAAGCGATTCCTTTATCACAGCAACTGAACAATTGGATCTCTATTCACGAAGAACTCACGAAAAAGCTTGGACCATCCGAAGCAAAAATTCACATATCAAAATCTCTATTCGTAGGTAGCAACGATATTTTGGATTATTATGGATCCTTGGAACTTCGACAAAAGAGTAATCCTCAACAATATATGCAATCAATAGCCAATAAATTCAAAGAGCAATTGAAGGTAACAAAAACAAACAATCAAAATATGAAGATTCTGTGTTCTTGGTCATTATATATACATATCTGACTAAGTTTATTTGAGGATATTATATTAACAGACAATTCACGAGGCTGGAACGCCTAGGTTATTAATAATCGGGGTAGCACAACTCGGTTGTGCACCGCAGAAAAGAGAGAAGAACACGACGATCCATGAATGCAATGAAGAGGCAAACATGTTTGCCTCTTTGTACAACGAAGCTTTAATAAAGATGCTGCAAGAACTCAAAGAAGAGTTGCAAAGCTCAATGACTTACTCCTACTTTGATATTTTCAAGTCCATACATGACATTAGCTCCAACCCTGCCCGTTATGGTACGTTGAGAATACGTATTTATATTTTGGATCTTAAATTTGGTTATCACGAATAAAAAAACATGTATGTATTGCATTGAGCCAATGATGAAACCGAATTTTTCGAGTTTTGGTAGGATCCTAGAATATGGATCAATATAATCTACTTATTTTCGGAAGTCCATGATTCGTCAAATGGTATCATCACCAAGCCAATATATATGTCTAACATAGAAAAAAAAAAAAAAAAACGCTGTCGTTTTCTAACTTCAGGTTTAGCTGACGCAGCGTCGGCGAGTTGTGGACGTGGGAAACTAAATGCGGATGTTCCTTGTCTGCTTCCGATCCCGAGGTTTTGTTCGGAACGAACAAAATATCTCTTCTGGGATTACTACGGTCATCCCACAGAAGCTGGTGCTCGTGTTATTGTCGATCTTATGCAGGCCCGGCCCTGATAATTCATGGACCGCAAGTAAAAATTAATTATGGGTCTGTGAATTGGTATATTAAAGAGATTTTGTTTCAAAAAAAAATTTTAATGAGCTGAAGAAAATCGAACTCACCACCTTTTACTTACAAATTGTTGCGCTCAACCATCTAACCTAAAGGATTTTTTCTAAAAAAGTGGCCGATAATTTACTTATTGTAAGAGGGGCCGCAAGCACCTGCTTGCTTTGCTTGGCCTCAGGACCGGCTCTCATCTTATGTTTGCTGATGATTCACAATACATGTTTCCGTTAAGTATCTCTCAGTTGGTCTCTCCATGATCAATATACCGGGGCGTTGTTTTACATAATCAACTAGACAAATGGCGTTGTTAAGAACGTACCGTAATAGAAACGCCTCGATCCGCTGTATATGCCTTGCTGTTACTACTTACTGTCAAGAATGAAAGCTGGTGTTTTTAGATTACTCTTATGTTATTTCCGTTTAATTAATTAGCTTATCATCTTTGCTTCGATCAAGGTCCCCTAATTTACCCAATTGCCCCAAATCTCTTCAAGTTCATCTAATTCACCTGCTTCTCCATCAAGCTTCAATAAAGCCTTAAATCTCAAAATCATTTCCCAAAATGGGTTTTCGCAGTTAAAGTTGCCACCTTTGGTGTGGTATGACAAACAAAAATCTGTCACTTTTTTTTTTTGCAAATTAACCATGATATATATTATATTGATTGAAAAGTCGCACCCTACTGGTTGAAACCTGAGAATTCAGTCCCTCCCATTGTGCTCAATTTCATGTAAGGTCCGACGTTTTAAATTTTAATTGACAACAACACCCAGCTTATTTTATAAGTTTTGTGATTAATTAGTTAAGTAAATTAACCGTTTGGACTTCGGTGATCACGATTTACTATTTTACCCAGTTACGAAAAAATATTGTTTTTAATTTAAATATATCGTAGAGAACAAGAATAGCAGAGGATTTGTGTTGCGCTCTCCCATATACACGGAACATCACGGTATAATGGTATCATATACAGAGTAACCTAATTGAAGGGTTTTATTGATGAAGAAGCATCTGAACAGTCTCTTGATGAGGAAGTAATCTAATCAAGGGTTTCTTGATAAGGAAGTAATCGAAAGGTATTCTTGATGAGGAGGACGTAATTATCGAAAGGTTTATTGATGATAAAGCTATAGAAACATTAAATGCCATTGCATGAGCAAGGCTGGGCATTTTTGTCGTCACTGACCGTATTTGGCAGACATGCCACATGACAATGTACTTGGTGTAGAAGCAAACCCCATTTCCGTGATTTTCTATTGGTCCAATGTTTAATTCATTCCAATTACTTTTAATCAACGCAACCATCAAGTTAAAACACCTGACCGGCTATTGGGCTATTGCAAAGACTCCGCAACGCAGAAAAAGATCTAAGAGATGGAGGAAGAACTCAAGAGCTTCGTCAAAGTATGGGTTTCTGCGATAATCTCTGTATCGTACTGTTACTATATATCATCCAGAATCAAAGCTGGTCTGCTTCGATTACTCTCTATTATTCCCGTATGTGCTCTCTTCTTCGTTCTCCCTCTATTCTCTTCCTCGAGGCATTTCGCTGTGATCACAGCGTTTTGCCTCCCAGGGATTGCCAAATTAAAGCTCATCCTCTTCGCCTTTGGCCAAGGTCCTCTTTTCCCACTTCCATCAAATCTCACCCAGTTCATATGCTTCACTTGCTTGCCTATCAGGCTTCAACAAAGCCCTAAATTTCCCCCATCCCATAACCATTTCTCCAAATGGGTTTTCGCCATTAAAGTTTCGATATTTGGTGTTCTTTTAAAAGTGGATTGTTACAAACAAAATCTACCACAAATTCTTCTGCTAGGTTTCCGTCCTATGTATTTGTACTTGAAACTTGAGATTATATTAGACCTCATCAAATTTCTGGTCGGTATAACTCTTGGGTGCGACCTGGAGCCACAATTCAACGAGCCATACTTAGCAACATCTCTTCAAGACTTCTGGGGCCGCCGCTGGAACCTAATGGTTTCATCAATTATTAGGTCAGGAGTCTACGCTCCTGTGCGGCGAGTCTGTGATACACAGAGTTTTAACCCTATAAAATAACTACTGCAAGTGCACAGCAATGTCGTAGTATTTAGGGATCGAATCCACAAGTTCCAAAGGCTACACTACGATTCTTTAGACCAAAATTAAGCTAAGACGAAGATATGGTTTGTTGGTGCAATGTAAAAACGAAAATAGCAATTAAAAACGGTTAAAGATAAATAAAACAAGCGTTAGGTCAAGGGCAATTCGCAGGAATTCAGAGATCACGAATCAGACAATTATTCAGGGAATGGATTATGAACCGTTCTAGAACTCAAAACACAGTTGTATAATCAATCCACCGTCGTGGTATCAATTACTTTGTCTAACAACCTAAGTATCTAAACTGTCGTTTGAACTTAGAATTCTAGACAAGCATTAATTTCGAGTTTGATATGTTCACAAAACGCCTTAACATCAGCTTTCGTTGGCTAAGGACGTTTTGCTCATCTATGTTCTTTCAGGCTTTTAAACAAACACTTTTGATGCGTTAAACAACCTAAGATCAGAAACTAGGTAGCTAATCAAGTTTCAGCAATGAGATCAACAATAGATGAAGAAACCA
>JAHZTW010000002.1:51467335-51580329 GCA_020283515.1 Alliaria petiolata
TTTTTTTTTTGATTTTTCGTGTTTCTTTTTTTTTTGAAGACCCGAAACACTTAAAACCAAAATTAAAAGTTAGAAAACTAAAGAACAATGAAATATATACACTTACCAGTGGGTTGCCGCCCACTAAGCGCTTGTTTAAAGTCTTTAGCTAGACTTTGGATGCCGGAATCAGTCAGGTGGAGCATGAGAGCTTGTTTCAAAATAAGCTCCACATTCAGACATAGATAGCTTCAAAATTCTGTGCAGCAGTCCGTTCACAGCATCTTGTCCTTTCTCCTTCATCTCAGGTGTAAGAATTGCTCTAAACTTGGAGAAAGGCTTTGGAAATCTTTTGCACTTCACCTTATACTCAATTGTGTGTCCATCACAACTCTGAGGTATCAAAGTCAGTTGAGGATCTCCCTTGATCTGTTTGCTCTTCACTCTCTCAGTCGTTGTTACTTTTTTAGTGGGTGCCTGTGGGATCATGTGAGGATTTCCACCTATAACTTCATCAGCTGCACTCTTAGCACAAAATTTCTCCTCAGGAACAACTGCTAGCTTATCTCCTCTGACCGCAGTAATCCAAGAGACGTGGTTGGGAGATCCACTAGTAGGGATTGCCTTGTAGAAAACCTTTTTGGCAATGTTAGAGAATGAGATCCTCTTATTAGGCAAATCGACAATCGCACCCACCGTGGCCATGAATGGTCGCCCAAGAATCAAAGGTATATCAGAGTGGTCAGTCATCTCCACAACCTGAAAATCAGTAGGTACTAAACAATTTCCCACTTGAATAGGTAAATCGAAAATGGTACCATATGGAGTTGTTGTGGAAGAGTTGGCGAAAGTGAGTGTCATCTGAGGAGGTTTCATGTCAACTATTCTCAACCTCTCAGCGATATCCTTTGACATCAGATTCACACTAGACCCAGAATCACATAGAGATTGTGTAAAATCAACTCCTGCAATAGAGCATGGCACAACAAACTGTCCAGGGTCTTCTACCTTAAGCAATCGCCTCAATGAGGGTGGTGTACTCCTTGCTTTGCTAAAGAGTTCCTCAATCTCTTCAAGACTCTCGCTGCATGAGTTAAAGAAATCACACAAGGGATAACTCTCCCAAGCTTCAACAAATGAGACTTCACGCGAGATCTTTCGCACCATCTTGTTAAAACCAGCCAGCTTCTCTTCACTAATAGGTTTCCTAATGTATTTGGATGGGATTGGGTATGGTACCTTAGGAATGTATGGCGGTGGAGCTGTGTGCAGGAACCTCTCATCTGAATCATCAACAGTCTCAGCAGTTTCTTGTGCATCCAACGTCTCCATTGGTTCCGGTGCAATCTCTATCACCTCTGGAATCATCACTGCATTACAATGAACTTTGTGTTGCTCAACTCTTCCTGGAAGATTACCATGTTGTCGCTTACTAGCTTCCGCGATCTGAGCAACTTGAGTTTCTAGGTTCTTCACATGAGCGCTCACTGCTTCGTACTTGTTGTTGAGATCATTGTACATGCTATCCACCTTGACATTTATTGCAGTAGCAGACTGTTGTTGGTTTAGCAGGAGCTGTTGCATAAGGACTTTGAGCTCGTCATTCGTCGAACTCGCAGGAGCTTGGAATGGAGCTGGTGTTGTTGTCTGGAAGGTGTTAAAAGGTTGTTTCTGCTGAAATCCACCCTGAAATCTGTTTTGACCCTGAGTGAACCCCCTGTTTTGCACATACCCCTTTCCATTCACAAAGTTCACTTCATGTTGTGCATCAGTCTCATCTGTAGCAAAGTTCATTGCATTTGCTCCATCTTCACAGAATTGCACACCTCTCTGGTTTGCCTTCAACAATAGATTCACCTTCGCATTCAGCTCATCAAACTTTTGTGATTCAACACTGTTGACACGTCTAGACCGATCATATTCAGGGCAGCGATTGTTAGAACTTGCAGCCAAGTTCTCTATCAGTTGGTATGCTCCTGTGATACTCTTGGTCATAAAGTCTCCATTGCTTGCAGCATTGAGATTATGCTTGTAGTTCCAATCAACTCCATCATAGAAGATGGTAAGAAGCTGCTCATCTGAGTACCCATGATGAGGACACTCCCTGCGGTACTCTTTGAATCTATCCCAAGCCTCACAGAAAGACTCTCCTAAAAGCTGCTCGAAAGAAGTGATCTTGTTCCTCAATGAAGCTGTCTTGGACTTGGTGTAGAAGTGATCCAAGAAAGCAGCTCTGGATGCATCCCAAGTCCGCAAAGATCCAGGAGGTAGGGACTTGAGCCATCTCTGTGCCTTATCCGCTAAGGAGAACGTGAAGAGTTTGCACTTGATGTAATCAGCAGGTACTCCATTTGACTTGGTGGTGCCGCAAATCTCTTCAAAGTTTTCTATGTGATCCATTGGGTTTTCAGCAGGCAACCCATGGAACATGTGCTGCTTCACTAGAGCGATTATCTGCGGTTTGATCTCATAATCTGCCCTTTCAGGAGGGGGTGGACAGATTGCAGCTCTGTTCTGGTAGAAGGTGTGAGGGGTATCTACATCCCCAATAGCACGCGGCTGTTGTTGCTGCAGTTGTTGTTGTTGCAGGAGGAGCTGTAACTGTTGTTGCACATTTTGAAGTTCTGCAGCTTGAGCAGCTTGAGCTTCAGCAAGTGCTTGGTTGTCTTGTACGTCTCCCATGATGACGTGAGTAGACTTCTGTTTTCTGGCCTTGTTGTTAGTTCTTTCTGCCCTTGCAAGTTCTTGGTTATCGAGACGAAGAAGGTTGTCAGAGCCTTCACTTCTTCTCTGCATACACCTGAAACACACAAGAGAGAAAGAGAAAAGTTAGTGAATCTTAGACTAAATTCCAATCTTAGATTCGAAGGTAACACACTTGAAACTTGGCAACGGCGCCAAAAACTTTTCATTGCACCAACAAACCAAAAACTTGATACACAGAGTTTTAACCCTATAAAATAACTACTGCAAGTGCACAGCAATGTCGTAGTATTTAGGGATCGAATCCACAAGTTCCAAAGGCTACACTACGATTCTTTAGACCAAAATTAAGCTAAGACGAAGATATGGTTTGTTGGTGCAATGTAAAAACGAAAATAGCAATTAAAAACGGTTAAAGATAAATAAAACAAGCGTTAGGTCAAGGGCAATTCGCAGGAATTCAGAGATCACGAATCAGACAATTATTCAGGGAATGGATTATGAACCGTTCTAGAACTCAAAACACAGTTGTATAATCAATCCACCGTCGTGGTATCAATTACTTTGTCTAACAACCTAAGTATCTAAACTGTCGTTTGAACTTAGAATTCTAGACAAGCATTAATTTCGAGTTTGATATGTTCACAAAACGCCTTAACATCAGCTTTCGTTGGCTAAGGACGTTTTGCTCATCTATGTTCTTTCAGGCTTTTAAACAAACACTTTTGATGCGTTAAACAACCTAAGATCAGAAACTAGGTAGCTAATCAAGTTTCAGCAATGAGATCAACAATAGATGAAGAAACCACAAGATAATTCCCTATCTATGTCTAATTCAATGATTCATAAATTCCCTTGAAAACCCTAAACCTAACTATGGATCTACTCAGACATGGAAGCAGAGAACAAGCAAAGAGATGAAGAGAAATTCATTATCAATAAATAAGAAATCCAAAGGGGTTCAGAAATCTTCTCCAAAGATGCAGCAACTCGTCTCCCCAAGCTTACAAATCACAAAACCCAAAAGTATGAATAGAATAGAAAGCGTTGGCCTAAACAATGGCCAAAGATAAGTATTTATAGGTCTAATCACGTTCTGGGTCGAAATCCACTCCAAAACCAATCGAAAATAGGAAAAACCGAAATTTCCTTTTCTTCTGCGTAAGTGAACCGGTCGGTTTGGGGTCGGATCGATCGATCCAATATTAGATCGATCGATCTAAAAAGCTCCTGGAAATCTTCGGCAATTGGATCGATCGATCCAATTTGGAACGATCGATCTAAAAGCTCTCGGTCAGCTTGCGGACTTTAGATCGATCGATCCGAGGGTGGAACGATCGATCTAATTTCTCTCGGTCGGGACGTCAACTTTGGATCGATCGATCCAAATGTGGAACGATCGATCCGCCCTCCGGAAATGCCATCTTCTTGCTCTTTTGCTCCCGATCCTTCTTTCCGTGCCTTAGACTCAATCCAAACGTGTTTCCAACCTGAAATGACTCTAAAAATATAGAAAAGACTCGAAAACCCTTTTAAAATAATAGTTAGAATGTGTTAAAAACGCAATACATCAGTCTGTGGGCGCCTAATGAGCTCCGACCATGCTAGATTGATGGGTTTTCTTGCGGCGTTCATCGTATCAGGCGTGTTTCACGAGCTTCTGCTCTTCTATTTAACTCGTGAGACACCTTCATGGCAGGTCACCGTGTTCTTTGTGCTAAATGGGGTTTGCACGGTGGTGGAAATGGCGGTGAAGAAAACGAAGTTTGCGCGGCGGTGGCAGGTGAGACCAGTGGTCTCTTGGCTGCTCACCATGGGGTTTTTGGTTGTGACCAGTGGTTTGCTGTTTTTCCATTAATTACGCAGTATACACATCTTCATCTGCATTCCTTAGTGAACACGTTTCTTTGCTTTGCATTTTTTTTTTTTGTTTGTTAGGTTGCTCAATCAAATTCCAGTGTCCTGGTTGATAAGAAAGTCTTTAATTTGTAAAGTCCACGTTATTTTCAGTTTTAATTAAAAAAAAGTCAGAAAAGTGTCCCCTAAATCTTATGGTTTAAATTGTTGAGTATAAATTGAATGTAAATTGTATAGCCGAACTACTTTTCTGTAGTAATCGACTGATCTTGTCTAACAACTTATAAGAAGCAGGCAAGCAGCCACCGCAGTCAAAATAAATAAACAAACTTTTAATGTGTTACGTACAGAAGAAGCTGCGTTGATATTAGATTAACCTTATATGTGTTTTACACGACTGAAACGAACTTTGGATCAAAGTCGACGCAAAAGCAGGTTCGCTGTCTGAATATTCGTAATTCCATTTCTGTAGCTGTAAAACCACATACATGCCCCTAATTTTCTATTTGGTCATTCCGGTTACTTATTACACACCCCAAAACCAAGTTGAAACTTTTATCAGGTTTTACGAACGTAACATCGGAGTGTTGTGGACGTGTGAATTTAAAACCGGAGCTTCCTTGGCTTCTCTTTCCATCGCAACAATTGTTCGGACATGACCAATTATATCTTCTGGAATCTCTACGGCCATCCCGCTGCACTATCGTCTCGATCTTATGTTTACTGCAGTACATGGTCGGACCAAACCTAAAGTTTGAAAAATAATGATTCAATCTAGACCAAACGTTCATACACGATATTCTATCATAATTGGTCGAGAAAAAATCGAGCTAACACAAAATCTCTAACCGATGGATGACTTACTCGCTAATGCAAACATGAAAACTTCATTACAGCATGTACACCGTCCGCACCGATCTTCTTCTGTTTACTCTAGTTGAATTTTATTATCCGATTTAGCGGTAGTGACAGGAAAATTGATCCCGGTTTAGAGCATGTATACCCCTCCAAAACCATATACCACAAAACGGCATCGATCATCCCCGACAACAAAAGCCCACCGAAAGATTCTTCAACGTAAGATCTTTTAGTTTTCTTTTCTCCGGCGTGATTTTTTTTTATCTTTTTTTAATTGAAATTGGTAGTGTGTGCCGTGTGGGTTGTCAGACCACGATGGGTGGTCATGGAATCGTGATACTGTATTTAGATATCGTGACTTACAAGTTACAAGCCATTAAAATATATACTGTATATTCTTTTTCTGTTTTTTTCTTCAAAATATTGATTACCGAAATTAACATATTATATGGTTAGACGACGTTAATAATTGAATTTAAAACTTATAGGTATACGGATTACAATTAATTGGTTATGTGTAATCAAACATTGTAATAAGATTTG
Organism: Alliaria petiolata; assembly: GCA_020283515.1. NCBI lineage: Eukaryota > Viridiplantae > Streptophyta > Magnoliopsida > Brassicales > Brassicaceae > Alliaria > Alliaria petiolata. The sequence continues at coordinate 51,473,276 of JAHZTW010000002.1, forward strand.
AGATGTTATTAAATGTCATTAAACTGTAAACGTATGTAATCCATGCATCAATTAAATTTCATTAAATAACTTCCGAGATTTTGAATTTCTTTTGCCAGAGTAATGACGTTTGAGTGTCTTTGGAAAATGGTTTTCTTGACTATCACGTAATTTAATCAGAAAGACAGAAGCTAATAATTAAAAAAAACAAAATATGCGGTGAGCGTGGATCGAACACGCGACCTTCAGATCTTCAGTCTGACGCTCTCCCAACTGAGCTATCCCCGCAACTTGTTAAATGCTAGTTAATATTCAAATTATCATCTAAAAGTCAATTTTTATCATCTAAAAAGTCATTTCTTGCTTTTAAACTTAATCTTCCGGAGAAATACGAATAGCTTCTTCTTTGATATCACTTGTTCGTAGTTGATCAACATCTTGAAATGGCAATGCTACTTGCTAGCTAGGATCGTGATCTAAGGTCCATAGACACGAAAGTGATGGGCTTAGGTAATATTGATATGGACTATTTGTAGGAGTGAATAATATTTATCGTTTTCTCGTGATCTGTCCCAAGATACTCTCTCAACTTTTAAACATTTGTATACAACAAGAAAATTACACTATGCAAATTATTCAAATATCCAATTCCAAACACTTGATCATTCAATTTTATAAAATAAACGCGATATCTGTTAATGACGTCGTTATATCACTACCCAAATTTAAATACGGTAAAATGCATTTTGTTAACAGAGTGATGGCCATCTAAACTACTCCACTTTATAACACAAATCATCAACACATAATCAATCCGAAACCTATGTGCTACTGGCTACTGTAATCAACATTACTAATCACATGCCTAAGAAGTATTAAGATTTAATAGACTTAAGATTTATATATAAAATAAAAATAAAAAAATAAACCAATTTGATTAGCATCCCTAGTTGATAGCAACGTTGAGTACTCATCACAAATGCAAATATGAACTTCCCTTAAGAGAGCTGAAATAAATATTCAACTTCACCCGTTGACTTGATTCCCCCATAAAAAAACATAGAACTTTACCCGAATTGTTGAATTTTTACAAAAATAAGTTTGGCCCATTTCAACATTAGAAAATGAGTATATTTTGACAAGAATACAACAAATTTGTGATATAAAGGACATATTGATGTCTTTTGGGTCAATCATGAGCCGGTTAGGGAAATTGGATAGTACGACATATAACCACCGGACAACAATGATGCAAAAGAAACCTATCAACTTTACATGCAGAAGTGGACGTATTAATTTGGGCGATGCTATACCTATGAGATAAACGGATCCAAAGAATTTGTATTGAGACAAATTGCTTAAATCTTATTCAGATGTTTGAGGATTCCGTAGACTGCCCAACTTTTAGATCAGAACTAGACTATTTGTATTCGCTAAGAGTCTCTTTTGAGAAATGTATTGTTAAATTTATTCCTCGTAGTCAAAATGTATGTGTCGGCATTTTTGTTAAATGGACAAGAATACGATGTTTTTTATTTTCTCATGTTACTGAGTTAGTGGAAGCGGAATTTTTGGAAAAAAAAATCATGTAAGGGACTAAATAGGATAGAAATCATCTGCTTCATCCAAATTTTCTGATTTTTTTTGTAAAGATTCATCAAAACGAATTTACCATAGGCGACGGTCTGGATTGGTCAATCTCACCATATTAAATTCCATTACCATAAATTGAATATGTGCAAAAACATTATTCTATCTCATTTGTTTGGGTACTAAATCTAGAAAAACAAAAAAAGATTTAAATATTTACAAGTGTCTTCGTAAATTCGCCTGCTTGCTTCTCCATAAGCGACTTTCCTCTAGAATCTCTTTCCCCCTCGTTGATCTCACTTTCTTCTTCGTCTTCTCATTTTCCCTTTCAAGTTTTCAATGCCGTGTCGTTGACAACGCGCAGCTTATTAACTTGCGCACGTACTGGTGCGCACGATAATGGACACGGCGCCGCCGTCCTTCGTCTCCAAAGCTAGAACCGCCTTCAATTCCGCCGCGGCTAAAGCGGAGCGCGTCTTCACTGAACTCAAATCCGATCGAGGTAATTTCTCTCTCTCTCTATCTCTCTCTTCCTTTAGCTTCCGCTTCAATTTACTTATTTTTTTTTATTTTTTTCTAATGTCCATTTACTAAAATTTGACTGATGCATAGACGCTTGTCGCTCGACCTCTGATTTTATCCCTTTTCTCCTGTTTTAAATCCCTTTTTTCGTTTTGATTAAATCAAATTCTATTTTGGGTTCTCTAATTCAATTCTATTTCTATTGTTTTTTTTTGTCTTTCTCGAGTCAAATTCAATTCTATTTCGGTATTCTTGTTGTGTTTTGTGTGTGTGATGTTCATTTGATTTACTTGAGTGTTGTTTTAATTGGAATTGTTGAAGAGGAGGAGAAGCAATCGGAGAAGAATGAGAGTGACCCTAAGGTACATTCATTGCACACAAAACAATTATGGAATCGTCTTGGGATATGGAATAATAGATTCGTTTTCAGAAAAAAATCTGAGGAAAATTTATAGAAAAATAATATCAATGATGTGAAGATTATACATTTTTGAAGGATCTAAGCTGAAATTGAATTTTGAATTTTGGGATTGGAAGTAAGCTAGTCACTTTCTTGTTCACTTCGGTAAGAGGAAATATTGCAGAACATGGATATATGTTTGTTTTGGATGATGAGATAAAGAAAAGAAAAAAAAAAACAGTTTATTTGAGCCATTTGGATATTTGTTGAAACTTTCCAGAGCTTTCGAATTTCATGATGAAGTAGAATGCTATGTGAGTACTATTGTCCATTGGTACATGTTTTAGTTTCTGCTAACTGGAACTGTTGCGCACAGAAGGAGAATGAAGTGAAGCCTCAGGGATGGAGAACTGCGCATATTAGGAAAAAGCAAGAGTGGCAAAATAAACTGAAAAACTTGAGAATTGGGAAGAAAGAAGCCGAAGACAAAGAGAAGGTTGAGGATTCAAGTTCAGCCATGGCTGCACCTTTCTATGACGAAAATTTATTCATTCTTAAAGCAAAGCAAGAACAAGAAGCCAAGGTATTAATGATCTACCTTTTCAAATCACGTTTTGCTGCTATTTGCCTCTCCGCGGTTGCATGATTATATTTTCTTCGAATGCCAATTTATAGGCATCTGATGTCGGCTACTTGGTAGAATCTCTAAATGCCGTTGATGTGAACAGTATTCCTCGGGCATCCATTGTGAAGCAGCTGGCTGTAGCCGTCGAGTGAGTCTTGATACAAGAGTTTTAACACATTTTAAATCTTTCATGTAGTTTCTAGCTATAAAGTTTTCAAAAAGTTCAATGATACTCACTGAGATCTTCTGTCACTGATATTTACAAACTTTTCTGTACTCTCGGGCTAAAGCATTTTGCGACGTTTCGCTCTTCTTTCTCATTATGTCCTTATGGCTTCTTTTCTTCTTTTTTTTCAGAGCGGGAAAAAGGGCTAAGACTGTGAAAGACTTTGTTGCATCGTCTGGAAGTTCATCACCAGTGAGGGAGAGGGGGGGCTTGAGCCTCTCTGCCATGAGATCGCTGGTTCTTGGTGAAAAGGAGGATAAACTTGGTTTTGATTCAGGGGATGAGGAAAAACTTGTCTCTCTAATAAATGCCTTGTTTAATGTTGGTAGGTTTGCCTTACACGGGGAAAGTTTTCTTCATCAAACTATATTCTATTTTCCCACTGTTTTTAATTTTGACAAATTATTTACAGATAGTAACTTCCTCATCAGAATGATTGTCTCTGATTTGGAGTCTCCTAGCAACAGAGCATCTTTCGCTAAAGATCTTCATGCTGGTCCCCCTGGTAGCTTTGTTGTTAAGCTAGCTGAAGTAATTGGAAGTTTTACAACACCAAGGAGAATGGCTTTGTTCTGGTGCAGGGTTGTTGATGAAGTAAGTTATTGTGTTGCAGATCTTTGGCTTTAAAATATCATTTTCACACTTCTAGTTGATAACCTCTCTCAAATTATTTACATGTGCAGTTGAGGAGATTTTGGGATGAAGAGAAACACATACCATGTATACCTGTGGACGAGAATCCCGATTTAAAAAGTTGCCTACTTCACCAATGGTTACAGGTTATAAACTGCTGTCTTACCAGGAAAGCGCGCTGTTTAGCTGCTTCTGAAGCATTAGATGCTGTGATGAGGCAAGCCAGTTCAGCCGATGAAGAGTCAGACGTTTCAGAAGCAATGGGTTCTCCGATTTCTCTTTTGTATGCTAAAAGTAACACCGGAGAGCTCATACTCCGCCTAGGCGTGGATCACCAAGTTGAGAACTTAACAATGTTGGAAACTGGTGAACTTGTGTATGCCCCAATAACGCAGGTTCGTGACTTCCGTCATAGTTGATAAAACTGTTGTTGCCTTCTCTATCTCTTAAGTCCTAGTGTTTATATCTATGTAGGAAGGTCCGCTGTTGACAGAAGATCTTATTAGAGAAACAGAGGAATTGGTACTTCGGACAGGGAGGTGAGTGCAATCGTTTATTTAATGTAGTTTTATATACAATTCAAATGCCATAGAAATATGTTTTCTATAGGTTGTGTAAATGATGTATACGGTACAAGTTAGGGATGGATCGTGTTTTGAATGTGAATTGTGAAACTTAATCAATCTGCTTCCGCATCCTGAGTTGGTGTTACTATCTGCTACTAGATGGAAAAATTATAGACATGTTATCTGGCTTAATAATATCAATCAATTCATTCATTAATATTTCAGACATTTTTCAGATATCCAATTATCTTGATAGATTATTGGATTGTTGTCTTTCTTATGGTTCAGCATGGGGGCTGGATGTTCTCAACTCTTGTCTGACATGCAGGCTTTCAAGGTGATTATTTTAAAAGTGAAAAATCTTATTGATGTTGGAATATAAGTACTTATATAAGGAAAATTTTTATGTATCTGATCTGAAAATTGATTATATTTGAACCTCTATTAGGCAGCAAATCCTGGCTGTATATTGGAAGATTTTGTGAGATGGCATTCTCCTCCAGACTGGACTGAGAATGATAACTCTTCTGGAGATGACTCTTCGCCCCTACGAGGCCAATTAAGTATCCGGATGCAGAAAGAAGGTGCGACCTTTTCTCATTTTCGTCCTTCTTTTCATGATTTACGCGTGCCTCGGTTTCTTTCTGTGGTTAAATCATAGCTGGAGTCTTTTGAGTCGTGTTCTCAACTGTCTTCCCAACTTCGATATATTATTAGGTAATTTATGGCGCGAGCTGTGGGAAACAGCTAAACCACTGCCTGCGGTTAAACAAGCACCTCTCTTTGATGAAGATTTGGCTGTGTAAGTACCCATAGCATGTCATCTTAAGCTCAGGGAAATCTGTATTTGATCGCTCATGGAGATCTTGTACGTTGCTCATCAAACTTATAACAGGGAAGGAATCTTGAATTCTTTGGAAGACATTCCAGCAGCTGAACTTTTCGAGCAGCTGTTTGTTTCTCTTGTAAGTTTCTTTTACCCCATCAGATCGAATATTCTCCTTTCTTGTATTTTCTGTATTTGTAATGTCCCTATGCAGCCCTTTTCTAGAAGAAGAGTCTTCAATTACTATGCATATTTCCTTACACTCAATTTTAGGTACTAATTACAAACTGCAGTTTGTGAACACTCGAATCCCTAAATTCATGTGAGCTAGGTTCTTTGATCTTCAGGAAAATGAAGAAACCATAGTCTCAAATGCTTTAAACTTGCTCTGTGTTAAACGGTTGTCGATGATCATACAACTAAGATTTTAGCTATAAACAGCACTTTGACGATTGGGTTGGTTCTAAAAATTCTCAGCTTTCCCTGGGATTTGTGATGCTGGAGCCAATGTTAGCCACAAACGATGACTTGTCAAAGCTTTTCTTCGAATGCAAGGATTATGTACTCGCGATTTGCCAGGGAGGTGCATGCAGCGATAAGCTTGATGATCTCTGCCAGGTACTTACTATAGCTGTGCACATATTCAACAACTTATATACATGCTTGGAAATCTCAAAATAATGATGCAGGTATCACTTTAATAGTAGAATGTTTTAACAGATGATAAAGCCCATGTGGATATGAATATCATGAACACTAATCATAGATTCTAAATTTGTAGAACTAAAAGAGAGAAAACTAAAGATTTGGATTGGTTTTCTTTGGTTTGGTAGGTCTATGAAACGGTGGAAACAATGTTACTACGTCCAGAAGAAGTCTTAAGATCAATGAAGCAAACAGAGGACTCGCCATCAAACGGGGGCGAAACAAAACGCCGGTTCAAGCGTCTCGGTTTCATCTTCCGTGGCAAAGAACGGAACCAGAAAAGAGTTCCATCAGAAACTGAACAGAAAAGCACCGAACCGAGCCCGCGCCAATCGTTCTCTAGTCTTTTTGATGGCAAGTCGTCTCTGTTTGCAAAGAGACCTCCTAGACCTGAAAATGGGACTCTTGTCTGAATCCTTCTTTATTTATTTTATATTTGGTTTCATATGGTGTTGAGTCATTTCTCAATAGTTTTTTGTTTTTTTTTCTGGGTTTTTAGGCTGTTAATTTTGATCAATTGGTTGGTAACTGTAAATTTATCATTCAAAACATTTCTCAGGGAGAAATTAAATTTGATGAAATGGAAAATGAATAAAATGTGAAAGTAAGAAAGCTTTAGCTTCTGTAAAACATCTCTGTGTTTTCAAACTTCAAACTTTCAAAGTATCTGTTGCAGTGAGCTTCTTAAAGGAATGAACAATTAGATTGGTCAATATGGGCTACTAGGCCAATGGGCCGCTCGCTTCTATTGAGACGGTGGCGTTTTGGAGTTTTCTCTCTTTATGTTCGTATTACTGAATTTCATTTGGGGGTATTCAAATCTAATATTTGAAATGAATTGAAATGATTTGATTTTTATAAATTTTTAGATGATTTGGATTAATTATGGAAGTTAATCCGATTTGCTATTAAAATTATTAAAATTTTATAAAATTTCATCTAAAATTATGAGATTTAGATTTTTATATTTTTAACTAGAAAACTCTATCAAAACATCATAAAATCATTCAAAATTTATTTAAAATCCACATCTTAAAATACATTTTAATAACAGTGGAATAATTTTTTTAAATTACAAATAACTCTAAATTCTAGATTGAAGACACCCCCTCGTATATTCGTTTAATCAGAAAAAGAAAAATAAACACGTGTACAATCCTCTGAATTTGCCATATTCTTGTGACTTGCTCAAAGCTCAGAAAAGTCATAAGCTTTTCCCGGTCCTCTCTCTCTCTCTCTCCTTCTCCAATCCTCCAAACCCTAACTTTCTCATTCGGCGCCTAAGGTTCTCTCTAGCTCTTTCGTTCGATTTCAATCTATCTCTTGTTCTTGATTCGTTTTTGTTTTTCGGGGTATTTGCTTGATAATCGTGTACGGGAAAAAAAATTACCAATCTGTGCAATTTTTGGTTTGCAAGATCGACAAATGGCTTTTGGCATGACTTGGGGTTTTCTGATTTTGAGAAAGTATTATTGTCTAGGATGAAACAGATTTCCCATTTCGTTTTTTCCATTTGGCCGATGATTTTTGTTTGCTTGTTCGTGCGTTACGATTACGAGTGTTGAATCTCACCGACATCCATTGATTTCTTTCTATAACGATACAGAGATTCGGTGCGATGATGTTGCGTGCTGTTATAAGGAGAGCTTCTAGTAGAGGCTCTTCTGCTTTGGTTAGTCTTCTTTTTCCGGTTAGATTCGTCGCTATTTTGATCAGTTTTCCTGAAGATGATAGCTTTGATTGATTTCTCTTTCAGGGATTGGGAAAATCACTGCAATCTTCTCGTGTTGCGGCGTCTGCTCAAAGCTTTCACTCTGTTTCAGCAACAGAGGTACATTTCAGTTGTTTCATATCTATGCATGAACTCATCCTATTAGTATATTTTTTTCACCAGTTGTAGATTTGTGATCCTTCATGTTTCTTCCATGAACGAGCTATTTAAGTGTCATTTGAATTGTACAGTCGCTGGTGCCTCGTGGAAGCCACGCTCGTAGCTTCCATCATCGTTCTTGTCCAGGTATAATATTACAAACCTCGTTGTTGTGAATTTTGTTTCTTCTAGTTTAGACTCTTTTATTTGATGATTGTTCTCTTATTTGTATCATTTTGCAGGGTGTTCAGAGTGCTCAAGGTTAGGAAGCTCAGTGTTTTTTTGTTCATGTATGACTATAAGACTCGAATCTCCCACAGTTTTCGTTGAAAATCTTATTTCCATGTGTGTAGGACTGTTTTCAGCAGTCACCAAGGCACAGCCCTGCAAAGATGGGTCAGGCCTTTTTCATCTGATAGTGGTATGATTGCTCTGGCTGAAAATTTTCCTCTACTTCAAGTTATTACGTTTGTTTCCCATGGTAGCTTAACCAAGTGACCCTTAATAAGTGCACCACCAATATCTGGATAGATGATGCATCTCAGCGAACCTACAATATTAATTTCATTTCTGATTCAGGCCTTTATGAAACGTGTGGCTCAATTGGGTTTTGCTATCTGCTGTTACCTTAACTTGTATTTCTAGGCTTTTTGATACACTTTCTTGTATATGTCATTAAAGGGGATATCGTGGAAGCTGTTGTGCCACACATGGGTGAATCAATCACCGATGGAACCCTAGCCAACTTTCTGAAGAGTATGTTTTCTTTGCATTAGCTTATTGTCTGTTTCTTTCCGTTGCTTGTATGTATCTAATATTTCTGTTGTTGGTACTTCTAAATTTGTTCATGTAGAACCTGGTGACAGAGTAGAGGCTGACGAGGCTATTGCGCAAATTGAAACTGACAAGGTATCAAATAATTCCTTGATTTATTATCTTCATTTTTCTTTTTCTTTTTTCTCCCAACATATGTTTGGCAGGTTTCTGGTGTAATTTTTCTAATACTAGTGTTTGATTCATCTCTGTGCTGTAGGTGACAATAGATATTGCTAGCCCAGCAAGTGGTGTGATCCAAGAGGTAACATATTTGTTTCGTTTATTGTTCCTGTGGTGGTTCTTCTCTTGTGTACCTATGCCTAAGTACTTTTTTCCCTTTATGCAGTTTCTAGTCAAGGAAGGAGACACTGTAGAACCGGGAAACAAGATAGCTATTATTTCAAAGTCTGCAGATGCTGTGTCTCATGTTGCACCCTCAGAAAAGACAGCAGAGAAACCTGCTGCCAAGCCTTCTCCTCCTGCTGAGAAGCCCAAAGCTGAAACTACTAAAGTTGCTGAGAAACCCAAAGCATCATCACCGCCACCGCCGCCTAGACAGTCAGCTAAAGAACCGCAGCTTCCTCCTAAGGACAGGGAAAGACGGGTATGCAAACTGTCATTTAGTCTGTACTTATATATAATGTGTATGTTCGTTTTCCCTGTGAGAAAAGAGCTATATACGTTCACATGATTTGATGATATGGCATCTCTTAACAACATTGTAGGTTCCAATGACAAGAATTCGCAAACGTGTGGCAACTAGGTTGAAAGACTCTCAAAACACTTTTGCGTTGCTTACAACTTTCAATGAAGTTGATATGTGAGTTAAAGCTAAAACCCCTATGTTGATGTCTTTTATCAATATGAAATTCCCTTTGTGCACTAATTATTACCCAACTGTTAGTTCACCAACATAATTTTCTTCTCTCGCGTAGGACTAATCTGATGAAGCTCCGATCTCAATACAAGGATGCATTTTTTGAGAAGCATGGAGTGAAGCTGGGGCTTATGTCTGGTTTCATTAAAGTACGGTTGAAAAACTCAGAAAAGTTTCCTGAACTCATTAACATATCAGATCTCTACAGATATATTAATCTTCTTTAACTGTTTGTTTTAGGCTGCTGTCAGTGCCCTTCAGCACCAACCAGTAGTAAATGCAGTTATCGATGGAGAAGATATCATTTACAGAGACTACGTAGATATCAGTATCGCAGTTGGTACCTCTAAGGTTTGTTTCCGCAAACATTGACTTATAATATACCATCTTAGGTTTTTGAGGTAGTAGTGATTGACTATTTTCTTTCTATTTCCAGGGTCTTGTGGTTCCAGTGATAAGAGGTGCTGACGAAATGAACTTTGCTGACATAGAGAAAACGATAAACTCTCTTGCTAAGAAGGCTACTGAAGGAACCATATCAATCGACGAGATGGCTGGAGGAACATTCACAGTATCTAATGGTGGTGTCTATGGAAGTCTCCTAAGCACTCCTATCATCAACCCTCCTCAGGTTCGGTTCGATCCTCAATATACTAAAAAAACTGAACAAAGGAACGGTGTTTTCCCCCTTTACTAACTCGGGAAAAAAAAAATCTGTCATTTGTAGTCTGCTATTCTTGGGATGCATTCGATTGTGCAACGTCCAATGGTTGTGGGAGGAAACGTGGTACCGAGGCCAATGATGTATGTCGCACTGACCTACGATCATAGGCTGATTGATGGAAGAGAGGCTGTGTATTTCTTGCGCCGTATCAAGGATGTTGTGGAAGATCCTCAGAGGCTTCTTCTCGACATATGATTGAAGAAAGATTCGAGACGGAAGAGATCACAATTCTCTTGTCTTTTTTTTTTTCACCAGTTTTCCGTTCAGGTAACAATTACATATATTGCAATCTGCAAATGATACTTTGAAGAATAACAAAAAAAAAAAACTTTTCTTTGGAGTTTCTTAATAGTTTCAACCGGGCGGGGAAAGCGTCGGTGTATTGAGTTTTTTTTTTTAAGATATTCATATACAGTTTGAACAAAATGTTACGATTTTTGACTTAAAATAATGCCACTGGTTTTTATTTGGGTAAAATATATTTGTTACCATGGAGAGATTTTGTTCATTATGTAAAATGGAACTAATTATTTACGAAATGGCAAAATGCGGCGAAATCCGTTGTCAACTAGTCTTTTTCTCTTTGCTTGATGGCTCGAGATAACATCGATCGGCTGAATCCAACGGCGTAAACGATCCGTATGTTTTCTCAATAGTTTTTTTTTTTAATGACTAAAAGGATTTTGGGTTATATAATTGGTGGCGGTGGTGGATGGGATGTGCAGCCTACACAATGTGTAAACTATATTTTTATCGCCGACAAAGATCCTTCACGTGTAAACTATATTTTTATATGAGATGCTTTAGTGAACGTTAATAATGTGAATACTAGTTACATCCATACATAACATTAAGGTGAACTGTAACCGGTTCATGAAAAAAATGATATAAACCAAATCCAATGTCCAACATAACTTAGATCCGGTTCGCAGTGCGTGAAGTTTTGATTTCTCAAGCCATTATATATATATACTAGAATAAGACCCGCATATATACAGGTTTTTGATAAAATATTTTAAATCTATAAAAATAAATTAAAAACAAAATCGGATAATTTATTTATTCTAAAATTTTGCTGAATTAATTATCCTACTTTTATTATAATAAGATTTATCATAATTAAATTCTACATTAGTATCCGCGTATTATAATAATAAAATTTAAAACCCGTTAAATTAAGTTTTTAAGAGAATAGAAAACAAAATCTGATCACTACTAAAAACATATATGAAAAACACAAAATCGAAACCTAAAAGTTATTTATTTATTTTAATTCTCATTTATTTTCAATTAAAATATTTAAAACACATAACTGTTGCGGATCCTAAGTAACATTTACCCTACTTCTCATATAGTTAACAAACTTTATCAACTATCTTTTTCTGTTTTGTTGCGTTAAAAACTTGAGTATTTAATTTGAGTCAATCGAGTATGTTAACGATCTTTCCATTAACTCTCTTCAAGCAAATAAAATATCTCTTTCTCTTCACATTCATCTCCCTTATATGATTTTTCTACTCTCTAGAAAAGTTATGCTTCTTAAGACTCGCATCAAAAGCCTCTGTACATGATTCTTGATACCATCCTCATTGATCTCATCATCGTTTAATGTCATATCATTAGCATCTATAATTTTCTTTTTTTAATTAAAATATATCTTAGTTAATCTAATTTACTTTTTGTTTTTGTTTTTATTTTTCTTTTGAAATAGATCCTTTTGTTTTTATTTTCTTTTTCTTAAATTTAAATATATTTTAGTTAATTTTATTTTAATTTTGTAATCTAAATCAATAAATTTGACATTTATTTTTGTAAAATAATATTTTACCAAGACACGTATCGAAATCTAAATCGATATGATATGATATAATGTATTAAGGTACATCGTCTAATGTCATATCATTAGCATCTAAAATTTCTTTATTTTAGTTAAAATATATCCTAGTTAATAAAATTTACTTTTTATTTTTAATTTTTTTTCTCGTATATGATCTCTCTGCTCTCTAGAGAAGTTATGCTTCTCAAGACTTGCATCAAAAGCTTCTCTACATGATTCTTACTATCATCATTCTCATTAAGCTCATCATTGTCTAATGTCATATCATTAGCATCTGGAATTTCTATTTTTTAATTGAAATATATCCTAATTAATCTAATTTTATTTTTTGTTTTCTTTTTTGTTTTCTTAAATTGAAATACATCCTTTTATTTTATTTTCTTTTTCTTAAATTGAAATATATCCTAGTTGATTTTATTTTACTTTTTTAATTTAAATCGATAAATTTGCGTTTTTATTTTTTAAACCGTAGCTAACTTAGTTTCTTTTTTCTCAATTTTCTTATTTACATTTTCGGTTTTTTATTTTTCTTTCGGTATTAATAATTGAAATAAAACTTATTTCCTTTTTTAATTTCAAAAATAAAGTTTTGATTTTCCTTTTAGTATTAGTAATTGATCATACAATTTCCTTAACTTAAATGAAAAACATAAAAAACTTATTTTCCTTTTTTTAATTTTCTTATTTACATTTTCATTTTTTTTATTTTCCTTTTTGTATTGGTAATCGAAAAAGCTATTTTCTTTTTTTATTTTTAAAACTAATTTTTAGATTTTTGTAAACATTATGTTAAAATCTAATTGGTTGAATTTTATTAACACGTGTCAAAATCTAATCGATTAACTTGACACGTGTCACGATCATGTTAAAATCTAATTGGTTGAATTTTTTTAACACATGACAAAATCTAATCGATTAACTTGACACATGTCACGATCATGTTAAAAACAAACTTTGATGCATCCTACTTTATATAATAAGATTAGAATAGGATCCGCATATATGCGAATTTTTAATAAAATATTTTAAACTCGTAAAAATAAATTAAAAACAAAATCGAATAATCTGTAAGGAAAAAAAATTAATTTTATTAATATTTTCACATATATATGTTTTAATACTCTTATATGAATTATATTTATTTCTAATGCTTTATATAATAAGATATATATATATATATATATATCTATATTTATTCTAAAATTTACTTTATTAATATTTACTCTACATGATTCTTGCTATCATCTTCCTCATTGAGCTCATCATCGTCTAATGTCATATCTTTAACATCTCGAATTTCCATTTTTAATTGAAATATATCATAGTTAATCTAATTTTTTTTTTATATTTCTTTTCTTAAATTGAAATAAATCTTTTTATTTTATATTCTTTTTCTTAAATTGTAATATATCCTAGTTGCTTTTATTTTACTATTGTAATCTAAATTGATAAATTTGACGTTTTAATTTTCTTAAACTTTAGTTAAACAACCGAATAACCAAAATGCTTAAATCTTTTCTAACAATTAAAAACATAAAGAAAAATTAACCATATGATATTTGAATGCCCCCTGCCCTTCAAGTGTGGGCTCTTTCGGACTTTCCGTCCCTTCCGGGTTGCTTCCCGAGCTCATCTCTATATGGAAACATGGATTTCCTATTTTGGAGGATCAAAGAAAGTGAGCTTCCCGCTCCTCAAAGGGATATTTTCCCGTGGATCCTTTGGTTTATTTGGAAGGCAAGGAATGATAAAGTCTTCAATGGGAAAATTGTATCACCTTTGGATACCATGCAACATGCTACTATAGAAGCAGAAAGTTGGAGGAAAGCAAACGAAAAGGAGATAGACGAAGAGAAAGAGGAAAGGCAAGGCGCAGAGGTTCCCGGGGAATCTGAGGAGCTGTTTGTGATCCCCCGAATCCCGACTTGTCAGATTGATGCCTCTTGGATCGATCATGGACCGGTTAGTGGACTTGGGTGGTATCTAATAGACATAAGAGGACACACCACCATCGGACAGAGAGGATGCAGAAGAAGCCTGTCAGCGCTACATGCAGAGATGGACGGGCTAATTTGGACAATGACATGCTTGAGAGATAGAGGGTTACAAAGAGTTTGTATCGAGACAGATTGTTCCAACTTGATTCAGATGATCGAGGAACCCGTGGACTGGCCAGCGTTTAGATCAGAGTTAGATTATTTGTGCTTTCTTAGGAATTATATCGTGGAATGTCTTGTATGTTTTATCCCTCGTAGCAAAAATGTCCGCGCCGATACCCTTGCTAAAAGGGCGAGAGCACGAGAAACTATCTTTTGCCATGTAAGTTAGACTCGGTTAAGAGAGACGGGATCTACCGATCCTGAATCTATTAACTAAAATTGATTTAATATATGGATGTTTGTTGACAAAAAAAAAGTATAATAAGTTAAACATGACAACCACACACAAAAAAATCAACAAATATATAGGTTCGTTAGAAAGAAAATTTGCCATTCTCTTTTGGAAGTATTACTTTTGTTCATATAATATGCAGAAAAGCGATTCGAAGTTGAAATGGACCTTAACAACAACAACAACAGAAAAAGAAGTTGAAATAGATAAGGGTTTAGGGTCTATATTACACACCTCACTTATACAATCCAAGTGGAATACATGAATGATGAGCAAAACTATATTTTTAAAACTAAAAAAGGTGATTAAAAATAAAAATACATGAATGATGAGCAAAACTATATTTGATATCTTATACTAAGTTGAATTCTACCTACAACAGGTATCGAGGCGAAGCTCAAGCATATGGCATCTTTGGTCCCCCATGTAATTCGGCCATATAGTCTGTATTCGTCAACAAAGAGGATACGTGGCTGTTTCAGGGAAAAAGCGTTGAAATTTTCACTGAAATCTCCTTCCATCATAAGCTTAATCCAGACTTTACCCACAGCAGTAAACCTCAAGGCGGATCTAAGGGGAAGTTGTACAGTTTTTCCACGTCCGTAGGCACAATCTTCTTATTGCTGATCTTCGTCTTCTTCTTGAGATCGAGCATTTTCGCCGAATCCATTTTCGCTCTTCACCTTGGTTGTCTCTCTCTCACACACAAAGATTTCAGAATTTGGTTGGATAAATTTTGTATAATTGGAGCTGGAGTTTTCGTCCGACTTTGGACGCTTTTAGTAAAGCCAGGGGATTTATAGGCGGATAAAAGTTGAAAATATTTATATTTAAAATAGAGTATTTTAAATACTATTTTGTGTCGCAATATAGCTCTAATAATATTTGTATATACTGCTTGTGTATGTAAGAAGACATTGATGATATATGTAGGTGAAGGCATTTATGAGGTATGTACAGTACTGTCAAAGTAGCCGTTGCACAGCTGTGTGTTTCGCTTTTTTTTTGTTGGTTTCCAGACTTGTTTCAGTGTGTTGACAAGACTTTATCAATTTTGTATTATATCTCAATAGCAAAATTGATATCTTATACTAAGTTAAATTATACCTTCAACAGGTATCGAGGCGAAGCTCAAGCACATGGCATCTTTGGTCCCCCACGTTATTCGGCCATATAGTCTGTATTCGTCAACAAAGAGGATGCGTGGCTGTTTCAGGGAAAAAGCGTTGAAATTTTCACTGAAATCTCCTTCCATCATAAGCTTAATCCAGACTTTACCCACAGCGGTAAACCTCAAGGCGAATCCAAGGGGAAGTTGTACAGTTTTTCCACGTCCGTAGGCACATTGTTCTTATTGCTGATCTTCATCTTCTTTTTGAGATCGAGCATTTTCGCCGAATCCATTTTCGCTCTTCACCTTGGTTGTCTCTCTCTCACACACAAAGATTTCAGAATTTGGTTGGATAAATTTTGTATAATTTGAGCTCGAGTTTTCGTCCGACTTTGGACGCTTTTAGTAAAGCCAAAGGATTTATAGGCGGATTGATTTTCTAATTAAATATATATAAAAAAGTTGAAAATATTTATATTTAAAATAGAGTATTTTAAATACTATTTTGTGTCGTAATATAGCTCTAATAATATTTATATATATTGCTTGTGTATGTAAGAAGACATTGATGATATATGTAGGTGAAGGCTGAGGTATGTACGGTACTGTCAAAGTAGCCGTTGCACAGCTGTGTGTTTCGCTTTTTTTTTTTTGGTTTCCAGACTTGTTTTAGTGTGTGACAAGACTTTATCAATTTTGTATTATATCTCAATAGCTACGCTTTCTCAATTTTGAATACTTACTTTTATTTTTTTGGTTCTCAAAATAATTAAGAAATAATAATATCAATATTAAAAGCTCAGCGGAGAGAAGAAGAGATAAAGAGACATTCCAGAGTTTGACGTGCCTCCCCGTCAAAATGCTGGCCTAATAACCGATTTACCCACAGCGGTAAACTTCAAGGCGGATCCAAGGGGAAGATTTTGTACAATTTTTCCACGTCCGTAGGCACAATCTTCTTATTGCTGATCTTCGTCTTCTTCTTGAGATCGAGCATTTTCGCCGAATCCATTTTCGCTCTTCATCTTGGTTGTCTCTTTCTCACATACAAAGATTTCAGAATTTGGTTGGATAAATTTTGTATAATTTGAGATGGAGTTTTCGTCCGACTTTGGACGCTTTTAGTAAAGCCTAGGGATTTATAGGCGGATTGTGTTTTCTAATTAAATATATATATAAAAATTTGAAAATATTTATATTTAAAATAGAGTATTTAAATACTATTTTGTGTCGCAATATAGCTCTAATAATATTTGTATATATTATTTGTGTATGTAAGAAGACATTGATGATATATGTAGGTAAAGGCATTTATGAGGTATGTACGGTACTGTCAAAGTAGCCGTTGCACAGCTGTGTGTTTCGCTTTTTTGTTTTGTTTCGAGACTTGTTTAAGTGTGTTGAGAGGATTTTATTAATTTTGTACTATATCTCAATAGCTACGCTTTCTCAATTTTGAATACATACTTTTATTTTTTTGGTTTTCAAAATAATTAAAAAATAATAATATCAATATTAAAAGCCCAGCGGAGAAGAAAAGATAAAGAGTTTTGTAATTAGGTATTGTAAAATTTTCGATTGATTACCTTCATCGCGGTTTATCGCATTGTCGACGAAAAATATATTGATTGGAAACGTTATCCGATTTTAAAGAGTCGCATTTAATTACTTGATGCATCAAAATAGTTTGACTTGTGTCTGCTCCTTAAACGTAAAGATCATCTTTGGATCATATATCATCTTTAGATTTGTTGTGTTCTTCATCCTGGGTTTGCTCTGTATCTTTAGATTCGTTGTGTTTTTACTGTTTTTTTGGGAAAATCGCATAAAAAACCTTCAAAGTGATTTTTACTTACACTTTAAACTTTCAGACTATTTCACTAGCACTATAAACCTTCAAACTAAAAAAATTAACACAAAAACCCTCAAATTCGATTTTGAGTACGCTCCGTCTTTAAAATTAACAGAACTGTTAACTCCGTTAACAAAAATTATTTTTCTAATTAATTTTATATATTTAATACAAAATTTATTTAGAATTTGTTTTATTTACTTATTTCAATTAAAATATGATTTTAAAAACCAATTAAAAAAAACATTTGAACAAAAAAAAAAAAACCAATTTAAAAAACAAAATAATTCTTCTTCTTCTTCTTCGTGAAACTACCTCCACCGCCGATCCTTTCTCACCAGATTTTTTCAAACCGTGAAATTGGCTTACTCAAACCCCTAATTCGATTTATACCCACTGATCTCTGATAATTTTTTTAACCAAACACAGATTTTTCGCAGATCTAATCTGATTATGACCAGATTTTTTTGAAACAAAATTAAGAAATCGAAACAGCTATCACACGCTTCAATCTCCGGCGGACATGAGCAAGCAACACCCTTCGGCAACGCCGGAGTAGTTGCGAGAGGGCAGGATTGTTCGTATCCGGCTATCAGAACCGCAAACGCCGAGGCCTTAAAGCACTTACCTACTCTCGGAGAAGACGTGGCGGAGCTCAGACACCCCACGGCAAAGTACGCCGATTACCATACAACAGCAACCGACCCCCAGATCTTTACCACCAAGCATCAATTTAGCTTCGCCGACCAGACTCCCCTAGCCAAGAACAGACACCTTCGCCGACAAATGACATCATCGGCAGAGCAAACGACGACCACCAGAATCTTCTTTGACAGCCGGCGCTAACCGTTTATTCTGTCACAGAAACGCCGTATCTTGAAGCCTTCGGAAGACAAAGACAATCTCCGACGAGCCTCTCCGCCGTCCTCCAGCAGAGACACTACATCGCCGAGGACCACCGATGCCCTCACTGTGGCCATGGAGCTTCCGCCGCGACCCGCTGCTCTAGAGATCCACACCGCCTCGGAGAAAAAAGCGAGGAACGGGTATTTGATCTCGGTAGAGAAAAGGAGGAAGATGACCACGAGAAGGAAGACGATAGAATTGGTTTTTTTTAATTGGTGTTTAAAATCATATTTTAATTGAAATAAGTAAATAAAACAAATTTTAATAAATTTTATATTAAATATATAAAATTTATTAGAAAAATATTTTTTGTGAACGGAGTTAACAGTTCTGTTAATTTTAAAGACTGGGTGTACTCAAAATCGAATTTGAGAGTTTTTGTGTTAAAATTTTTAGTTTGAAGGTTTATAGTGCTAATAAAATAGTTCGAAGGTTTAAAGTGTAAGTGGAAGTCACTTTGGAAGTTTTTTATGCGATTTTCCCGTTTTTTTTTTGTTCTTTTAAATCCGTTGTGACTTGGAAGTTGGAAACAAAAAGCAGTTTTTCCACGTTGAGCTTGACATTCTAATTACAACTAACATTTGTGTCCAAGGATTAGACACAATCAAAGAACAAAACAACATATCACAATCACCATTATAAGCTAAGTACACTCTCAAAAATTCTAGTTGAAATAGACTAGAGAGAGAGAGAGAGAGAGTTATGGGTCTCTTTGTAAGCATAGACTTCTATATAAACCATTTGTATCTGATTTTTCTCTTGTTTTTGTTCGGTCCAGATGTTATAAAGATGTTCGTGTAGATATTCTAGACAGCTCCACGTGAAATTTTGAGAACTCATTGTTGTTGTGGCCCAATGACTACTTATTCCCCCATTTGTTAAAATCATCATAAATTTATGAAAGTGTTCAATCATCTCAACAAAATTGTGAGTTAGTGATTGGCTAATTGCTACGGACCCACAAAATAACTTTTTATTCAAAAAAATATTAATGATTTAAACCAAAGCAAAATATTATTTGTTTCAATGGAGCATTTTTCCAATAAAAGACATTATGGTGGTACATAACCAAAACGAGACTAATTAAGCTAGATTGCTGCCATATCTTCCTCATAGAGATGTTACAATTGTAAGCTCCTAACTAGAAACCACATACAATATATAATTTGAAGTTTGGTGACTTCTCAAGATACAACACACTACTAAGAGACAGTTCGATCATAGTAGATAATAGAATTGACATTATACGAAAACTGTTTCTGCCCAAAGATCAAACCGTTATATATACACAAGCTGTAAGAACAAACATAATCTATCTTTTGATACTTGATGAGAGAGTAGTATATATAGCAGAATTTCTCCAAGAGCATAGCTATTAGCCGTTACAACAACTCTGCTAACTACTTGTGAATATAAAAGCTTTTAACTGTGGATGCATGACTCTTTGACTATATTCTGAGGTGGAATATGGTAAGGTGTCGTGTATGCATTATTTTCACCAACGATGGAAGAATACAACGACAAACCGGAACCGCCGTGTTCGTTGACATGAAAGAACTCGACGTAGTTAGAGAGCATGCCGGAGAAGGAGCTTGCAGGGACACAGAAAGGTTCATTCATTGAGATGAAGATGCAGAGATCTCCAATGTCATGAGTGTAAACCGCGTTACCTTCTTCGTCTAGCTTGAACACCATTAGAGCTCTCGTTTTCATATACACCGCACCATTAGAGGTGGCTCTCCTGTAAAACTTAACCAAGAAAGTCTCACCGGTGGGTATTGACTCGACCAAGTGTTCGCTGGTGCAACACGAATGCAAAAGATCCCGTTTGGCCTTGGTCAGCTCGGGAAGGTTTCGAAACCTCAACCTCTGAAACTTGGGTTTGTGCTTTTTGGTGCGGAGATCCCATGACCCGATGATGTATCCTCCGGATCCGAGAGAATGCGAAACATGTCGTCTTTCTTGGAGAGCATGACTCGGAAGGAGTAGAAGCAGGGGTTTTCCATCCTGATGTTGGTCCACTCCGGTTTGTTAGCGGGTCTGCAAAAGCTGATCTGAGGTCCCAAGAACTTGGCAGCCACGACACAGTCCTCATCCTCTGGAGAAGGCGAGATCATTGACACGTTGGTGACGATTTGGGTTTGGCAAAATGGTAGATCATGATATCTACTATATTGTCGTCTTTGTATACACAAACAAAAATCTAGACATAAAGCATAAGCCATTAATAATACTATACTATGATATTTCGTTAAACCAAACACACTTACACAGATAATGGTTCTTTGGAGTCTTGCGTGTAAGCCAATTTACATACATATGTATAATAAGTTAAACATGACAACGATAAAAAAAAAAAATCAACAAATACATAGGTTCGTTAGAAAGAAATTTTGCCATTCTCTTTTGGAAGTATTACTTTTGTTCATATAATAAGCAGAAAAGCGATTCGAAGTTGGAATGGACCTTAACGATAACAACAGAAAAAGAAGTTGAAATGGATAAGGGTTTAGGGCCTATATACACATTACACACCCCACTCATGCAATCCAAGTGGAATACATGAAAGATAAGCAAAAACAATATTTTTTTAACATACAAAGGTGATTAAAGAGGATTTATGGTGTAGTGAGTGTGTGTGCCAACGACAACACTTGCACCTTTTCTAAAGTCAACCTTTTAAATCTATATAAGTCATTTACAATGGCTCTAAATTGGTCTGAACAAACTATTGGTGTCTGTCTCGTGTGATAGTCTTTTTGTTTTATGACTTGGGTGAAAATTAGGGGATATATATGTCTTCGTTGAATTTTGTTTGTAAATCTATATTTCCCCAAAAAAACTTCAAATAAATTGGTGAGAATTACTAGTGTTTCAAAAACTTCAAAAAAGCATTTGATGATAATGTGATTTTAAATTTTAATCAGATTAGTTGGATCAAAAATCTAAAGCAATCATTAATACCTACAAAGGTGATGTGAATATCGTAGTTGGAAAAAAAATATAGATTCATATAAATTTAACAATAAGTTAATAAAAAATCCATACAAAGATAGGTAGCTCAACCATTCAAAATTTAGCAATTACGATATAATTAACGAGTCTTTTTTTTTTTTTTTCTTGTATGTGTTGTGAATAAAAAGAAGTGAAGAAGGAATTGATGTTGATGATGTTATTCTAATGAATAAGGGGTCCTTTATATAAGAGTATAAGAGAGGGTTTTACTTGGTGACAAAGTAAAACCTAATGGACTTATGAGCTTATAATGGACATCACATAATAGTTCATAACACTCCCCCTTGATGTTCATTATACAAAAATATTTTCTAAAGCGCATGTGATGCTGCCTCGTTAAAAATCTTACTAGAAAAACCCAATGGGAAAAACCATAGCTAAGGGAAAAAGAGTGCAGTGCGCATTAACTCCCCCTCGTGAGTATATCGCTTGATATCTTTGAGATGATGCAATCCAATATGATGAAATAGCTTCTTGAAAGTAACGTCTTGGTAAATTTGTCTGTCGAATCTTCACTTGAATGAATTTGTAGCATTCTTACATCGCCATTCTTCTCCAGTGCATGAGTCTTGTTAGTGATTCGTCTTGATCATTCTCTTTGCTTCACTTATTCTCATTAAAGTATGACAAATACTTTGGAAGGGTGATAAACTTTCATCTTTACATTTCCTTTTAGATGTCTATCATTTGCGTGTTCTTTGTTGCCTCGTTAAAACCTTTCATGGAAAAACCCAGTGGGATAAAAACCAAGATAAGGAAAAAGAGTACAACCACGCGCATCATCATATTTCTCCCCTTGGAATCATCTTCTTCAAGAGATGCATTTAAATCATATACCATCTTTTGAGAATTGTTATAAGCATAACCTTAATGAATAATATCGTATAATTATCTTGTAATTTTTTAGATTACTGGACTTCTTGTCCATAACAATATTTTCACATAAAAGTTAATTTCTTAAGTCTATTTGGACTTCAAGCCAAATTTCTATATTTACATACAGTTTTCTAAACTTGTATTGTACATACTTGTACATAACATTTTATTCATGCTCTTCTTTACTGTTTTAGCTTTCTTTCTTATTATATGAAAACACATCTTTCAATCATGAAAGAAATCAATACATTGATTAACTAGCATTTTAAATATGGTACCTCGAGACCAAATATATGTGAGCATTTTTTAAGTAAAATTCTGCAAGAATCTTTTGATTTAGAGATAATATATCTTTCCCTAAATGTTTCAATTTGGAATACTTGAAGACAATGTTGTCTTTTCAAAATATTTCAACTTATATTAACTCTTCAAGAGTTATGATTATATTCAAATCTAGGATTCCATTGATCCATAATATTTTGATAAATACACATGGGTATATTGGTTAACCTTATAATATTCACTTATACCTCATGAAACATATATGTCTTAACTCGATCGAATATCTTAAGTTCCCGGAAATATAATTTTGACATATTAATCCTTCGGAGATTGTATCAATTTGACATCTTTAATACTTCGGGTATTGTATCCTTCAGGGATTTTCACTTTAACTATCATTTTCCAGTGGGTCGAATAAGTCAAGTTCTTCTCTTATTGCCAGACTGATAAGGAACTTGAAAGTAGTTGCATCCACCACAAAAGAGTATATCTCTTCATAATCAATTTCATATTCATCATAAAATCTCATTTCTCTCCCACTGGTTTTACACTCTTAGGTGTATGGACAACTGGTCCAAATACTCATCTCTTTCCCAGAGATTATAACTCTATGACTATTGCTTCTTTATAATTTGGCCAATCATTTC
This sequence comes from Alliaria petiolata, assembly GCA_020283515.1. Classification (NCBI taxonomy): domain Eukaryota; kingdom Viridiplantae; phylum Streptophyta; class Magnoliopsida; order Brassicales; family Brassicaceae; genus Alliaria; species Alliaria petiolata. The sequence continues at coordinate 51,496,552 of JAHZTW010000002.1, forward strand.
TTTGTGTACACTTTACAATAGATTTCGTGATCCTCTTTCTCATTTATTATATCAACTACTACATTGCATGCAAAAATATTATCGACGTCGATTTGCTTTTCGGTTCCATTTTAATCTACACATGACATAACTTGTTGAGATCGATCTCTTCATTATCTCAGGTACCTGAATTTCTTTCTTGTCATGTTTAATGTCTCTTCTTGAGATCATTCAAAAAATTTTGTTTCCTCGATCTGACCATTGTCAAATTCTGCTCCTTCTTATTTTCGAGGATTCTTTTATTTGGAACAAGTCTATCACGCTTCATGCGTTCTTTAGACTCACTAGCAGCTTGATATTGTCCTTCTGAGACATTAATTTTTCTTGGAGCATTTACAGCTGGTATATGTGACTTTGTCACTTTATTTGGGTCTGTAAATACGTCTGGCAATTTTGTAAATGAATTATCTTTTAGACTTTCAATTCACTTTTCGAGGATCAATGATAATTCATTCCAACTTATTTTCTTTTCCAGCTGTTTATTTTCTCCCCCTAATGTTGGAAACACTGACATATTAAAATGGCAGTCTACAAATCAAGCCTTAAATAAATCCTTCATGGATGGCTCTACATACTTAATTATCAATGGAGATTCATATCCAACATATATTCTCAACCTCATTTGAGGATCCATCTTATACCGCTGTAGTGGAGCAATGCGGATGTATATTGCACATCCAAATCCTTTAGATGGAAAAATTTGGTCTGACCCAAAACCAATTTTGATGGGAGAACCTTTGATTACTCGTTGGCTTAATGCGAATTAATGCTTCTGGATTTTCAACATTTATCCTTATGCTTTTATCATCAAAGGCTTAAGATGTAAATTCACTAGCATTACCAAGTACTCTTGCAAACTTCAGGTTGTAGATCCATAAGAAGGATACATACAATCATCTTGTTAAATCCAAATCTAATAAGACTAGTGATAATCATATTATCATATTTGCCTTTTGAGTACGCATTACATGAAACATCATTAGGAAGAATCTTCATGTTCTTCAATGAATGTCTACATAAATTATTTTTCGCATCATTCTTGAACCGTTATGGTCTAACCAGTTCATGCCAAACAATGATATAAATTAAAATTCTGGTTTAACATTTATCTCCATTATACTAATCTTTTTGTAGTACAATCTAGTATAGAATGCATATAGTCTCACCAAAATATTTTTTTATTGCCTCGTGATTTGAAAGTATTAAACTTTTCATTCTCTTATTGTCTCAACTTGATTAACTTTGAAATCCATTGGAGTTACTTTATAAATGATTCATCAAGATCATTTTAAGTGTGACCATAATCTTCTAGATGTTTCACTTACTATGAATTGTGAGATTCTTCGATTCTCCTTTATCAATGATTCATCAAGTTCATCTTGAGTGTGAACATAATCTTCTAGGTGTTTCACTTACTATTGATTATGGGGTTCATCAATTCTACCCCTCGAGATGATGACACTTCAAGTTCATCTATCTCGAATTGAATCCCAAATTAGAATGAATAACATACCCAACTTGGATCATGTATTCTACCTTTGATTCTTTTGAGACTTTGGAGACTATAATGCATCAATGATTACAAATTTCGTTTCCATAGGCAAATAAATCTGCTCTTCTAGAGTTTTCAATAATCTTTATATTATTAGATCTTGTACACACACAAGTTTCTTTCATCATTAGATGATAAATATCTCTTGTTTGTACAATCTTTATTTTCTCACTTCTTGTGAGAATTTAAGTTCTTCAAATAAACTATTTGACCTCGATTATTTTATCTTCATATAAGAGATATATATTTTCTTTGTTACCATCTTTATTTTCTCACTTCTGATGAGAATTTGAGTTCTTAAAAAAAAAACTCATTGACCTTGACCTTGACCTTAACTATATCTATATTCATATTCATATTCTCGTCCATGACCACATCTATAACTACGTACTTGGTCAAAGTTATTGGCATGGTTCTTTTCTTTCACAATATATGATATAACATTCACTTCAGAGAATGGATCATAACCAATTGGATGTGATTCTTGACTTTTCATCAATAGCTCATCATTTTCTCAAAATGATTCTTAAACTTCTTTTAATGGTATTATGTATGCAAGACAACAATATTTTTCTAAGGAGTAGAGTATGCCTTCTAGCATCTATGCATCATTGATATTCTCTTCACTAAAAATTATTTACAGACTTCAAGTCTTGTAAATTAAGATTCAAAGACTCATAATGAGCTTTTGGTAATGTCACATTATAGTGATCATACTTTTCTTTAGACTTTTGTACAGAATTTGTGATCTTTTATGGTCAAGTACACAATATTCATATAGAAGATAAATACTATAAAACTACATATATATAAATAAAAGCATAATTAAAACAACGAATATAAATGACATGTACCATCTTTATTCTCACTTCGGGTGATAATTTGAGTTTTAAAAGAAGCACAAAGAGATAAGATATAATTTCAAAGTATTTCTCAAATATCTTTATGTTATTGTGTCTTCAAGACAACAATAATTGTTTGATGTATTCTATCTCTGTATCACTTATACTTCAAGTCATGTAGTCTTAGTTAGAATCATAAAGAGTTTTAGGTCATATCACATTCTGGTGATCATACCTTTCTTTTTGTTCTAAAAGAACTTATGGAACTTTTAAGTACTCAAGGCTTAAATATCATCAAAGAGGTGATGGCACATAAATATGATCCTAAATATGATTTACATATAATATAAACAATGATAATAAGATCATATAAAAATAACTCAATCAATCATATCATTCATTAGTTTAATTCTATCATGTCATTAAACTAGGTTGTCAATAAATCAGCTCACAAAAAATATCAGATTGATAAACATGTGCAAATTTCGTGATAAAGAGAACAGACAAGCATGATGCAATAGTTTTGTGCAATATCCGGGTTTATATCATATATGTGCAAAATTCGGATTTTTGTCATATATGTGCAAAATTCGGGTTTTTGTCATATATGTGCAAAATTCGGATTTAACAAAAACTAATGCATGTATAAACACAGAAATTCAAGTCTAAACTGTTTTGTGCAAAATTCGGATTGTAAGCATGTCTGTTCAAAATTCGGATTAAACAGTATTGAACAAACAAGCATAATGCAATAGATCTGTGCAAAATCTGAGTTTCAAGATAAACTGTTCAGTGCAAAATTCGGATCATAATCATGTCTGTACAAAAATCAGGGTTTTATATGAAATACGAATTTGTGCAGAAACAGTATTCGATATAATAGATCAGATTCAGTTTAAGAAATTTCGTGCAAAATATGTGCATAAACAGTATGAAACCATAATCGATTAAATATATCAGATTCAGTTTCAGAAATTTCGTGCAAACTATGTGCATAAACACTATTCGATTTAATGAATAAGAACACTTTCATGAATATCGTGAAAAATATGTATAGTATTCGATTTAATGAAATAAGATTCAGTTTACGAATTATGCAAAAACGATGGATATCTGATATAATAAAATTTGTGCAAAAATAGAGCATAAATAAAAATCCGTGCATAAATAAAACATAAATCAAATTTGTTCAAAAATAGATCATAAATAAAATATGTGCATAGATAAAGTATAAATAAAATACGTGCATAAATAGAGCATAAATTAAAAATAAACATGCGTTGAGAATTTATCATAACATAAATCATAAAATAAATATGTGTATTGAATCTCTGCAGGAGAATTCATCATAATATATTGATTGTGTAAAAACAAATAACAATAAAATAAATATATGATTTGAATCTCTGCAGGAGATTATCATAATACTAATAAGTAATTCATTCTTATGAACCATGAATTGATAATAAACATGATTCAAAGTTGGAATATTAAACACTAAAAAAAAATTAGAATTGAATACCACTTAGCTCAGGCGGCTAGGATTTCGTGCTGATAACGTGTTGTGAATCAAGAGAAGAGAAGAAGGAATTGATGTTGATGATGTTATTCCAATGAATAAAAGGTCTTTTATATAAGAGTACAAGATAAAATTTTATTTGGTGACAAAGTAAAACATAATGGGCTTATGAGCTTATAATGGACATCACATGTTAATTTTGTCAATTGGTCGAATTATGGCAATTTATGCACGTAACTTATCACTGATAATTAATAGTTGTAACCAATTATCATAAAAAAGTTTGATATGTTTTGCCCCTTTTGCTCATATATATAAAAATAAAATGTGTTTGACTTAGATGCATGAGGTCATTTTGACATCGAAATAGAGTCATCCTTCATCACTGATTCACCATCAACCTTTTGGACATTTAGTGGGACACTTAAACCTACTTTTCTTTAGATGGTTTATTTGCTTGGTACGGTGTTGATTAAGATAGTTTTAGGCATCAAATGTGTGATTACTTTTGAGTTATATCTTTTGATTTCAAAATCAAGATGACAAAAAGTTTTCTATCGAAAATATGTTGATCTTTCAAAATAGACTTACATCTAGGTATCGATCTTTTGAAGCAAACTGAATTTAAATCAGATTAACAAGTTCGATTTGAAAGTTTTTGGTTATTCAAGAAATTATTATATAATTGAAAAGGAAGAACAAAAATTGATTTAAGAACTACTATACGTTGCTTAACTAAAAGACAAGTTATAAAACAACAAACTACTTTTTTCCAAACGTATACATCAAATAATAAAAAATCGAATTTGGGACGACTTCGATTATGTGTAATTAAATATATTAATGAAAAGCATCGATATAGAGAATTAAGATAAAAGTCAACGTGAATGAACTTGGTCAAGAAATACCAAACTTTGCTTAGTGTGTAGAAAGTAAACGCCAACTTTGGTTATAAACCCCAAAAAAGTCTTATGCTTTCACATTTGAATGAAACTCCTTTATGGTTTTGGTAAACACAAAAAGAATATTAAAACAAAAGAAAAATAGTAGATAAATGTTAGACCAAACTAAAAATAATTGGACTTCGTATAAAGTCAATCTCACGATGTAAAGTGGTTTCCGTACTTAACAATTCCATTACAGAACACACATATCATTGATATCAATCGACGACGACTTTCCCCTCTATATTACCCCCACCTTTCAAAGTTTAACTACCTCAAGAATATTACAAGTAAATTATCATTTAATAATTTCTATAAACCTTAGTAGTTATACTAATTAGTGAGGGCCTTACAAATTGTCTAGTACCTAATAACTAGTTTGAATTTATCATCTGTTAATCCGTCTACAACTTTGAATACATTTACCTGTTTAAATCACCTTTATTTTCTTGTTTAAAACTTTTGTTTGCTCTGTCTAAATGTAAACCAAACCACACAATTAATGGCCGTCGTTCACGATTATAAAATTTAATAGGTTGAATTCCATCATCTAGTCGTCCATTTTGTTAACTATTTTGATAATTTTTATCACATAAGTTTTGATAAACATTTCGTCTGTCTAGAAAAACAAAACTATACCACCACCACACATGTTAGTTTCTAAAATATAAATCATAACTTTAGTAGTATGAAATGATAATCTAGTTGACATTGTTTTAAATAGAATGTACTTGACTATGTAAGGAGAGCTCAATGTTGAACCAAATTATGCAAAAAATGAGAGTAGTCAATAAGCGATGACAAGTCATGACATAATCGTCTTCTTTTTTTTTTTTTTGAAACAATTACTATCGTCAAAGTCAAACTTTATATCACCTTAAAATATACAAAACGTTTTCTTCTTCTTGTTCAAAAAAAAATTGCACTACGTCACATGTTACTCTTTAATCGCCCACTATAGTTTGGTTCGGTGTAATTGCCAAAACGATGTCGAATCGATTATGATAAAGAATCTAAAAACAGAACTTGTGAATTGTAATGTGGCCAACGAAAATGGTGTTTCTTGTTATTATCACGAAAATTATCGTTTTCGGGTACAAAACCATCTCCAAGATGATCATAATAAAGAATTATATTATCTTCTTCAAAGAAACTATTAGAGTAGAAATAAAAAATGTTGTTCTCAGTGGAAGAATATTCCAAGAACGAGCTGTCTTCTTGATCCCAGATCCAATTCTCAAATCCTCCAACTTCGTTTTCCTCCGATGACGTTGCTTCAACGCAATTCACATTTTCTTCTTCTTCACGTTTCTCTATCTCTTCGATTTCGTTTCCCCTAACTTCAATCCAACCACCGTCCTCCTCCTCCGCCGTAATCCACCCTGTCTCTCCGGAATTCTCATCTCCGGCGAGTTTCTTGATTCGATCAGCCGGTAGAGACTCCCACAAATTCGAAGAGCTTGCGAATGGGTCTTCGTGATCCGCTTGAACTAATCGACCTCTCGAGGTTTCGCATAAATCCCAGAAACCTTGATCCAACACAGTACTAGGAGAAGAAGAATTCAGACAATCACGAGACTGAGTTTGAGATTCGTCGTCTTCGTCGAGAAACGGGTGTTGAAGCAATTCTTCAACAGTCCATCTCTGTTTCGGATCTCTTCTCAGACAATTCTTCAAAAAGTCTTTACCTTTCTCCGATAACCACTCCGGAATCCCCGGAGAATCACCGGTGAAACCAATCTTGTAAATCGCAGCGACGACGTCGTTTAACTCCGGCCAAGGACTTAACCCAGTAGCCATCTCTATCACCGTACATCCCAAAGCCCACACATCAGCCGGAAAACTCTGTTCTTCACCACGAGCCACCTCCGGTGACATATACGCCGGTGTACCGGAAAATTCCAAGATCCAGTTTTCCGCCAATTTAGCACAGCCCAAATCGGCGATCTTCGCAGTTTCTCCTCCGATCATAACATTCTGGCTCTTCAAATCGCAATGAACAATTCCTCGATCGTGAAGATACATCAAACCTTTCAATATCTGACGCGTGTAGGATCTAATCGCCGGCTCCGGCAACTTCCCGCCGGAATTCTTGATCAAATCGTGAACACTCCCGCCAGAAACATATTCCATCAGGAGATTATACATCAATTTGTCGTTCTCCCTCGTAAAATTAGACCCAATGTACTTGACAACGTAAGGAGAGCTCAAATCCGACAAAAACGATTGTTCTCTCAGCAAAAACGCCGATGAAGAAAACTCAGCGGATTTGACGGCGAAGAATTCGCCGGAATTTGTGATTGCTAGTGAGACAGTGGCGGTTGAGCCTCTGCCTATGATTGGTCCTCTTATCCAGTTTTGTTCCTCCATTGGAGCAGAGCAAGAAAAACAGAGGAGAAAGAAAACAGAGGAGATATATATATATATATATAGAGAGAGAGAGAGAGATCTCAGAGGTTTTAAATGTTGAAGCAAAGAGTTATGATGTGATTCTTTATATATACACACACTCACACAACACAACTCACAATTATGGTATATTTATATACGTATGTGTGTATGTATATGACTTTGGCATGGGGTTTTGGTGTCTTAGTTCAAAGTCTGAACAGAGATATGACATTCTTTTAGTTTTTATTCTTCTCCTCCAATTATTAAGCACCAAAACTTTTTTACCTTATCTTCCACTTTAATTTAATTTTAGATTATTGTTTTCTTAGATCTAATACAGCCGTTTAAGTTCGAATTCAAAATGCGAGTCGTTAAAAAAGATATAAAAAAAGACTTGATCTGATCATTGGTAAGTTCTTCGATTAAAAAATTAAAGAACCATGACTTAATCATGTTCTTGGATATATGAATTATAAAACAAAAATCGAAACCACAAATATTTATAAGATATTTGAGATATTTAAAAAAAAAAATTTACCTATTACATTTACCTTGTTCAGAAGATCAAAAGAAATTTTGATCATTAGCTATTTATTTTGACCTCAAAGAAAAGCTATGAAGAAGTAAGTGTGAAACTGTTTTTGGTTGGTAGAAGAATGGCATATAATTCAAGCACAAAAGTACAAAATGGGAAAAAATATATATTTTGAAATGGATAATTACCTATGAAAGTTTCAATCAGATATACCATTAGATATAGACATAATGTTCTAGTTATGTAAAGTTCGTGATAAGAACTTATGATTGATAAGTTTGATAAATATGGTATTGTGAAATGTTACAAAAACAAGATCCTATAACTGACGTATGCATTGCATATACTACTAGTTCAAGTGATTTATGACATTTTCGCTTAGTAGACTAACACTTTTGTATTTTAGAAACTAACCTTTTTGTAATCTCAAACAATATTCGTTTTAAATATTATTGGGAAAATCGGAAATAAAGGATGTTTTTATACCACTTTTGTCCATCTATACCTTTATTTTAGTAGGTATAATTGTGTCTAAACTACCCTTACAATCATATATTTTAATATTTTATTTATTTGTAAAATTTATTTTTAATATTAGTTTAAATATTTAAAAGGAAAAAATAAATATTTAAGGAAACAGAAATTTTTTATTTTTCCAAAAACGTAATAAAAAAATATTTACAAATCTTTTTCGATCTGTTCTGCGAAATTCAGAAGGTGTATTCTGCGCATTCCCTATGATCTGTGAATTGTAGAATATGTCTTCTGCAGTTTCTATATGTTACGAGAATCCGTAAAATATACATTCTGCATAATGTACGTGTTCTGCGATTTCGTAAAAATTATATTCTGCATAATATACGTATTTTGCGACTTCGTAGAATATACATTCTGCATAATGTACGTGTTCTGCGAAATTCAGAAATTGTCTTCTGCGAGTTTTAGAATTAAGAGTTTTAGAACATCTCTTCTCTGCATCTTCCACGTCGCTTCTTATGTTTATGATTCATTCAGATTTCTGAAAAAAAATCAATTGTCTAAACAAAAAAGGATTGGATAGATTTCACATAAATCTGGTGAGTTTATTGAATTTGTTGTTTGTTATACCACAAATTGATATGTGCCCATTCTATTTGTGAGAATTGATTAAAATTTGAGAAGAATTGAACAAGAGAAGTTGAAAGAATCGATTTAGGTGAGGAAGAAGAAGGTCGTCGATTTTGGTGAGTAAGTATAATTTTTTTTTTCCAAAAAATTTCAGACCTAACAAAATGTGTCTTACAAAATTTTAAAGCCCAATTTTTTCATTTGATTTTCGAAAATAATAAAAAGAGGATATTATGTATTTATAATTTTATTTAAGAAATAATTAATAAATTAAGAGGGTATAATTGGATTTCAATTAATATAAATATTAAATCACCAACAATTGCTTAAGAATGTGTAAATGGACAAAAATGGTCTAAAAAAATCCTTTATTTTCAATTTTTCCATTATTATTTGAGACGGATTCATTAAAAATAGATTTTTTTTTTATAATGCCTGTAATTTTTTTGTTTTCGTTTTTTGACGGCATGTAATGTCAGTATTTAAATTTGGATTTTTTTGTTTAAAAAAAACACTGTCTAATTGTTTGATCGAACCATATTTGAACATATGCTGTCATTTTATACATGTTAATTTCTCTTAATGCGTAAAAATTATCATATATCCAGATTAACAATTTACTAAATCACTAGTATCATTTGTTTTAGGTTTTTGACATCTAACAAAACCACGAAAAAGTTGTCAAACAAAAATTATAACGTATTCTGAAAGTTTTGTTATCATCAATTTTCTGTATGTATAAATATATACATACATACATGAGAAAAACATAAAAATTTGGTGGAAGCTATTACCTTTTTTTTTTTTTTTTCTCAAACATTTTGTGTGGCAGAGCAACTGGGGATGCGTCTTGTGTGAATCTAGTAACGTGGCAGAAGTAGATTGGACGATGCCAGCTTTGACGGCATAACGCCAGAGTGGACGGCGCCGTAACTTCGAATCCACCAATAAGAGGAAAGCAAAAGCACAAAATAACTAAAAAACAAAAGATGTAGTTAAATAATGCGGCCACGTGGCGGAAGCACAAGCTAAGTGTGGGATTAGCGTGGATTAATTTATTATTGTTAAAAAGTTTTTTGTTAACCGGTTATTTGCTGTCCTGGGACATTTGTCCATGTCTCAGTTTCTTTTCTACTAGATTTTGGTACCGATTAATAAAATTGAAATTGGAAAATAATGTTTAGGGTAATATAATAAACTAAACTTTCTAGTAATATTGTATTTTTTTTTTCAACAGTCCCATTGTAATTTTTTTATTAAAAAGCGTATTTTTGGTGATTTTTGTTTCCTCAAACTTATTTATTTAGATTACAATTAACACATGTCCACACACAATTTGTTTTCTATGTGTTGTAAAAAGTTAGTTTTTATAATTAAATAATGTGTTACAATTAGAGATATCTCGATGATAATTTAAATTATATTATTTTTATATTTTATCGGTGATAATTTTGTTTATTTATTTATAAAATGGTGCTAGCTAGTTAGGATAGGTTCTGCTTCTCCAAATGATATTTTGTTTCTAGAATTTGCTCAACATAAACAAAACAAAAATCTTCTACAATGGTAAAGTCGACGATTGCTTTATTTACTAACAAAACTAATTGAACTCAACTATTGATTTCTCAATTTGATTTACTGTTCTATTTTCTTAACGCGCCATTGGTTCCATTTATATATTAACCACACTGAACTTATTCTTAAATTTACTTAATCGACCGACCGTATTTGTTCCGTCGTAATCCTTTTGAAATTTTTATAAAGAGCTGCTGTAAAGTTAAATGGTGGCAAGAACAGTGTGAAAACACTGAAATGTCTTTAATTAGAATGCAAGCTGGGGTTATGTAAGAAGATTCTATTCAAGAAAAAAAGTTTGAAAAGAAAGAAGGAAGGTCTTGGGAAATTTTATTCGCATCTCTACTTTGCTTAGAGAATACAGTTGGATTCAGATCGTTTTTTTAATTAATTTATTTAAATTTCTAGATTGAAATTAAGTATTTGAATCTAGCTAGAGATCTTTTTTTAATAATTGGGATTGTTTTTGCTTTGGCTTTTGGGTGATGGACGGCTAAAACAAACGCGGCTTCATACATGTGATTGGGATCTACAGAAAAGGTTTTTAAAACGTGAAGTGAAAAGTGAGAAGTAGACTCACGCTATGTTTTAATAGCGTTTTTCTTTTTAGTAAGGTTTCTTGATGAGACGTTTCTTTGTTTTATGCTCTTATACGTATATATATATTCTGTTAACTAATTCCACTTCTATTATTAGTTTAGTGCATGTTTTTTCCGTTGCAATTTATTCTTTTGGAAACGTAAAAAGGGAAATAAAAAAAGAGAGAGAGAGTGTTTTGTTGGGAATTTCGTAAATCTAACACTATATGTGTCTATTATAATTTCACGTTGAAAAGGTGTGGTAAGAGGAGTTTGATTATCAAGACAAACGATTACTGCATTTGTCAGAAACAGACAAAAGTAAGATACGTTAGCTATTAATCGAATGGTATAGACTAGCATCAGGCGCTCTAGAAATCTAACAGTTTTTTCCGTAACTGTTCATATATTCACACGATTATTTGTCAATTTTTAGCAGAATTGAACTATTTTGGGAGTGTCATGTGTTCAAATAGAGCCTATTACAAACATATCATTTCATGTTTTTAGTAATGGAGAAAGTAGTCAAGTAGTAAAATACAAACATTTTTTCTTTCCCACCAAATCTCAACCCTTATTAGCGCCACAGGTTTTTCCTTTATTTTTTCTTCATTTTGTTGGAATATACTTGATGTGATTGTTTTCTAAAACTATTTCTTTTTACTTCTACCCCGATTTGCTTCACAAAAATATCCACCCGAGATATTTGAGACCTCTTTCTATGAAGGTAAACCCTTAAGCAAAAGATTCTTAGCACTCGTGAGAAGTTGAGAACTTACATATACTGGCGTTGAAATTTACGGTAAATAGGGAGGGCTACAAAAAGCAGAAAAGATAAAAAGAAAGGGTACCTCTGACAAAGCACCAACCAATGAAACTTTAACAAAGATATAAAATATTGTAAAAAGAGAGATTCGAACCCAAAAGGGAGGTTTTTCTAATAGTTGCCTTTTCAATCGAGAAGAGGGGCCAAGTAAGGTCCGTCCAATAAGGGTAAGCTTCAAGTAATGCACTATGACATTGACAACAGATTTATAAATATATATAAAAGCTTTCTTTCTTACGTCAACAAAAGTGATAGAAACTCACTCTTAACTTCATCCCTACTTCCAAGCATCTCTCAAGAGACGGTCCTTTACACAAAGGCATCGCTTTTTTGACCTTTTATGCATCTAGATGTTCACCGACCATTCACCTGGTAACCAATCCAACCCGATAATCGATCAGACCATATCCACATTGTCAACACTCTGATACTAGTAGATGCCAAAAAAGTATTATGATATTAGTCAGCGAATTAAAAAAAAAAGGGACTTAAAATTTATAAGGTATCAGCTAACATGGCACGGATTTTGGCTCTTAGCTCAGCCGAAACTTGAGTTAGTTCGTTTTGCGGGATGTTGTCTTCAGGAGAAGCTTTACGATCAGTTTGATCCGACTTTGAAACAGTCTCCTCTCCCACTGATTTCTCATCTTTCTTCATACGTTTACTAGACTTGTGCCGATGACCATGCTCAGCGTCTGAGGAGTCCTCGTGCTTGCGTCTACTGGACTTGTGTCGGTGGTGGCGGTGATGCTCATCATCAGATGAATCAAGATGCTTATCATGCTTCCTGGATCTATGATGATGGCTACGCTTGTCCTTAGAATAATCAACATCTTTGTTATGCTTACTAGATTTGTGTCGGTGCTCACACTCACTGTCAGAAGAGTCATATAGTTCATGTCTATCTGAAGATCTGCTGTGTTTGTGTCTACGATGGGAACGATTGTAATACTCATCATCCGAGGACCTCTCATGCTTGTGCCTGTCCCGTGAATGTCTTTCCTTGGAAGAGTGTCGTCTCTTATGCTTATGCCTATCATGCCGTTTTCTACTTGAATGCTTCTTCTCAGTCTTGGTTTCTTTTGGAACTTCCTCCATGCTGCTCTCTCCATCGTCTTCTTCTTCTCCCATTTTATAATCTTCATCTCGCTGTGATCTGGAACGGTAATTCCTCTTTGATCGTTTTTCACAGTTACCATCATCTGCTTGTTTCGTCTCAGCTTCAGATGGAAGTGAGCTACCTTCTCTTTCTAAGGGTTCGACTGGTAAGCTCAGCGAAGGTTCAGCTTGTTGTGCTGGCTGGGCAGCGGGTTTTAACATGGCCATAAACAGTTTTGCACGTCTCAATCTTTCTGCCTTCAACTTCTGCTCCTTGGATAAGCCTGCTTCAGAAGTGTCAGCTTCACTAGCAGCAGCCGAGCCAGAAATCAGTTGACCCGTAGCTTTGGCCAAATCAGGGGACTTAGATGAAGTCTCATCCAAGGGTTTGCCTGATAGAATCCCTATCTGGGGATTCCTTATGCCTCTTCGGGCAGCTTGGAGAATAGCAGCCGCAGTATTCGCATCTACAGTGACCCTCGTCTGTGGTTGGACGGGCTTGAATGGTTCCTTTTGTAACTCAATCTTTGGATTGTCACTGCCCATTTTTTGTTTTTCTTTCTTGGTAGAATCATCAGGTAAAACACTCCCAAAAGCAGTTTTGTCATCTTTTACATCATTGCCCCTCTTCTCTTGCTTCATGTCTTCCTTTTTGGTAATATCGCCTTTGTCACATGATTTTAACTGCACATGAAATCAGCAATTGTTAGCGAAAGTTAAATCACAAGGTTTTAAGCACATGAAAACACATAAAATTTGAAGCAGGAACATGTAGGAGCTTGAAATAGAAGTACCTCTTCAGCTTCTTGGAGAACCTTCCGATAATATGCATGGTATAAGCTAGCTGGACGTAAGAATGGAAACATCCCGTATTTAACATCCTGTGCAGCAAGAGTAGCCTCAAGTTCTTTCCCGTTCTTTTGGATGAAGTCAACTATCTTATCAATCGCTCTTTTCATCTCAATAGGCGGCTCCACAATCTGCAGTTCAAGCTTGGGTTGTGCCAGCATTGCAGAAGATTGCAACTTTTCAGAAGTCAAACGTTTTTCTGTAGCACTATCTTCTTTATTGATCTGCTTCCTCCCTACAACATTTACTGCGCTGACAGAAGGATTTCTTTTTACGAAAGGTGCTTGGCCATTCGATGAAAGATAATGCTTGGAGGCTGCATCTCTCTCTGTTGCAATCTTTGCAGCTTCTTTTGACCCTTCAGGTCCATTGGAATCAGCTATCTTAACACCACCATCACCTTCAGCAGACTCGTTTGTTTTACAGTCCTTTGCTGAATCTTCTTTAGTATCTTCATCTTCTACACTCCCATAAACCGAACCAAGCAAGGACAAAGCTCCACCATCCTTCCCACCTTCAATTTTTTTATCTTCTACAGAAGACTTTCCTGTCAAAAGCTCTTGATGTTCAACAAGAAACCTAAAGTAAGGATGAAGATGATGGTCTGGCATCAAGAACCCAAATGTTGGGTTGCCTCCTTGTTTGACTCTCAAGACAATTTCAGATTGCCCACCATGTTTGCTTACAAAACTCGAAGTTCTTGCCATGATCTGATGTAATTTCTCAGTTGGGGGCTGAAAGAAGGGAGACAAAAATGCAAAGGAAAATCAATTAGTAATGTGAAGTCTCATGATGCCTGGTTTTAAAGGAATGAACCTCTGGCAACACACAAGTATATATACATATTGAAATCTCACATAAGTATGGAGAACCACAAATTGCAAATATCAGAACTGTATAGAAATGCATCATCTGATGTGCACTCATTTTTTTAGGTTATTGGTAAGTCATGAATTTCTATCATCTTAATCCCACCTGCACCGCCCCTTGTCATGGCAGCAAAAGGAAACAAGGTGACTGTGAATGACAACCTTAGACAACTCCATCTCTTCTCCGAGCATCTGAAACTTAGACATGGTAGTCCTTAGAATAACATATGCACCTTTCAGATGTTTACATGGCCATATCAGTTAAGTACCAAATCAGTGACTAAAACCCGCATATTTCTAAAGGGAACAATCTGCCAAAACAGTAACTTACCAGGTGTTGAAGTAAATAATCAGGCACGGGGAAAGGCGGGTGAAACACAGATTCCATATCAGCAACTTTCTGGTCACTGAAATCACTGGAGCTTCCGTAAGAATAGGGAACAGCACGAAAACCATCGGTATTTGTACTTGCTGAAACATCATTGATATCTGGGGTGCAGGAGTGAAAATAAAGATGATCAGTTACTGAATACCAACTGGAGCGTAAAGAAAAGAAGAGAGAAAAAAAGGGAACACAAAAATAACTAAAAATACTGTTTGGAGAAAAAATTATTCTCTAAACCAAAGTTCTTTCAGTTTCATATTATTTCCTTTCCAAAAACTGAACTCAATGCAGCAATTTGATTGCCATCATCAGAAGAACCAGCTGACATCAATGTGCAACCTAGGACTTAGTTACACGTGCATCGAACTTAGATGCCCACTTAGTTAGGGAGACCAAGCAAGCATTGAAGGCCAGGAAATTAATTAAATCAATGCTCCGAACCAGCGGTGGAGTACAGAAATAAGCATAGAAAATGGTGTCGAAAAACCTCTCTGTCATAATGTACAAGATTCTGATGGGATATTAAACAGTAGCTTCACAACTCATATTAAATCAGAAATATATAATCCAACCCGTACACAAAAGGGTTCTACCGCAATTACCTAATAGAAAACAAAACCATTGATGCACAACCAGATGAAAAGTAATACACGTTTGCCCACAAAAAGTAAAGTCTGTCTTAGCCAGATCGGTAGTTGAAGGAATTGAAAGCTCAATGAGATCAAGGGCATTGAGCATATAAAGAAAAATAAACCATCTTGACTATCTAATAAGGTGCCAAGGTTATAACAGTTCAAGAAAAATGTAGACACGTAGAAGAGAATGGAGTTCATTGTAAAGTGTAAACCTAGATTCTGCCAATTCTTCAATGTAGCTTTTATACCCACACATATGTACATACTCAACACGGATAGTTCTACTCAAATCTTTTCAATAAGCAGGCTAAGACAAATCCAACCTCGAAAAGGTAAAACGAATCAAGTACCGAGCTGATATTAATCGTTATCATCCTCTAGAACGGTTTATGTATCCAACATAGCTAAGTTCGACTCTCTCTACCAATTAAATAAACTTACCGCTCTCATCGTGCAACGAAGATGGAGATTCCACCGGCAAATCAAGATATCGCTCGTGATCGAGGTCCAGTTCCAAGTCAGGATCGTCTGAAATCGGGCGGCGGCGCTTGGGACGCGGAGGAGGAAGAGAAGAGAGGAGGTGGCGAACATCGTACCGGTCAATAAAAAGGCTGTTCCAGTCAACGAGCGCCGTCGGGGAGTTGACAAAGGTTGCCATCGAATCATCGTCGAAAAACAGAGCGTGACGACCAACAATCTCCAGATCCATTGATGATTTTGATTTTGTCCAAAGTTTGCGATTTCGGAAGAGCCTTATTAGGTCTGTGAAATTGGAATCGGATGTTTTCAGACTAATTGACCCGAAGAGGATAATAGATTCGTGATGACTTCTAAAGAGATCTGCTCACTTAAATGACGTCGTTTATCGACTTTTTGATTGCCGTTTGAGAAGAAGGAAAACGTTTGTTTCAACAAAACAACGTGCATTTTTTATGAAAAGGAAAAGGAAAACGGCGGGCATTCTCGCCAAGAAACGAACCATGGATTTTTATTTTCTACCCCCATACTAAAAAAGTTTAAATTTTTGCCCCATAATGTTAACTTTCAAGTCTCTCTCCATTGCATAGTAACAATCTGTCTGGTCCTTTTCTTCTTCGGTATATACTCCTTCCGTTCCGTATTGTTTGTTGTTTTAACATAATTCACGCATATTAAGAAACTCACTTAATTACAAAAAAAGTAACTACAATAATATTTTAAATAAAAAAAATAGTCACTTTTTGGAAAGAGAATCCTTGTAAAAAGTTTTTATCCAGATTCCAATACTACTTTATTAACTTTACATAAAAAGTGTCAAAAACAACAAATAAATTGAAACAAAAACAAATCTCTAAAACAACAAATATAAAGGAACGGAGGGAGTATATGTTAGAGCATCTCCAAAAGGAACCTTAAATCTTCAAATTTGAAGTTTTGCTCACTCCAAAAGAAACCTCAAATTTGAGGTTCTATGTTTTTATTTACACTTTTAGTCCTTCTAATTAGTTTATGTTATTAAAAATATCTTAATAATTTTGCTGTTTATCATTTTTAACCTTATAATTATATGTATTATTTGTATTTGACATATATGATTATAAATTTAACTTTTACACTTAAAGTTAAATAAATAATTTAAAATGACAAAAATATTTATATAAAATAAATATTACATTTCATTCAAAATTAATATTACACAACAACAATATTACACTAAGCAAATTTAATACAAAAATAAAAATACATAAACACATAAATATTACACAAATTAAAATAATACAACAATACTAATATTCAGGTAAATTTGGGTTCGAACCTCCATCACCACCAAAATATTGTCCATAAAAATTTGGTCCAACTGGAGGTTGTTGTTGTTGTTGTTCTTGAGTTCTTTTTTGTATGATTCTTACTTGCTCCGATCGAATAAACTCACGGGTATTAGGATCAACGATAGAGTCTAAATGTGTTAACAATATTTTGTTTTCCTCCCGCATTTCTTTTAAAGCAATGTTTTTAGCTTGATTTTGCATACGCAATTGAGCCATCTCAAGACCCATGTCCCTAGTTGTTGTACTTTGTTTTAAGAAATCAAGGATTTGTTCGTTTGATGAAACCAAATTATCGACAGATGAATTATTACCTTCATCAATCTTTCTTTTCAGTTTTGCTTTCTTCGATCCAATGGGACGTTGTGACGAATTTGATCCACCATCATCATTGCTTAGATTGATTGAAAATGAAGAAATTCCTGGAGATTGTGATGTTGGGGAGCTGCCGATATCGCTCCCAGCGCTAGGAATATCTGGAATACCGATATTGACATTGTCTGTGAACTTTGGGATATCCTTCATCAAACCCCGATTTCAGCGTATGAGAATACACGATTTCAGCTTTTTTATCTCGTAATCTAGAGATAAAAAATAAAGAAACTCATTTAGCACTTCGAAATGCATTAATTGATCATATATGAGAGCATTATGGAAATAATTTTGTTGAGTAATTTATATTTTGCTTGTAATTTTCGAGTTGGTGTGTTTTTTTTTTTAAAGTTTATGTAATATCATATTATAATGTAATGCTTTATTATATTATTATTTATAAATTTTATGTTAGGCTATTTACAATGGACAAAAAAAAACCAATCGGTCCTTTCTACTATAATTTTTTTATTATCCTTCAATAAGCAAGCTATATAATCAAGTTATATAGTCAAGCCGTATAATCGACTATTAATCGAGCTATATAGTCGAGCTACATTCTTCAACTATATAGTCGAGCTACATTCTTCAACTATATATGCAAGCTACATCGTTTGTCTAAATTAGAAAAACAAAAATATATTAAAAATAAAGATTATAATGTGGAGTGGTAGGGTAGGGTGGTGAATTGTATTATAATCAAAACTATTGATCTTACTTAATTATAATCAATAGTAAGGACTAAAATGCAAAATATAATAATATTAAAGTTATATTTGAGGTTTTACTTTTGGAGACAAACAACTCTAAACCTCAAATTTGAAGTATTTTTTGGAGATGCTCTTAGGACGTCTAGATTTTTACTATTTAAGGGAAGAGTTAGAATCTTTTTTTTTTTGGCAAATGGGAAGAGTTAGAATCTCTGTATTAGGATTTCAACATCATCATCTATCTAACAGAATCCATCATATACTATTAACTAGGTGATAATCCACGCCCTGCGCGGAGTGATAAATTTATAATTTATCTTGTAAGTGAATTCAAATTTAAAATTATGTATTACTTATGGGTTCATAAACATAGGACACAAATTAGGAGATATTCATACTTATATCAATTTAAATAATTGTATTTTAGGAATCTTAGGATTAATTTTTGTTTAGAACATCTAACTAAATTACAGATATGTCATATGTGTAAAGCCACCTATATGATAAAAAAAACATGTATTATGTAATAATTCTACAAAAATATTGGATAATATTAAATAAATAATTTATTAAGAGAAACTCAGAAAGCACCTAATTCCCATTCAATTCTTCATAGCTTCAAGACAAACATTACTGTCGGTTGTCCACATAAGATTGGAGAAATATAAGATTTTTTAAATGATGAGTCTAAGTGGTAATAGAAGAAAATCTTATATAGTAGAAAAAAAATATGGGTTTCAATTAATTAAATTTTTAAATATTTACTTTAATTACTTTTTCGGATTTAAGGACTCAAAGGAAGACATACGAAATTGAATTCGGTAAGTGTAATCAGATTTATTTTCAAATTTACAAAATATGGTAGGTCAATTTAATGAAAAAACTGATTTGTGCAACCATATATTCAGTTACGGTTTTAAAATTTTTGGATTATACTAAAATGATTAATTATGTACCATATATCATATATATTCTTTGCAATTAATTCAAACCTAATAAAAAAGAAAAAAAATAATTGATTGGGCACAATTAAACTAACCATATTGATTTAATCGGATTTTATGTTTTAGTTTTAGAATAATCACTTTCCTTTTTAAAACACCATATATCTCATATATTCTTAGCAATTAATTCAAACACAACCATAATAAAAATTAATTGTTTGGTTGCAATTATTTAAATCATACTCCCTCCGTTTCATAATAAGTGTCATTTGAAGAAAATGTATTTGCAATGTAATTGGATGTAATTGGATGTAATTGGATGTATTTGGATGTGTTTTGAGTTTAATACATCCAGATACATTACAGATACATTTTCTCCAAATGACACTTATTATGAAACAGAGAGAGTATTGATTTGATCGGATTTTATGTTTCATTTTTAGACTAATCACTTTCTTTTTTCTTGTTTAAACACATTTAATTAAATATAAATGGTTTGAAATACATAATAAAAATTGAAGGCCAAACATATGATTTTTTTTTGTGAAATTGGTTGTATGTGATTATGTTGTCTTTGATGTCTTGAGTTTGATCTTCTAAAACAAAACAATAATTTTAATTTGTACATTTTTTTTGTAAATCACACATAGAATTTTTTTCTTATGGAACCTAACTAATAGTTTAACTTGTACATTTTTCGATTTTTTTTATTAAAACCTTACAAATAAAAGTATTTTTTATTGTAAACATATTTTTTGCCTAATAAAAAAAATTATTGTGTATATCGTAAATTATGTATAAATTATATTTCACTAAATAATATTGTTTAAAATTATTGTTTTATTCATTTTTAAGAAATATATTTTTTATAACCTAAAATTTGATTTTTAATAATTTTAAAAATAAAACATAATTTTCCTGATTAAATTAAATTATATTAAATGTAATTAATGTATATGGCATATAATATAATTAGTCTAATGAGAAAATGAAATTTTTATTAAAATAATAGGAGAATAATTATGGTGGTGACACATCAGTAAAATGGCACCACTGTAAATATTTCAAAAACTAAGTCTACTCTCTAAAAATATTTCTCAATTAATATATAGAAGATTGTTACTAATTTGTGTCAAGGTTATTCGAGTCCCAAAAAAATGATGATTCACAACTGTTTTAAATGTGTAATATTCAGAACCCGGAGAAAAATGTTTCTCTGTTTATTATGTTTGGTGAATGTCACCATTTATACGATCCGTTTAAGTTTTATATAATGGCAAGTGGATTAATATGTACATAGCTCTAGTTGACGAAGGAAGAAGAGAGTCTCAATTCCTTAAAGAATGTAGTTTTAGAAAAAAAAATTGTTTCAAAAATAAAGAATTTTTCGATTTTCTAGGTATAATTATTGTCCATTTTTACTTAATTTGCCGTTATAACATTTAATATTTAAAAAATAACTTAAATAATTATTATTAAAAATAAGGTTAGAAAAGTATTTTGTAAATTTTTTTTAATATGTGTGAAGAGGGAGTATATTTTAAGCTTTAGCTGAAGCAAAACATATAGCTGGACCGGTTGAAACCTGAGGCTTAACCAGTGGAAACAAACGCTTGAATGGTCACGTGCAATTAATTTTGGGACTAAACAAAAAGTTAAATAAATGTTCAAAGGAGAAAATAAAATGTACTTGAAGGGTATTCTATAAAAATACCCCCTTTATGTAAATTGAGAAGGCAAGTAATAAAACGAAATCTCTTGTTTGAACCGCCTACATACACTGTTTTCACAAGTTTCAATAACAGATACTTTATACAACTAATAGTAATGATAAATATAATTAGTGTGTAATCGTTTATCAATCAATGGATTAATTTATTAATGTAAAAGGAAGTTTGCGCGTGGCTTAATAGTTAACGCAACAGAAAGATATCGTAGAGAAAACAGTAGATTATCGTTTAGGTCAGGAAATGACCAATACGCAACAAGGGAACGGTGTTGACTTTTGTGACGTAAAGTTTGCACATACATTATTTAACAAATCGGAGCAAAGCGTTGACCTCTCTCTCCACGGCTTTCTTGAACTATAAACAAACACTGAATCTAATATTTGTCGACGTCTTTGACCAGTTAATTAGTCAACATTTTTCTTCGATAGTTCGATGTATTCACGCAATTCACTAGTTTAGTTTACCCATTGATCCCGATTCCCGGTTAGCATCTATATTAGTATAAGTTACTATGTTGATATTCAAATTCAATATTGATACTAGTTTAATGGTCATTTAACTCACTATCCTAGTAATGGACATCACAACTCGAATTCCACTCCATATGTTCGATCATTGCATTTATTGGATTCTTCCTAAATGTTAATTAAGTTTTAACCTAGTAACATAATTTTGCAGATACGAACCTGAATTTTGATCTAAGATCTTACGTAAGAAAATATATATTTAATGAGTTATCTTAATTTGTCTCGTATTATAATCACTTTGTAACGCATTATAAATAAATTTTACACATCAAATCTATTTGACTGAAATGATGAAGAAAGAAACTTAACATTGCCAAGCTCGTTCATGCTTATCAAAATAAAAACTATTATTTTCTGAGTTTTTGGCTTACGTAGTCTTTGTTTTAATATATTATTGTTACAAACTACAATGTAAAAATGTCCTTTCATTATATTAAAAATACATAACCATGGTTGATTGGGCGTATATGAGGTCCAATTTTAGAATTCAAGTTAAAGCAAGTGTCTATTAGAGGATGTAAAGCTTCAATTTCCTTAATTTAGAAATATAAATCAGTGGTTCGTGGTTTTCACGACAAATAAAATCAGTGAGTATAACTTTCTAAAAACTAATAAACAAAAGGATGCCTTTGCTTATCCTTTCATCTCGCCTTAATCGTCTCGGACCGGCCCATGAGGCGGGGCGATGGATTCAAACGCATAGAAATTAATGTGAAAATGTCTAATTTACCCATCACTTTCTATTTTTTTTAAGAGCTTCTATGCTATTTTTTTCATACTTTTGTGTTGACATTATATATATGTAGTTTAAAGTTCATTTTGTTTTTGTTTTTTTCTAAATTTCTTGACCAAAACAAAGGGTTTTTCTTATAACTTGATTAAATCGGAGAACCGTTGTAGAATAAAATTCTATAGATGTTACAACACACTGATCACCATGGTATCAATGCAATGAATTATAAAAATGTAATGTTGAAAACCAATGATTTAACAGTGAAATTAAAAACTTCACCACAAATAAAATCGACAATATTCCAATGAGTTTTTTTTTTTTTTTTTGCTTAACAATATTCCAATGATAGTTTCTTAATTATAACCACATATTACATGTGCTACAATACTACGTTATTATTATAGTAGTACGAGGGTATGCCTGAAATTAATATGTTTTGATTTCATATATCACACATATATAAGTTTTTACTCCAAGTAACCCCTTCTAATTTTGTATGCCAAACGCGTATGTGTACCTCAACGTAAGCAAATAAGCATGTGCATGTATACGTGCCCATAAAAAATAGTATATACAACTGAAATGAAGATAAAAATAATAAAACTCTCATCCCGAAAAATAAAAGATCAATCGCTTGAAACCTTTCTTTACCTTTTCACCACATTTCACGCGTCAACTCGTCTCGATCGCAACTATATAAACCCTAAGTCCACCATCTCCTCAGTTTCTCACAACACAATCTCTCTCCCTCCCTCCAATTCTATTCCTCTCTATACATTCACATAAACAGCAAAAGAAGAAGAAGAAGGAGACAAAGAAAGCAAGAAGAACTATATCTCTCAATCTCTCAAGCTCTAATTAACTAAAAATCAAGAGAAAATGGCTCAATTCATGAAGCTACTCGTGACAATTGCATTAACAACCGCAATCACAATCGCCATCATCACCACCACAACCACCAAAACCACCACCACTACCGCAACATTTGCTCTCGAAGACCCTTTCAAGGACCTTAAGATCAGACCGAGACGGTTCCTGGCAGAAAAGGTCGAACAGGGTCAAGGGCCAAAGGCCCGTAACCCAAACGCAGCTGATCATTGCAACAAGGACAATGAAATTTGCAGCAGCAGCTATTACAGCACAGGAGCAAACGCTACAATGGCTTGTTGCAACAACAAATGTATGGATTTATCAACCGACGACAAGAACTGCGGTGCGTGTAAGGCCAAATGCAAGTTCGG
Source organism: Alliaria petiolata (assembly GCA_020283515.1). Lineage (NCBI taxonomy): Eukaryota > Viridiplantae > Streptophyta > Magnoliopsida > Brassicales > Brassicaceae > Alliaria > Alliaria petiolata. Next base: position 51,520,358 of record JAHZTW010000002.1, read on the forward strand.
GCAAACGTGTTGTCGCGGTCAGTGCGTTTACGTGGCTTACGATAAACGCCATTGCGGTGAGTGTAACCACAGTTGCGACATCGGCGAGTTCTGTGTCTACGGTCTCTGTAACTACGCGTGATGAAATCAATCATTCATTCACGCCAATGTTAACAAGATTGATATATAAGTAATATACGGATGATTTATTTACATGGACGCCAGTTAAAAAATGGCTCAGTCCAATTAATTAATTACTTAATAATTAATTAAGTGTTGTGTGTATTTTTGGATTCCCATAATGTTTTGAGGGGTATATAAAAAAAGAGAGATCATTTTCTGTTTCTAATGTCTACGAATAAAATGGAACATCCTCGTTTCCAGTTCTACGGCTGTTTTTAATGTCTTTAACAAAAAATAATGTTTTATACGTATATATAAATACATAAAATAAGATAAAGTCTCCTCTTAGCCTCAAGATTTACAAATAAACATGAATTTGTTTTTTTTTTGTTTAAAATAAGTATCATTTAAATTTTCAAACAACAAAGTCCGAAACCGCTAAAATCACAATTTTGTCAAAGAAAAAAAAAACTAAAAATACAACAAATTTATTAGGTGAAGAAATTTACACACGTGAGAGAGAGGTAGGCTAAATCCAAATAGATGACGTCACGGTAAAAGTCAACAAATTGACTAACCTTGAACCGACTCCCCAAACGGCGGCTCTTGTGGCTAAGCGAGTCAGCGGGTCAACCCGGAAAGTGATAATCGGGTCAAAAACCCGTCGAAATTGTTTTTATCTTCCTCACCAAAAAAAGCACACGTTCGAATCACAACCTCAAATCAAATCTCTTTCTGACACACACACAACACGTGATTGTCGCTCTCTTTTCCTGGTTCACTCATCTACCTATCATCTGTTGAAAATCTCAAAGTAGAGTGATGAAACCCACATCGAAAAATCTACACTCGCTGTGAAATTTTATCGATTTTGTTTTTTTTTCTCTTCTTCTCCGGCGAAATTTGGTTGGGGGTAACAGGTGATTTCATCACGGCTATATACGGGATAAATTCACGGCCTCTGAGCTCTCATGTCCAACGGAAGGGTTGTTTAATCGTAACCAATCCTTCGCCGCACGGAGGACGTGGAGCTCTGCCGTCTGAAGGCGGCAGTCCTTCCGATCTCCTCTTCCTCGCCGGAGGCGGTTCTACAATCACCACTTAACCTCTTTTCCTTTTTTCCTATCTACGTTATTTAGTTCTTCTTTCTTAATCTGTATAAATCTGTTATCTCGGGAGGGTTTTTTGTTTTTGTTTCGTTTGCTCTTTCGAAGAATTTCGAGAATGTTGATGAAGATCAAAAGGGTTCCAACAGTTGTGTCGAATTACCAGAAAGACGAGACGGCGGAAGAAGGCGGCGGATGTGGTCGGAACTGCCTGAGCAAGTGTTGCATCAATGGTATATGTTTGCTGAAAGATTCTTCTTTTGTTTTGAAATTGGAAATTTGGATTCGTCGTTTGTTTAAAACAAAATCTCTGACCTTTGTTTGTTTTCAGGTGCAAGACTCCCTTTGTATACCTGCAAAAATCTGGATAATTCCGTCGGAGTGAAGCCAGAATCTCCGGTGACGTTCCTCGAATCCCTAGTCCTTGGAGAGGTAGGTAATGTACTTAAAAAGCTCAATTCGTTAGTTGATTCTTGTTGCTTGATTAGAAGTCTGAATATAGTATTTAAATTCTTATGTTTTATAGTGGGAAGATCGGTTTCAAAGAGGACTTTTTCGCTACGACGTCACCGCCTGCGAAACCAAGGTAAAAAACTGTCTCTTTACTTTATGGTTTGATTGATTTGCTTATAGAGATCAAAGCTGTTAATATGTGTTTGCTTGAGCCGAAGAATCAAGTTTTAGTTTACACATTGTTGATGGTTTACTTGAGCTCAAGAATCAAGTCTCTGTTTTCACATTGTTGATGTTTACTTGAGCTCAAGAACCAAGTCTCTGTTTTCACATTGTTGATGTTTGATGGTTTGCTGGTAAATTGTTGGTAATAATAGGTTATACCGGGGAAGTACGGTTTCATAGCGCAGCTAAACGAAGGTCGTAATCTCCAGAAGAGACCAACCGAGTTCCGTGTTGATAAAGTTCTTCAACCGTTTGATGGAAACAAATTCAATTTCACCAAAGTTGGTCAAGAAGAGTTGCTTTTCCAGTTTGAAGCTAGCGACGATGACGACCATAGGGAAATCCAGTTCTTCCCGAATATGCCTCTAGACGTGGACAACTCTCCAAGCGTCGTTGCAATCAATGTACGGAGCTTTTTTTTTTTTTTGCTTTTAGGGGTCTCTTTCTTTTGTTTTGGTAAGTAGTTATCTAAACATTGAACTCATAATTATTTTGTTTGACAGGTGAGTCCGATTGAGTATGGACATGTGTTGCTGATTCCTCGTGTTCTTGATTGCTTGCCTCAAAGGATTGATCACAAAAGCCTTTTGCTTGCTATTCAAATGGCGACTGAAGCCGCTAATCCGTATTTCCGGCTTGGATACAATAGCTTAGGTGCATTTGCTACCATCAACCATCTTCACTTTCAGGTAAACCGAACCGAAGATGTTTCCTTCATTCTTACTAATAATGTGAATCCCAACACGGAATCGAACCAACCGAAAAAGGAACTGGATTTAGTTTGGTTGTGATTTCTCAAAACCAAATAAAACCACATGAAAGAACTGAACCGACTAGCTTAATGCTTACCCTTATGGAGATTTTTTTTTTCTTGGAACAGGCTTATTACTTGGCAATGCCATTCCCAATCGAGAAAGCTCCTTCCTTGAAGATCACTACCACCAATGAAGGCGTCAAAATCTCAAAGATCTTGAATTATCCTGTGAGAGGTCTTCTCTTTGAAGGTGGAAGCTCCATTAAAGATCTCTCTGATACTGTAACAAACGCATCCGTTTGTCTTCAGAACAACAACATTCCTTTCAACATTCTCATCTCAGATTCTGGAAAACAAATCTTCCTTCTCCCTCAGGTTAGAACTTTTAAAACATATATAAAAAACAAACTCCATTAATTTTGATCCCTTTTAACGATTATGTTTCTTATTAATTTGCAGTGTTACGCAGAGAAACAGGCTTTAGGGGAAGTAAGCTCGAAGCTGTTGGATACGCAGGTGAATCCAGCGGTTTGGGAGATGAGTGGTCACATGGTGTTGAAGAGGAAAGAAGATTACGAAGGAGCTTCAGAGGAGAAAGCATGGAGTCTTCTCGCTGAAGTCTCTTTATCAGAGGAGAGATTCAAAGAAGTTAACACTATGATCTTTGAAGCAATCGGTTTTAGTGGTGAAGAAGAAGAAGAGATTGAAGAGCAGAGCTCCATGGATGGTGGCTTCATAAGAGCGAATTGTTGTCCTCCAGTGAAAGAAGAGGCTGTGTCTAATTGAGGGTTTCTAAAAGCTTTTTAAAAACTAAAAATAACATTTGCAAACTTTGTGTTTGAAGTTTACGGTTTTGTTGGTTTATGAACGGTTTTACTTTCTTTCCTTATTGGCTTGTTAAGAGTCTTTCGTCGTGTGATGAATGATATATGTTCCCTAGAAAACCTTTAAATCAATAAAACTGACATCACACAGTTGAAGTTGATCTCTGTTTCGTCAAACGGAAGAACTGTGTGGTTTGGTTTACTGACTAAACCGGGATCGGATTGGATGGAGTCGTAGGACGCGGTTATCTCATGAAAGTCGATTTGATTTCAGTTGAAGAAGACTCCTTATTAGAGACATTGTTTGAGAGTTTATGAATGTTGTTAATGCAACAAACTCTCTCGAACCTAAGGACTTGAAAGTCGCCAAGAAAATGATTTTGGGGTAAACAAAGCAACTTTCATCGAAATTAGTTTTAATTTTGAGAATCTTACCCCGAGTGCATTGAAGTATGATCGAGAGTCGAGACGTGGGATATCTTTATTCCGAGATGTTTGAACCCAAGATTGTATAAAAATAAACAATTTGAGATGATTAAGTAATTTGTGTATGCAAATTTTTAGGTAATTAAATAATTTGATATTGCTATTCAAAACTACAATATTATTACCTGGAACTAGATTACCTGGAATCTATGCGAGCAGACTTCGATTTTTTTAGTTTATGTTTTATTCTTCGTATTTTAAATATGATGCTTTTACTAAAGGCGCGCGGATATGTGGTGTCTTTTTTCCCATGTAAATCATAATGAACCGGATTAGTTCGTTCCAAGGAATTGACGTCAAACCAGTAAATTTTGATTTAATTTATGAAGTTTGTAGGAAAAAAAAAACTTCAATATTATTAATTTATTATTTATATCTATCTATTTTAATCGAAATATCCCATTAAATTCCGTTTACAGAGTGTATTATGAGGTTACATTGGACTCTCTGAACGAGTAAGAAGGTCTCGGAGCCTTTTTCTTTGGGCCCTAAATCGGATCTACTGGCGTAGCGAAGCAAAGAGGCAAGAGCAGAGAAACACATACCTCTGCTTCACCATTCACGGAGGTTGAACAACTCCTTTAACTCTCTCTAAGCTTATACCTTTACTCCCGTAAGCGCTTCTTAACCTCTCTCTCTATACATTTTTCCGTCGTCTTCATTCTGGGTCGAATTTTCACTTTTAATTCTTTGATGTTCCTTCTCCAGAATTTTTTTTATTTCTTTTCTTTAGATGCCTGTTCGATTTAAGCTAAACCACTGATCTCGATGATAGAAATCCCAGATTCTACTTTCTGAGTTGTACTGGGTTTTTAAAGCCCTCGAGAATGTGTGTCTGTTTTACTGACCAAAGACACGCGTCGAAGGTGTTCGATAAAATGTCAATAAGAAATCAGTAGTTTAAAGCCCTTGAGAATGTTTATGGAGATTTGTGTCCAAATTCATTTTTTTTCTTCTTATGTAGAGATACTAGATCCTCGCTAAGCCAATTTTGTACGGTAAATCATGATTGAGATGAATAGCTCTAGTGACTAATTACAACCCTGTAATCTCTTACATAAGGACAGTGCTTGGTTCATGAATCTTTGATAAACCTTGACAATGTTCATATATTACTTTGTTCATTTGGAGATTCATCAAATGGCTTAAGGGCTGAAGAAGGAATGGTTGTTTTTTTTGGGTTTTGTAGAGTTGTTGGACAATGAAGAAGGGAATACACCCACAGATGCAATGGATCTCTTATGTGACGCAGAGCGGTAGATTGATGCACGTGATGATGACAAGAATCCACCATGTTGGCAAAGTCTATCACTTTGGAGCTAAGCGTCAAATGGCTCAAAGCATTGGTCAGATTGCCAAGTTCAAGCGTAGGTTTAACTTGCAAGACGAAGAAGCAACCCAAGAGAATAACAACGACAACCAGAAGAAGTAACTGTAGTAATCCAACTCTTGTTTTATCTCTCCCTTACTTTTCCTCAAAAACCAATCTGGAATAAGGCTTTTAGAGTTTTTTCATTTTACACAAGGCAACTATGATGAACCTTGCTTTGCATGATTGATTTTCACACTTCTTGAGTCTCACTGTTTCGTCAATAAAATGCTCCCTTCTTGGCTATGGGCTTTAATTATTCTATGAAACTTGGAAGTGGTTTAGAATCATCTATAAAGATTGAATCATTCACTCTTCTTTCATATGATCGAACCAAACAACAATGTAATTCAGACTTGTGTTTCAACATGGGCTGGATAAGGTATATCATAACATCAATAAAAACTTAATATTCTTTTTGGATATAGAAATGTTCTTTTTCCAAAGATATAGAAAGTCAAAAACTCGTTTATACACACACATAGATGTTTGAGGAATATAAGAAAGAGTAACAAACAAAATTATGATTTATTCCAAAAGTACCTTAAAAAAACACTACTTTCATCTCTACTTGCACCCAAAATCACCAAAGATAGCAAGCATACAAAAGAGGCTAAACTTGCATTTCTGGTGTGAGTTTCCAACATGAAACTGATTTAATCAAAAAGACAATCTTCAAATGTTCTATCTAAGCTTTTACCAATCAGATGACGACTACTTCACACGTCGCAGAGCATCTTGGGATTTTGAGGAGCTCCTTGAAGATGTCATCTATCGAACCATGGTTCACATGTAGAGTGAGTTTCCCGAGGATTGTTGAATTCTCTAGGAAGTACTTTACCAGCTTCATTTCTGAAGCATATCCTGAGATTGGGGATTTGAAATCAACAAACTCCAGCGACGATAACAGACATTCAGGAACAGATGAAAAGCTCATTTGATTCATCTCCTCACAAGGCAGTTCTTTATAATCATCCAACGCCTGGGGACAAACAGAGGATTAAAACACGATGAGGAAATACACAAGAGTTTCATAGAGATGGAAAAAAGAAATCATTGGGTTTGAGCAGAGATCATTACCAGGATGAGGGACTTCAAGTTCGGGCAGCTCTCAAGAAAGGTTGGTAAACATTTCAAATCGGATACGCAGAGAGTAACAAACAGTCGGGACATGCAGCCAAACTGAGGCAGCGGTTCTAAATTGGAATAGTCATGAATAACCTGAAACCAAAACTTGTGTGGTTTAGAAATGTTTCATTATAGGAAAATGTGCAATACATTTAATTATATACCTTGAAAGTGTCTCCAGCTATCGTCATATCACTGACCCTCAGGATCCCGGGAAGAAAGCTGCGGATGCGACTTCTCCTCCTGGCTGAAACACTTGCATCATCGAAAGGCTTCTCTGAACATGGGTGGAGAGAAACATCTAACTTGGCAATGGACTCCAGATTGTTTACTAGAAAGCTATTTGATGCTACATCAACGATTCTTAGAAAGCCTAGTCGAGGAGTATCAATCTCAGCTCCCGAAACAGAATCAACCTGGACATGAGAAGGTCGTACAAACGAGAGCTTCTTCAGTGACCGAGAGTGCACCCGATAGGATTTTGCATCATCACAATCTAAGTCGACCTTTAACTCGTCCAAGACAGGGCAGGATGAGACAAGTCTCTCGAAAGTGGCCTCATTGGGAAATAATATTCGATCAAGAAGCATAGTCTTGAGACAAGGTAAAGAAACGAACTCTGCATCGGGCAAGGCCACCCAATTAAGTTTTAAGAACACTAGTGTCTCACAGGTAAAAATGCTTCTGGGCATCTCATGAACAAAAAGAACATGTACATCTAGATGTTGGATCTTCCGCTTAACTGCAGCATCAATCCATGACTTGAGATAAGGGTATCCAGGGCCGTTTCCAATTTCTAACTTGAGTTTGCGTATAAATGAAACCCTATTGGAATCGAAAAACCTGTCCCCAAAACTCACAAAGTCATTAGAAACTGGGAGATATGGGAATTCGTGAGAGTCTAACTCCAAATCAGGAACGCAAAGCCAGAGACTTCTCCATCCAGGGGATAAAACGCTTGTCTTAACAGCTTCCTTTATGGGGAGATGAGAAAGGATGTGACAGATGAGAGGATCAGGCAACTGGCTTATCCTATCTTCCTTCAACCTCGGTTTCGCTTCTTCCCCTCTCCCAACCATGTATTTATACTTCTCTAGACAACTATTCTGCATAATGAAAAGGGTCAATTTGTGAAGTAGCCATATTGGGCTTTTTGGTGGAGAATATAGCCATGCAAATATGGTATTAAACCCAATAACAAAAAACCCTTGAAGTTGGCCATTGTGCCCTTGTAAACGTTGGCGAGAAAATATTCTGTAGCGGGGTTAACGTGTCGTCATCCCTACAACCATAGCTTTTTACCGTCCCCACACTACCTAGTAAAATACCTAACATAAACAATAGTAAGTCCATTAATTTAAACTTCAACCTATTCTAGTATATAAATTTGTGGTCGAGATGAAAAGTAATTTTCTTTATAACCTTCCTATCTCTTTATTGCTTTAGATATTTCTAGAACTACTCTTTCATCTGGGTGAACAATGAATGAAGATGGTGATAGTTGTGCAGTTAATGGGAGAAAGGAAAACCCAAAGGTAAATTATACTTTCCCTTTCGAGTATGATTACTAATTAACAATAGAATGGTCCCAATTTTCTTTATCCGAATGGAATAGAAAGGATTTTTAAAAGGAATTTTCTGTGTTATAAATACTGTAAAATCTGAGATCCAAAACTGTATTATTATATTTGAGTCCTAAAATACTAACCCTCCGGTAATATTTATTGTCATCCAGTGTCAACCCCAAGATAAAGTGGGACTTGTCATTGGGGCTTGGGTTCGAGATGGAAGCTCTAACTGGGTTTTTGAGCCGGACACTAGTGAAGGTGAAGCGTTCATTTGGCTTTATTCTGGAATGGCTTTGACTGAGTTGGTTTCAAAGGTGAGGGACAAGCTTCGATTGGACGGAAGGAACCTCGTTGTGAAGCTTTCATACCAATTTCCAGAGTGGATGGGTATCGGAGATGAGAACAGTTGCAGACCAAAGCACGTCACCGAAGATCAAGAAGTGGAGGTGTTTATTCAGATGCGGAGACATATCGAGGAAGTTAACTTATTTGTCTCCGTCGTGAGAATGGTCCACGGTGTGAAAACTGTTTTCGTAAATGACCCAACAGGAGGAAGAACTAACGCGGTTGCAGATGACGACGAAAGTGGAGAAGAGACTGATAATGGGTGGCATGAATTCGCTATGTCGGAGACGCCATTGACTGTGCCGGCGTGTACACAGAACCCATCGAAATCTAAAGGCGTCGCTGGAAAGTGTCCTCAGAGATCTCAATCGCAGGGTCTGATTATTCGTGATGTTGCCGAGACCATACGTCTAGCTTCTCCTATGTGCGGTCCTCTGGAGAAAGGGAAGAGTAAAGCTGTCGAGTCTGACAGTGATAGCGACAGCGACTCCGACGATGCCCTCGTCCCCATTTTGCGGGAGATGAACACTCGCCCTCCCGATGTCCAAAATCGGAGTCATCCATCTAGTGTGAGGAGGCGTCTATTCACGGAACCCAACCAAAATGTGGATGCTGACTCCTCCTCTGGATCTTTCGGAGATGATTCAGACGATGCAGATGCGAATGTAACGGAAGACAAATTTACATACTGGGGCCGCTTTCAAGAGGCTCTGCATAACATGCTAACGGATATAAGCTCTGAATCTGCACTGTTCTGCCGCGATACACCCCCGGTGTTCAACAACAACAGTGAAGACGGTTAGTCGATTCTCCTATCTTCAATAATAAAAATAGTATAAGATATACTATACTAGTATAAATTTTCCTAATAGTATAATATAGTATGTAAATAATAATACATAGTACAATATCAAAAACAGCGACATATATACTAACATATGTAATACTCATAAATCAGGCGTTGATGCAGCTTTGGCGGATGTTCCATACGAAGGAGATGCTTTGTTTGTAGGGCGAGTGTTCAAATCGAAGACTGACTGCAAAATCAAGATAGCTATCCACGCAATCAATCGGAAATTTCATTTCCGCCCCACGAGGTCGACTCCTAATTTCATGGTATTGAATTGTGTATGTCAGACGTGCCCTTGGAGAATCTACGCAGTAATGTTGGACGACTCAGGGTACTTTCAAATCCGGCAGGCTACATTTCAACATAACTGCACTATTGATCATAGGCGCAACTACCACAGGCTAGCGACGACCCAAGTGATTGGTGAAATCATGCAATCAAAGTTTGTAGGTGTGAAAAAGGGACCCAACGCAGCGTCTATCCGGAAGTTACTCCTTGACGACTTCCACGTTAATGTCTCTTATTGGAAAGCGTGGAGGGCACGTGAAGTGGCCATGGAGCAGTCCCTTGGCACGATGGCTGGAAGTTATGCTCTGCTCCCCTCATACTTGGCACTGTTGCAGACCGCAAACCCCGGGAGCATTTGCCATCTTGAACATGTCGAGGAGCCAAAAGGTGGGAGACGATTCAAATATTGTTTCATCGCATTCGGAGCTTCTGTGAAGGGGTTCAATTTCATGAGGAAGGTTATCGTAGTTGATGGAACGAGCTTGAAAGGAAAATATGGTGGATGTTTGGTGTCAGCTTGCGCACAAGATGCCAATTTTCAGATTTTCCCTCTCGCCTTCGGAGTTGTCGATAGCGAGAACGACGATTCGTGGGAGTGGTTTTTTCGAAAACTAAACACGTTTGTGCCTAATACATCCGACCTTGTGTTCATTTTAGACCGCCATGCAAGCATATACAGTGGGCTGAAGCGGGTAAGGTCCTACTATATATGTTTATTAAAGGAAACGTCGAACCATGTGTTCAATATTAATTATTTATACAACTGGCGAGATGAGAAGTATTAGTGTTCATACTACTTGCATTTAGTAGGTCATACATTTGTAGTTCGGGTGATATGACTTTTAATTAAATTTTTGTTTTCAATCGCAGGTTTTCCCGCAGGCTCACCATGCTGCTTGCATTGTCCACCTGTGGCGTAATGTGAAGTCCCTTTACAAGACCAAACGGATTGCATCTGTCATGTCTGCTGCTGCAAGAGCGTTTACAATTCCTGAATTCAACCGGTTGTTCCTTCAGATACAACACCTTAACCCAGGATGTGCAGTATATTTGGTCGATATAGGTATGTAGTGTTTGCAATTACTTCATTTGATTTCTATTCTATTTGACAGGCATATAACATATGACATGCAAGGCCTTTATAGTATAGTATTCTATGTTTTATGTATCAGGATTTGAACATTGGACAAGAGTCCATTTCAAAGGGAACCGTTACAACATAATGGATTCTAACATTGCTGAATCATGGAATGATGTGTTAAAGGAGGCTAGGGAGTTCTCCTTAATATGCATGTTCGAGTATATTCGGACGACTGTCATGTGCTAGTTCGTGATTCGTCGTGCGAAAGCACTGCGAGAGAAGGCAACAATTACACCCCATGTCTGAAAGTTAATTGAGAAAATTTTTGACGATTCTTGTGGATTGGCTGTGAGGTCAATAGGTCCTTTTGAGTTACAGGTTCAGCAACGGGATGGGGAGTGTTTCACTGTAAACTTTGCTGAAGGGACATGTACATGCATGGAGTATCAGCAGCTGGGCATCCCTTGCTCCCATGCTATAGCTGCCTCATCCAGAATCGGACTTCACACAGATACAATGGTTGCAGCTGCTTACTATGTGGATACATGGACGCGCGGATTCGAAGAAAATATTTATCCTATTCCATCTGTAGGAGGAGGGGAAATTGGTGGTGGCTGCACTACTGACCTTCTCCCACCAGCTGTTCGGAGGCCACCGGGAAGGCCAAGGAAGCTCCGCATCTTCTCCCGTGGAGAATTTAAGGTATAAAAATCAAATTCTATACTATATATTTAAAAGTAGATGTCGCCTACTACCGAACTATACTATAATTGTGGAAGTACTGGGCTGTTTCATGTTGCGTAGAAAAAGAAGCCAAGAAGTGGACGCCGGTGCACAAGATGCCGAAAAAAGGACACAACAAGGCGTCATGCCGTAACACTATATAGACGTCGGTTTCTAATTAAGGGCATTAGGATGTTGTTGAAGGTACTCTCTTTTGGAACGAGATGAATAAAGGTTTCCACGTCGGATACGATTGTGATGGACATGCTACTTTCATCTTGGCGTCTAAAGAATTTCTAAATAGAAAGGGATACTGATATCATTTGTATCCCAAATTATTTAGTTTTTATACTCCGGCCAAGTAATGACTTTATGTAATATTAGACTTTCTTTGTACTAATGCTTCTGTACCACATAACACCTATCCTTTTGGTGTATAAATTAAAAATGTCCTTTATGTTTACACATTGCCTTATTTTATACGAATGTGGTGTCATATATACAGAACCTAAGCTACATCTTTAAAATCTATTACATGGTTTTCCAAAGTCACTGAACATACAGATAAAGAACATAAATTATCATCGGAATATTACATTGTCTATACTACTAATACACGTACTCTAGCCGCAGCTAAAGTAAGTAATGTAATACTTTCTATTAAATACGTGGCTTTGTAGGTACAAATCATTAAAATATACTATCAGCTAGTCATTCCGTAATGGAAAAGCAAACGAATCCTACTATATATACAGGAAAACGTAGGGCAGCAGTATGACGGAAAAAATCATTCCAATTGCATTGCATTATAATAATTATATTTAAATAAGTAATTCAACGTTCACAACATTAGCAGAGGAATCCTTCTTAAAAATGTTACGGTTTCTATTCGATGCCAGTTACATAATCTGATAAAATCAGAAGAAGACTACATATGGGAAGAGATCGGGGCAACGGTTATGGCCTTGAAGGAGTGTATAGAATAGTTTGCAGCTGCGGCTTGGATGTCATCTTCTCCTATACCTCTACACTTCTGTAGTTGACCAGTCGCATGCATCTCCATCATTAACATCGATGCAACAGCAGACAGGCCTGCATACAAATTAGGGAATACAATGTGCGTTTCATCTTCCAATAAGTAGTGATGCCTCATATATTATGATAAATGTGTTATACGGGTACTACATACCTGGCCGCTCACACATCATATTGACATCCATCCTTGTCACTGGGAAGGGGGCAAGTGGGACTGCCTTCTTTGCATCATTTCCACAATGACTATGAATAAAATGCGGGAGCAACTGGACGATGGGAGTGAGTTGATTCTCCATGCACCCGATTGATACGCAAGTCATATTACAGTCCAAGACATAAATAGCCCAGTCATTCAATTCTATCACAAGTCCTATCCAATGATGTCCACCTATCTGCATTGGACAGTATATAGATGTAACTTCAGAAAACCATTTTGGGCGCTTTGCTAGCATGACCCGAGTCAGGTGGGAAAATGAGAATTTCTCAGTTGCATCCGCTGAAATGAATCTCGTGTATTCACGTTTCATCTCTGTAACGAAGGCAGCCGGCAGGAAATCGTATGTGTTCGAAGTATCTTCGTCCCGCCTTTGTTGTGCAAACCTAACGAGTACATCAAGACGCTGCACAAATAGGAAGTCCTTCTCAAAATAAATAGCATAGTATACGTGACTACTGTAAATAACGTTTATACTATACCACATCAGACAAGGGCTTCTTCGAATTCAGAATGTCACAGAAGTATTTGCTTTCCATTTGCACGTCGTCTTCCACTCTAGTCATGGAATACACATAGAAGGAAGGTTATATTTTATTTTTACCAATAACAATTACATATACATGTAACACTTACGTGGTCATAGAGATTGTATCCACGAATTTTGTTCCTCCCCCATTTTCAGATGCCAAAAATGGACTGAAACCAGCCACCAATAAAATGTCATCATCTGTGCTTTGAGAATTTTAATTAACTTTCTCTTTTTTGCTATAACATTACAAGTACCCCAAACTATAGAATAGAATATGGAATATGTACACTGATGTAATTACCATTATGGACTGTCCTCTCCTTCCGGGTTGGTGACAAGTTTGTTTGTAAACCAGTTTTACAACGTTTAGCGACATCTGATTCGACAAGATTTTGCGCACGTTCTGTTTCCACTGCCTGAACTTCTCCTTTCAGCTCGGCAACTTCTTTCTGCAGTTCTGAAATTGCAGAGTTGAAATGTGTTATCAACACAGCCGCATATGCATCCATAACATTCTTCATTCTATCCTCATACTCTCCTCCCAACATTTTGAGTAATCCACCAATCTCCGTCATATCCACCACGTCTTCCCCCTCATTCCTTGCAGTTGTAGTTCGCTTCTTCTTCTTATTCGGATGTTGACTTGATCCACATATCGTATCTGTTTCATCGTCCTCCTCACTATCACTCTCTGGTTCTAAGCTTTTTTCGTCTTCATCCTCGTGTATAACTCGCCGCTTATGCATCGCAGCCTCCGAGGCCTTAATCCCGCCAGTCCATGTGTTATGCTCGAAAGGATAGTCTTCTGCAGACAACGCAACCAAGTTATCAACTTCTGCATCGGCTTTCTCTTCCGAAAACAAAATATCAGTTCCACTGCCTTCTTCCACACCACATAATATACACCTGACATCAACCTGCATGCGTGAAAACGTAGAATATTAATATCTATGTCACAGAACCACGACACCAGTATAGTATTACTTTTTCTAATATACTATGCTACACAGTCTGCCCAAGTAGTATAGTATTGGATACATAATATGCAATCGTACCTGTCCTTTCTGATCCATCTTCTTTGTTGAGACTACATTGATTACCAAACTCCTCTCCAATACATTCTGAACAATATCAAGTATATTCATGGCTTCAATCTCTTTAGCACCCGATCCTACTCGACCGATTATAGGAGGACAACAGCAGACAGTGACAAGCACAATTGCATGTGCAAATCCCTGTATAGCAACTGTTTCTTGTGTATACTGACCTGGGGTTTTCGATTTTGCACTGCGTACCGTGAGAAGGAAAGATTCCTTCCCCATGGATAGTTGAGAAAAGTATCTATATCCCCAAGCATCTCCACAACTTCAGGTCGTACATGGACAGTAGCAGATGTCGGGCACAAAATCCCTTCCACTAGAAGAAGTAATGCCAAGCGAAACCTTGTCAATGGGTCTTTGTATTTTCTCCCAATAAGAAGCCTGTCCATAATCCATGTTGTTGTTGGTTTTGCCTCCTTTCCAAACAATGACTTCCAGATTGGCCCATCGGACTTCACGGCTGTTACTTTACCTTTTCCCTTCCGAGTATGCGGACTAGGCCTTTTTCTTTTTCCACTTCTCCTCTCAGCTTGTTCACAGTTGAGGCCTGTCACCATTGCAAAATCCTGAATCCCAAATCTTATTGGTTTCCCCGCAAACAGCTACCACAACTCATACTTCTTCTTTGTAACCAACTGTCTCGATAACAAGTAATGCACAAACATAACCGAGAAAGTGTGGTTCCCCATATGCATTAGGGTTCCAAACTGTGACCCCGCCAACATCTCAAGATGCTCGTCCAATAATGCGGGTTTGATACTCTCAGTCCAGCGAAGGTTAAAATAATTGTTCACTCTTTTTCGCCCTTCAGGTTCAAACCCGTTCTCAAACAAACGCCCAGGCACTACTATTTCGTCCATCCTGCATGTTTTGAAACAACAACATTAGGCAATTGTCTTAATTGATAGATAATATATACAAGCATCACCACCCCTACTATACTACTATTAAAATTATCTGCTACCTCTATACCATTTACACGCAACCAAGACGAACACCTCCTTCTTCAGTGTTATAGAATAAAGCATTCATATTGGAAATATAAAACTATTTAAAATATTATTTCATGAACCATGAACATCTCCTCCTTCGGTATAGTCCCTCTCCAACTAACTTTTATAAATCTCACAAACTCACGTTTTTCATAGCTACATAATTGAAGAGAAGACCAATTATAATTTTAATAGTAAAATTTACCAAAATACATCACCCATACCTGTCTCCCATTCTGCTGAATCCAATTCTTCTGCACCTGGAATTCTGATTTTGGCTCGCTTTCTAATTGTTTCGACCGTCTTCGAACACAATTCCTGTTCATGCGATATACAGACCCACCGTAAAAGTACCGTATTTCGTCTCCACCCTTTCGCCGATTCTAACTTTTTGCAATTTCTTTGTATTTCACTTCTCGAATCGGTTTACTTTGACCAACCCTTTTCCACTCCAATTAAACGAGTAAGGTTGCTTCTCTATGTAGACGTGGCAGATAGTTAACCTTTACTTTTTACTGTCACAAATAAAGCAGAGTTCCAACACCGCTTCATCCTATTTGAAATTTGAAATTTGAGTGTAGGGACTCTTTCGTATTTAATATATAAAATATGAATAATATTCTATCCATGAAGTTGATATGGCTACTCATTCAATTATTAATTTTTTCATAGTTATTGGTGCCAATTTCCCTAATGAAAATGGAAAACCAAAGTTTTTGAGGCTAACCTAATCTCTCGGCCAATTGAATAAATAAATAAATAAAAAAGAATCTCAGGTGTACATCCCAAAAGTTCTAGCTCGATTCCGATTAACGAAGAGAATGACTGAAGAAAGCATTAAGTAACGAAATGTGTTACGAACCTAACTAAATCCGAGCGACCGAACGAGCGAGAGAGACGAAATTTTTTGTAAGGTTTCGAAATTGCAGCAGACTGATTTGGGAAACCTTAATTTGCTCAGTCGTGTGAGAGCGAAGATGGTCTTTCCGGCATTTTGGGCCTATTGGGCTCAGGTTTTAGCCAGCCCATTAATTAGGCTGACTAAAGAGCCTAAACCTGCATTTCTTGTGTGGCAAGAAGAGAGCTTTCCTACACCGAACTGATTCAGCACAAGACAATCTTCTTCACATGTCCTCTCTAAGCTTCACCAATCAGATTACGACGACTGCACAGGTTGTAGACAATCAGATTCAGATGGCACTTGTCTCTGGGGTCAAAGAGGAATGACAAAACAGTCGAAAGAGGAAGACAGAGCTCTGATTATATGGCGCAGCAACAAAGAAAGCTCTGATGTTACTTGTGGAGGTACAAGTCGAGCATTTCAAAGTGAAAAGGCATGAAAGAGTGAGGCGTGCGCAATATAAAGACTCAAAATCCAAAGCTAATCCCAAACATAACAACCAAAAAAGTCAAATAATACCCAAAGCACAAGTTCAAATATTCATCATATACCAATCAAAGTACGAGGACTTGGCATGTGGTAGAGCGTCTTGGGAATCCGAGGATTACCTTGGAGATGTCATCTTTTGTTGGATCGTATCGTGAGTTTCTTGAGTAATAGTAATGAATTATCTAGGAAGTATACCTCGCTAGTTTCGTTACTGTAGCATCTCCCGAGCCCCCCTTGTTTCGATATCAAGAAACTCGAGCGACAATAACAAACACTCGGGCACATGTGCATTGAGAGTTTATGAATGTTAATGCAACAAACTCTCTCGAACCCAAGGACTTGAAAGTCGCCAAGAAAATGATTTTTGGGGTAAACAAAGCAACTTTCATCGAACTTAGTTTTAATTTTGAGAATCTTACTCCAAGTGCATTGAAGTATGATCGAGACGTGGGATAATATATTTATTCCGAGAGATGTTTGAACCTTGCTTTGGTTGTCATGATTGATTGTCGCAGTTCTCCTCGAGTCTCACTGTTTCGTCAATAAAAAGCTTATCTTGTTCCCTTGGGCCTAGACCATGGGTATTAAACTATTCTATGAAAACTGGAACTCGTTCAGTATCATCTATGAAGATTGAAGCATTCACTATTTATAACATATAATCGAATCAAACTACAAAGTATCAATCATAACATCTAAGAAGTCACCCTGTAACTCAGACATGGTTTACATGAGAGATACATGTTTCAGCTTCAGACAATTTGAGCGCGTAGCTTTTACCAACTTGGTGCCAAAAAAACAAAATTCCCCTCTAGTAAGTGGGGAAGTTGGGGTTGACATCAGTTGCCCAAGACTCCAGTCCTCCGATTATATCCTTGGCTGAATCGAAACCCGATTCACGAAGATATTGAACAGCTCTCTGTGAATCATTCCCGCGCCTGCAAACAACGTAGACGCTCGGATTTGTGCAAGAACCGGTGTTAACATGGCCTTCTTCCTTTTCTTTCAGAGCTGAAGTAAGCTCGTTTAACCGAGCCTCTAAGTGTGCAAAAGGGATGTTGAGTGAATCAGGGAGAGAGACAATCTTATAGTGATGGGAAGGTCGAACATCGAGAAGAACATGTCCTTCCTTCTTTTGAAGGATTTCTTTGAACTCCTTGCTGCTGATTCTTGATTCTGCAGGAAGTAGTTTCAACGGGCCCTGTGATCAAACCGGTGCAGGTAAAAGATATATGAGACTTGTTACCGAAAACAAAATAATGGATGCCCCTGATAAGAAAGAAACAGAGAACAATACCGCAGATAAAGGAAACTGGGTGAAGTCCTCGTAGTCAAAATCCCTGAACTGCTGCTTACTGAAAGATGAATCGTCTCCACAAACTGTGCAATGAGATGACTTGCCTCTGATTTTGACCTGTGCAAACACTAGACTTGATTAGTTTTATAGTAGATTGAGTTCAGTGAGGAAGAATATGGAAATTAGTAAAGCTTTACAATGCGGATCCTTGCTGATAAAGCGTCAAAAAGAAGCATCCGTTCAGAGAGTGGTTCGCCCACCATGCTTGCGAGTTTAATTGTCTCTAGCGCTTGTAGACAACCAATAACACCCGGAACTAAGGAGAAAACAAAAAAAAAAAGAGAGAAAAAAAAAAAATTAAAAAAAAAAAAAAAAAAAAGAAATAAAAAAAAAAAAAAAAAAAAAAAAAAACCGCCATCATAACATGTACCTACTCCAAGAACTCCGCTATCAGAACATCTCTGGCACGCTGTTGTCGGTGGAGGAGTGGGAAATAGACAACGGTAACAAGGGCCTCCTTTGTGATTATAGACCGTAAGCTTGTATACAAAGATCAAAGTAACAGCTTAAGTTTTAATGTGTAGGGTAAGCTTAACATCTGTATAAGGAGTAACACGATGACTTTGTTTGACATATTACATACCTGCCCATCCATTCCAAGCGCAGCACCGGATACCAAAGGCTGTATACAAAAACACGCGTCAATACTTCTGAGTTCTGACTATGACTATGAATAAACATGGAAATAATAGAAGACGTTTCTTCACCTTTCCTAAGAGGACACAACAATCACTGATCATGTAACGACTTGGAGGATTGTCGGTTGCATCTACTATGATATCATATCTAATTTAGTATGAGTTACGGAAAACAATAGCCATTCAAATACTCTACTTGAGGAGGTTAATGGAGAGATACAGAAAACTGGGACTTCATATAGCATGTTTACATATATCTAAGGATACTGGCTGAGGATTTCCAAAGCATTGGATGTGCGGAGAGCTTCCACATATTCATCAATTCTGATTGTCGAGTTTATTCTGGAGATAAAAAGTAAAAGGCACAGTGATTAGACCAAAAAGAGTAGAGGTGGGCATAATTTGCTATTGAGAGAGAGACTCAAGGACGATGACAATACTAGACTAAAGCATTTTAATCCGAAGGGAGTTTGAATTTACGAGCGACAAGCAGCAGCAGCAGATTTCACTTTGGGATGACCAATAAATGCTTCAGTGTGTATTATCTGGATGATGATAGAAACCAAAAGAGAAAGAAATCAGTAAAAATGGTAGTATCTTTTCAGTGTGTACGGTGACCAATAAATGCTCCCGTGTGTATTTTCAAGTCGTACCTGCCTATGCATATTGTTGAGCTCTACAACATCGTGATCGATAATACCCAATCGACCTAAAAGAATACAACCGAAAAGATGACCAGCAAATCAGAATCAAGGGAGAACCAATAGTCTCTAGAGAAAAGGAAAAGGTATTTAGAGACAATACTATTGATATACATAGAATTGAGGTAAGAGTCTGAAACCATACCAAGACCACAAGCTGCGAGATACAATAAAGCAGGTGAACCAAGCCCTCCAGCTCCGATGACTAATACCGAAGACTTCAAGAGATTTGATTGCCCTAAAATCATACACACACATAGAACAGAAGGGGTCAACAAAGATTGATTTGAGAAAGACATTAGCAGAGTAAATAAGCAAACCTGATATCAAACAAATGCAGATATCCACAGAGGGAACATACACAACATAACACACTCCAGAGAAGATATCGACGTTTTTTCCTCCTTACAAATCCCATAAAGCTATCCACAGAAGAAGCAACAAACACAATACAGATCTGTCTTAAAACTAAGCTTCAGAGTAGGTATCGTTATAAATGCAGTCAAACTTCTCACACACTATTTCTACTATATGCTTTAATGATCACGAATGAAGTTACAAATGTAATCAAACCCATCAAAAGAAACCCAATACAAAGTTATCATCTTTCAGCTCCACCATCACTAGCTAGAGAGCTGACACAAGAAAGACTGTTCTCATCACACAAAAAAACAGAACCATCCATATCGCGCGTTTTCTTCCTAGAGTGTAAAAAGAGTTTGCATTTGACTGTTTGAGCAAAGAAGTACCTTCAACACCAAACGAAGGGAGTAACAATTGGCGACTGTAACGGTAAATCTGATCAGGAGACAGCCCGTGGTCAAGCCCGTGTTCAAACGCCGGCGTCGTGGGAGAAGAGTAACCGTTAGATACGGCGTCGCACCGTTCGACCGCCGGCGTCTCTTGGAGCTTTGCTTCGAGAATTGAGATACGGTGCTCAATCTCCGCCTTCCGTAGCTTTAACTCTTCCAGTTCACGGACGAGTTCCGACGAATCCCCACCGTGCGCCTTCATCCCGCCAAAATATTAGAGACCGATTAGAACCCTAGAGCGGCGAAGAGGACGATGTCAGTCAACGGGAGGATATACGTTGACTGTTTTTATTGATGCGTGAATCTGTGCCCACGTGTCACATAACGGCGTATATATTATTATTTTTATGCATCCTCGAGCGGACAAAAACCCTCCAAGTACAAAACGAAATGCAAGATCAACCTTCGACTATAGAAACTAAAACAAAAAAACAATAACAAAGACCTGCATCATGACCACTGCTTATTACATTTTTTTTTGCAGTGATCAAAATTATTTATCCTTCTACAAATTATTGTTTTTGGTTCTGTGTTTCTCTGACCATATAGAATGAATACAAGACGGGTTTATGTTTGCGGGCACAATCCAAAATCCCATAAAAATTAAAGGATAACGGCCCATCAAATTAACACACGTAGCACACACACGTGACACGTGGCGTCATAATCATAACCCCCGCCGATGAGACATCATACATCAATTTAGTATAGGAGACCTTTCAAAAACTCATATAACTGATAAAAACTCCATATCTATGGTTTGATCTCTATATCTAAGCTACAGTTTAAAAAGTGAGAGAGACCATCAACGAAAAACTATGTTGAGAAATTATGTGAACCCAAAACTAATCTCCAGTCCTAATATAAGATCGTCATCATGTCTTTGCTCTCTTTACCTTAAGGTATACTATTTATATCCTATGTTTATTTTTAATTTCATGAAATAACTTAACTACTACATATATAGATTAATTTGTGGGGGGGGGGGGTTTTCTCTAACATGTAGAGAGGAAGTGCGAGCGGAGGAAGGGAAGAAAAACGAGCTCCTTCAACGGCGGAGGAGTTCACGAGACAAGGCGTTGCTAGCCAGACGGTGGAGAAGGCTTACGACGGAGCAACGGCGGCGGCCAACGTCTCCAGTGATTCTGAGGCGGAGATGGAGAAAGTGAGAGATGAGTTTCAAGAGAAGGAAGAGGGTAGAGACTGCCATAAGAAGGGAAATGATGATCACGATGATGATGGTTTGCCTATCAACACGTCTAAAGGAACATGATGAAGGCATGCACTTGTTACTATTATTGTAAAATGGAGATTACAATATATATGTTTGTATGTAATAATATATAGTCTTTTTGATTTCGATCACGTCTCTCTGATTACCTCTTTTATATCTCGCGTTATGCTACTCCTCTATCCCCTTTGAGATGATCGATCTGATTATGTTTTCATTCGTGATTGAGAGATCCCAATCCCACTTTC
Organism: Alliaria petiolata; assembly: GCA_020283515.1. NCBI lineage: Eukaryota > Viridiplantae > Streptophyta > Magnoliopsida > Brassicales > Brassicaceae > Alliaria > Alliaria petiolata. The sequence continues at coordinate 51,541,910 of JAHZTW010000002.1, forward strand.
TTTATCGAGAGTAGTTATCTCGCAACCTACCATTTTTCAAACAAAAACAAACTTATTAGATACACATTTATTATCTAAAATTTATTTATTAAAAACGAACCCACATTTATTATCTAAAATTTATTTATTAAAAACGAACCGGAAACGTTAACAATAAAAATTAAAAATCAGAATTTGAACTTTGAAATATGAATAACGGAAATATCTTTTAAAAGATATAAATAAAAATAAAATACTCGTTTGATTTTCGTAAATTCTGTTACGATCCCATCTTATCATATTTCCAAAAAAAAAAAAAAAAATTGTATCAAATATAAATGCTTTCTCATTATAAAATGAGAATTCATGAACATAACGAAAAAGGACGGGATAGAATGGAATTTTTGAAACTTATGTTATCATTTTATTTTGTCTCAGTTCTATATAATAACAAAAAATTATATCATATGTGAATGTATTCCTATTATATAGCGAAAATCTATGATCCAAAATAAAATGAAAAAGGACGGAATGAAAAACCATAATAAAATGGAAAAAAAATATGAATAAAAAGTTAAAGAAGAAGGAGAAGAAAGAATAATCATTATGTTTGGATTCATATTTTTTGTTTGAAGTATTTGAGTTATACGTATTTTTATTTCTGGCTATATCTAAATTTTTTAACACTTGGCTTATCATTGAATCAAAGGGTACGAGAGAATTCGGAAACAAATTGACACCGGTAGGCATCTTACAAGGCACCAAAGCTACCCATTGGAAAATAAGAGCCATGAGAAAAGGCATAAAAAAAAACAGAGCATGTAAGGATCGTTAGTTAATCTGTAAGCAGATGTTAGAAAGAAGTCTCTTCTCGTCATACTTAATTCGTAGTCAAAAGAGCCAACACCAACAACATTAACGAACAAATACTCTTGTCTGTTACACCAACTGGTAACAGTGAAATCTACTTGTGAGGATATAAAAACTTTAAATTGGTGGATGCATGACACTAATATTTTTAGTCCATATTTTGAGGTGGAATACAGAAAGGGGCCGGCCATCTAATATTTTTACTAACGATGAAGCGATTCGGATCGATAGTTGCGTTTTCGTCGGAATCCACGACTTCGACGGTGTTAGAGTCTAGGCCAGGGAAGGAGCTAGCAGGGACACAGAAAGGTTCATTCTTGGAGATAAAGATGCAGAGATCTCCAATGTCTTGAGTGTAAACCGCGTTTCCTTCATCGTCTAGCTTGAACACCATCAAACCTTGTGTTTTCATTCTGGCAACGCCTTCGACGATCTCAACGGTCTTCTTGTACAGCTTAACCAAGAAAGTTTCGCCGGTGATTCTTGACTCCACCAAGTGTTCGCTCGTGCAACACGAATCCAGAAGCTCTCTCGTGGCCGTCGGCAGCCTGGGAAGGTTTTGGAATCGCAAGCTCTGCAAGTTGGGGTTGTTGCTGTCTTTGCAGGGATCCCATGAACCGATGAGATGCCCTCCAGATCCGGGAATGCGAAACATGTCATGTTTCTTGGAGAACATGACTCGGGAGGAGTAGAAGCAGGGGTTTTCGATCCTGATGTTGGTCCACTCCGGTTTGTTAGCGGGTCTGCAAAAGCTGAGCTGAGGCCCCAAGAACTTGACAGCCAAGACACAGTCCTCGTCCTCTGGAGAAGAAGAGGACATGGCCACGTTGGTGACGATTTGGGTTTGGCAATGAGGCAGAGTCACAAGAGGAGGCAGAGGGATGCGTTTCGGGTCTGTATCGGACGCAACAGGGTTTAGATCGTCATGGAGACGCAGGATCCCGTCGTCCTTGAGAGTAGCTACCCAGCCATGGGATGCCCCGATCGTTAACCTCTCCTCACGATCAACCATCTCGAGAGGCACCTTCTTTTCCAAATAAGTGACTCCAGAATCTTCATTAGCATAGGAAATGGCGAGCCTTCCGAGACCCCCTCCACAAGATTTGGCGCCGATGATGGAACAAGGAGGAGTTTGCCGCAAGGAAGAAGAGAAGCCATTAGAGAGAAGAAGAAGTGAAGATCTTCTCACCAACGCGGGCTTCCCAAGGCGGAGCCTCGAGAGAAACAGAGACATGAATAGAATGTTCTTTTATTCTTAAATTGAAAAGCAAGAAGTGCTATTATTCTCCACATGTTTATTACTAAAACCAAGTTAGAGGAATGGCCTTGCCCACCAAGTTTTTGTTCGATATTACGAATTTATTTGTGGAGTAAAAACATGGAAACAAAATATTGTTAACAAAAAATTTGACAGCAAAACATTTTTATGTATTGAGTTGGCATTTTGGTACGCCGGTTCACTTGTGTTGCAGCTGGTTTAGATTTAGTCAAAGGTTCATCGAAAACACAAACCACCACAATGAAGAAAGATTGAAAAAGCCAGAAGGCCCATTTACCGAAATGAAGAAAGATTGAAAAAGCCAGAAGGCCCAATATCATTTACCGACCCAACAATAGCACTGGCTTTCACTCTAGCGATCGGCGCTCTCTGGTTCCTCTCAACTGCTAGGGCTTCTTCTCATCCCTTCTGGTTACGAGAGCTCCTCGACTTGTGGCCTCTGTTTCTTCCAGGTGTCTCTCTCTATCTGATTCCGATTCGATCGTAAGTCTCTCCGATTGCATCTTTTTTTTTATCTCGCGTTATGCTACTCCTCTATCTCTTTGAGGTGATCGAGCTGATTATGTTTTAGTTCGTGATTCTGTCTCTGAATCGCTTGGATCTGTTTTCCTTAATCCAAAATTTCATGACTTAGTTGGGATTCTTAATCTTCACCCAAATATCGTCATTCTCTGTTTATAATTTATTCTGGTATGGATTGGTTTGTTAAGAAACTAGCACATTTTGTCGAAAACGAGATATCCTCAAAAACTCCAATTTTGCTCCATTTTGATTTTAATCCTTGTGTTACGAGCGTAGCTGCTTGCTTGATTGATCTCTGTGGAAAAAAAGGGTTGTAATTTCGGGGGAAGTTGAGTTCATGTTTCCGTGATGTACATTTGTTTTTCGTAACTAGTTTTATAGAATCTTTGTTTTAACATTGAAGGTGCTTATTTCACTTATCTCTGTTACCAAATGGACATGAAACTTCTATGATTGTATCATTTTTGTGTTTGTGATGATTTCTCACGGTTACAGAGATAGTCTTGGTTATTAAAGGAGACAAAATAAAAGGATGAGTGGTTTTAGAGCTTTCAAAGCACAAGTGCCCATTGAATGGAGTCAGAGCTTGTACATAACCTTAGTGAGAGGTCTCCCTGGAACCAGGAAGCTTCATAGGCGTACACTTGAGGCTATGGGACTTCGCAGATGCCATCGCACTGTTTTGCACTCAAACACTTCATCCGTTAGAGGAATGATTCAACAGGTTTCTATTATGTTTTCATCACTTCTCTGTTGTTGTCATATGTCATATTCCTCTCTCAAGCTTGATATTGGCTTAAAAATGTGATTTTTTTTTTTTTTTGGGTGATGCCCTCTGCGCAGGTTAAAAGGATGGTTGTTGTTGAAACAGAGGAGATGTTCAAAGCTCGCAAAGAAGCAGAAGCCAACCACAAAGCTCTCCGCCCGCCACTTGTTGTCAGTCATTCAAGCCCTGCAACAGGTTCCTCCAACATGTCTTGAGCATTTCACGAAATGATAAGCTCTTCAACAACCGTCCCTTCGATAAGTAGTCTAGATGTGATAAGAAATGTCGGTTTCAGTGAATCTAGTGCATCTCTCTTATGTTTTTCAGTGAATCTGGTGACTCTCTCTTATGTTTTTGTATACGCTGGATCCTTGTGTAGGTTTGCTCTTATTTTGTTAATGCCATCGGTTTGGTTACTTTTTTGTGTCTTTCAAGATTTGAAAGGGAGAAATCTGGTTCTCTTTTAGTCCCAAAGTTGGTTTGTAAGAATGCTAATTAGGTTAACAAAATACATAGATTGGCATCCCTAAGATTCGTCAGTTGTTCATCGTTTGACAAGTAGATTGGCTCGTGAATTAGTTACCGTCATGATTTGCGGTTGACAAATCTAAAATGTTACCGTCATGATTTACCGTCCTTTACAAAATATCTTGTGACAAAAGTAACGTGTATACAAGAATCAAAATTTCGAACAGAAATACGAAACCTTTACTACGCAATGAATCCTATGATGAATCAATCATTCGACATTCGTAAACTATGAATCCTATGATGCAATAAAATGGTTTCAATTGTCAACCAATCATTCTGGTTTTTTTTATCGGTTTGTGTTCACAGTCTCTTTTCATTACAAATGCAATATCAAACGAAATCGGAAATACTCTCTTTTCTTGGTTGCAACTTCAAAACTTAATTAGATAGATATAGTCTGTTACACCAACCGGTAGGTAACAGTGGAATCTACTTATGAAGATATAAAAGCTTATAATTGGGTGGATGCATGACCCTTGACTCAATTCCAAACACTTGCTAGTCCATATTTTGAGGTGGAATATGGTAACGGGCCGGGTATCTAATAGTGCTACTAACGATGTCCAGACCATCCAGAAGGACAGTTGCGTGTTCGTAGGAATCCACGACTTTGACGATGTTAGAGTGCATGCCAGGGAAGGAGCTAGCAGGGACACAGAAAGGTTCATTCTTGGAGATGAAAATGCAGAGATCTCCAATGTCTTGAGTGTAAACGGCGTTTCCTTCATCGTCAAGCTTGAACACCATCAAACGTTCTGTTTTCATTCTGGCAACGCCTTCGACGATCTCGGCGGTCTTCTAGTACATCTTAACCAAGAAAGTTTCACCGGTGGTTCTTGCCTCCACCAAGTGTTCGCTCGTGCAACACGAATCCAGAAGCTCTCGCGTGGCCGTCGGCAGCCTTGGAAGGTTTTGAAATCGCAAGCTCTGCAAGTTGGGGTTATCGCTGTCTTTGCAGGGATCCCATGAACCGACGAGGTGGCCTCCAGATCCGGGAATGCAAAACATGTCGTCTTTCTTGGAGAACATGACTCGGGAGGAGTAGAAGCAGGGGTTTTCGATCTTGATGTTTGTCCACTCCGGTTTGTTACTCCGAGCAGCGGGTCTGCAAAAGCTGAGCTGAGGCCCCAAGAACTTGACAGCCACTACACAGTCCTCATCCTCTGGAGAAGATGAGGACATGGCCACGTTGGTGACGATTTGGGTTTGGCAATGAGGCAGAGTCACGAGAGGAGGCAGAGGGATCCGTTTCGGGTCTATATCGCAAGCAACAGGGTTTAGATCGTCTTGGAGACGCAGGATCCCGTCGTCCTTGAGAGTAGCTACCCAGCCATGAGATGCACCGATCGTTACAATATTTTTTTAAAAAATAGAATTGTACACCAACTCCATAGGCGCTCTCTTATCCAAATAAGTGACTCCAGAATCTTGATTAGCATAGGAAATGACGAGCCTTCCGAGACCCCATCCACAAGATTTAGCGCCGATGATGGAATCCGCAAGGAAGATGAGAAGTCGTTAGAGAGGAGGAGAAAAAGAGAGGATCTTCTTACCAACGCAGGTTTCCCAAGGCGGAGCCTCGAGAGAAGCAGAGACATGAATATAATGTACTTAATGACAAGCAAGAAGTGCTATTATTATTCTCCACCTAAATAATACTAAAAACCCTCCATAAATACAGAGGAATGGCCTTGCCAACTAAGTTTTTGTTCCATATTATGAATTTATTTGTGGAGTAAACATGGAAAGAAAATATTGCTAAATTTTTACAGAGAAAGCTTAAGCTTGTACATAACCTTAGTGAGAGGTCTCCCTGGAACCAGGAAGTTTCACAGGCGAACACTTGAGGCTATGGGACTTCGCAGATGCCATCGCACTGTTTTGCACTCAGACACTTCATCCATAAGAGGAATGATTCAACAGGTTCTGTTATGTTTTCTTCACTTCTCTGTGGTTCTCTTTTATTCCCAAATTGGTTAGCGAGAATGCTAATTAGGATAACAAAATAGATTGGCTCCCTAAGATGCATCAATCATTTCATCGTTTGACAAATAGGTTGGCTCGTGAATTAGTTACCGTCATGATTGACAAATCTAAAATGTTAGCTTTCAGTTTAATTAATGAATGCATAAGCGAGATAAAGATAGATGCTGACATAAGTCTCGTCCCTTTTATTTTTGTTACAAAACAAATCCTTACAAAATATCTTATGACATAAGTATTGTATACAAGAATCAAAATTTCGAACAGAAACACAAAACCTTTACTACTCAATATGAAAACTAAGAACCCTAAGATGCATCAATCATTCATCATTGATGAACATCTGTAGGCGTGACCCAAAACATCTGACAATTCCAAGATCTTGGCTGGTACAGCTTCTTGATTTGCTTACTATCCCATTCAAAAACGCTTAGATTCGGCGACCCTAATCCTATACTCGCTTCGTTTCCATCGATGAAGTAAACGGAATTGTGTTTGATGAATCTTCTAGATCCGACTTCACCTGCTAAGACTGCTATACATCCACCTTGAGGGCTCAAGAACAAAGCTTTTCCTCTCAAGCTTCTCACAATTTTCCACTCTTTCGTCTCTGGACTGAATTCGTAAATCTCGAAATAGATTGTGAAATCACAATCGTCGTTAAGCTCTAGCTTCTTTAGAACCACCCACAGTTTGCCGTAATCCGACTCTGCAAAGTATTTCTTGCAAAGGTCGTACCGAAACGGTGAGGCGCTGCATAAAGGAATAGCTTTCGGATTGTTAGGGTTAAGTTCACACTGATATATCTCTCCTGTTCTGTCGATGGCGAAGAAGACGCCATTGCAGAACACAATGTCGTCAACGGAAGAAGCAACGCGATCAGACTCCAAGTCCGTCCACTGTTCGTCTCCGCGTCTGCAGAAGGCTAGTTTTCCGTCGGTGTTGTAGATTACGAGCACAACCCAATCAGGGTCTAATAAACTTGTCGAAGAGACTGCTTTCTTTACAAAGTTCTTTAGGGCTACAGAGTCTTGCAAGATGGCGTGGGATTGAAGCAACCGCTGAACATCCTCGAATGATATCAATGGTGGCAGAGAAACAACGGTGTACGTAAAAGGGTTAAGTAAATTTACCTGAAAAGGGTAAGAAACATTGACAGTTAACAAAAACCCTCGCGTGCCTCCGCAAACCCATCTCTGATTATTCCCCGAGAAATTCAAATTTCCCGGAGACAAAATCCTAAATTGATCAGAGAATCGAGTTTCTTCATCGGCAGAGAGGTTGGAAACAAAGAGAGAAGGAACAAACTTGCGACTGTACACACCGGAAGAAGAATATCTCCAAGAAGCACAGACGGTGGCACAATTAAGGATGTCTCCGACATCGTTTAGGTTGTGGAATACAGCGTCTATAAGCTCCGGGAATAAATCCGACCAGGACGAAGAAGAAGAATAAGAAGATACAGCCATTACTAAGAGTGCAGCGAAAACAGTAAGAGCTTGTAAAACGAGAAGAAAGTTCTTATAAAGCCACGAGAATACTTGGGCTCCAAGCAAACGTGTGGAACAAGTCTTATCAATTACCGACTTGACGAAAGTTGCTTTTAGTTTAAGCTACTACTTCTTTAATCAGATAGAAATTTCTGAAAAAACCATACACAAAGAGCCCACTAAAGCCCATTAATATTATAGGATCCAATAATATATATCATCAGTCTTATCGAGAACTGTCACATTTATCACACAGAGTCATATCGAAAACCATATAAGGACCGCCTAAACTAAAAGCAGAACAGGCTCAGGCCATTTGCAACACCACCACCGGTCTGATGGAGCATTGCATCGATCTCATCTCCATCTTCCATATCAAGCTGTAAAATTACAGAATCTTGGTTTTAGGGAAACGATACAATTCGGGAAAAAAACGGAAAATTGTGAAAAAAGGGTTTTAAGGCTAGAGAGATTGACTGACCTCGTCTGGAGTCTGTTCACCGCGGAGACGACGGCCATCAAACAAGAACGCGATTGAGTTGAAATCCACAGATTGACGATCACAGTAAGCATTCATCAGCTTCTTCAGCTGAGTGCTCCTCTTGATCCTAAAGAAGACTTCATTTCCATCCTAAGTTTCACCAATCAAGTAAACAAAAAGGTAAATGATTCTTACTTCAAATGCCTAACAACTGATGTGCATAGAGCAACGAAAAGCTTTTCATGAAACAAATGCTAAATACTCAAGGAAAAAGCTTTCATTGAACTTGCAATTATAATAATTTGCATAAACACAGAGGTTCATAGAGTTGATTAATGAACAGATAAACGCTATCATCTCCATGAAACACCCATAGAAAAGTTTGGTCATGTACCAACAAGTTCGTGATTGCTACAGTTTATTACAAAAACATCCATCACAACTCTCAAAAAGAATTTTGATATATTGTTTTTAATTTTTCTACTTGAGCCCGAATCTACATCTACAACACTGAATTTCGAGACAAAGGCAAAACCCTGAGAAGAAGAAAAACGCAATTGCACACAATCGACGCTAACAGATAAAGAATCGGTAAAAAAAAAATTAAAGAAAAAGAAAAGAGGGAGAAAGAGAAGACAGTGACAAAACCTGGCCCTTGACCTTCAGATTGATGTGAGCTCCTCCTTGGTCTCCGGGCTTCTTGTCTTCTTCCTGAGTAGCAGACATCTTCCTTTTTATCAGATTCTCCGGCCGAAACAAAAACCCCGATCTGCGAGAAAGACGAAGCCCTTGGAGAGAGAGATTCGCGCGATTGCAGATTGAGGATTTGAGAGAGAGAGAGACGAATAAAAAAAGACTGAAATCCACTTGGTCGCATCTGATTCCTGTGGTTTCTATTTAACGGTTGATAATCATTGGGTCCCTTATCATCCTACGGCTGGGCGAACATAGAATCTGTACCTAAAAGGCTGGCGTTTTAATCCATCATTCAAAATGGGCTTTATTTTATATCAAATGGGCTCGCATGTGGGCTAGTTACTCTATTAATAAAGCGTGAAACCATTTTCGTTGACCGACAAAATAGCTTCTTATTTTTATTTTTATTTTTATTTTATATGGCAATTTGTTTTTTTTTTTTTGACAATTTGTTAAATACCATATATTTTTAGTTTTAAAATAATCAGAATCATTTTATATTTGGAAAATATTACTAAAAGTTTATGAAGGGTAACTTAATAATGATTTATAGGGGTGGGAAAAAAAACCAAACTGAATTGAATCAATCTGAACCAACTGAACTCAAACCGACCCAAATTAAATTATAGTCTATACCAAAATATTTCGGTTAGGTTTTTTGTCAACCTGAATGGTTTGATCCAAAAACTCAATGTGTTTGTTTAGTTAATAATATTCATGATATTAATTATTTTTAACCTATTATTTAAAAAACAGTTTTTTCAAAATATTTATATGAATGATATTAATTAATAATAACCATGTAAGTGAGAGCTTTCTTAAAAAAAAAAATATTGTTAAATGTCATAAATCAATTGTTTTTATTCTTAATGCAGAGAAATATAGCAACATGTTTTTTTATTAATATTAAAAAATGTTATTAGGAGAAAATAACATAAATTAAACCGAATTAACTAATACAAACTGAACTATATTAAAATCGAACCGAATCTAAATCAAATCGAATTAACTTTGGTTGAGATCAGTTAGAATTTTAATAAACTTAAATTAACCGAACCGAACCAAATCCGAACTAAACCCGAAATTAAACCAAAATGTCCACCCCTAATGATTTAGGCACTATTACTAAACTCGTAAAACACCATACTAAAACCTTTATGTAATAAGAAAAAAAAATCAAGGTTGTGATATTTTCTAGAACTATTATTATCGGAAATTTTCTCATTACAAAATTCTAACTTTTTTTCTTTTACATTTTAACTTTTACTGTTACAGAGTGCACGCATGATATTTGAATAACTACAGTAAAACTTTTATAAATTAATAATGTTGGGACTTCAAGATTTTATTATTTTATAGAGTTATTAATTTCTCTATAAATTAATAAATATTAATTTATCGATAAATTAATAAATAAATAATTAATTATTAATTTATAGAGATATTTTCGGTTTGAACATTTAACGTTCATCAAGAAACAATACAAAAATATTTCGAAATTATAAAATTCATTTAGAAAATACCATATCAAATAATTTAAAAATAAATCAACAATGATCACAAACTTAAAACAATAATTTAATCATATTTTACTATATTACCTTAGTTATATATGTAGATTTATATGTTTAGATGTATAATTATTAATTTACTTTATTATTGGGACTATATATTTACATAAAAGTTTCAAAAAAATTATTATTTTATTATCTTATCGAAATTTGTTAATTTTTACACTGACCCGACTCGAGACCAGCAAAATTTATTAATTTCTAGTGATTATTAATTTATCGAGTATTAATTTTTAGAGATTCTACTGTATGTACGTCGTAGTGTGTGAATGGTTAGACTACGTTTCGTGAATCGTGACGACTATTATTTCGGCCCGTCACTATAATAGACATCTCCAGTTAATATATTTATATAATAGCATTTTTATCCTAGCGTAAACATCAACGACAAGCAGCTAACATTCCTATCTAAAACTCAACTTGGTGGACAAAACAGCATTCAAGCAACCTACCACATTGAATTCTTTTTCTTGGTTGATAAGAAAATTACAATGGTTTTGTGTATGGACGTGTGTATTGGTATTAAACTATATAGTTAACGTTTCTATCTAGATTAGGGCCATAATAGTTAGAAATAAGTCAATATGAAAGTGACAGCTCTATATAACATAATGTTTCATGGACATTGTGTTTCATTCCGATTTCGTGTAAACGAGCTTACCGACTGCAAGCCTGAACGAAACATACCGTACGATGTCGACAAACCCCATATAAACATATATAGTAAAATAAAAGTTACTTTCATAATCCAAAATTATATTGTTATGTAAGTATATCAGTACTATGTAAAGTATCATACAAACACAAAAACAATCGTAACAATACTATTTGTCTATTTCCATATGATGTCTGATTTGTTTTTATTATTTAGGTCTCAAACACCAAAGATCACCTACTTTCGAATTTCTAATAGTTACCATGTGTATTGGGCCTATTGGTTATTGAGAATACGTGCAAAAAACTGGATATCACTCTTAAAACTATAAGTAAAAATCTAAGAATCACTGGATTACGATCTTTTGAGTTGTCGTCAAATTTGTTTTATACAGTATGAGTTGCAAATCATGTATAAGCAAGAAACATTATTATAAAATAAAAAGATAGTTACTCTTAAATCATGATTAGCATATTACAATGTCAAAATACGAAATAAAAATCGAAAGTAATATTTGTTGTTTTTCTTAAAACGGACGACTAAAATTGCGTATGAAGATCATTGGCGGTCCAACCAAATTGGTGGCGCAAAGCAAAAAAAATAATTACTAGTGAATTTCATCCAAATTTAATAGCCAGCAGTAGTGTTCAACTTGTATAGTTCAACTAAACTCTACAAATATTGATTGTTTTTTTCATTGGATGACGGGCACCAAATATAAGCTTAATTCACACATGACATATCTAGACGCGTTCATTTGTCCAAGTTGCTAAAATCTAACACTAATTACAAGTTACAACGAACTTGTAAATAAACTACATCGAGGATTTATATATGTAATTGAAATTAAGCCCTTCGATTTATAAACTTGTTGAAACTGAAATAATATATAACCAATTATTAGTACCTGCTCTTAATACATCCAAAGGGGGAAAAAGGAGGGGAATATTTGGGAATTCTCTAAAAATGACTTGACGTAGGGAAAAAGAGACGTTGGAAATAAGAGCTTATAACGTTCAAAATTTAGGAGATAGAAAGAAACTAATGGCACATGGCCCCATTGTAGATTCTTCATTTCACGACTAGACCACATTTACATCAACATGAATTTGATTATATAGTAAACACTCCAACAATTAACGAATGATTATAGTTAATAAGTTAGCGCATCACATCACCGATTATTTGTCACTCCGACAAGTTTCGTCTCCTATATAGGTCTAACTTTAACGGATATATGAGCTGTTTTTCAACAAGTACTAATTAACATCATCAATTGAGAACATATGTTTAAATTTGCCTGAATGACCAATAATTATTAGTGAACAACATATTGACTGGGGTATAGCTCAACGGTTGTACTGACTGATCTTTCATTAACGCTGCAGTCATATCATTCTTAAATTCAAAATTATTTTATGTAAATAAAGATAATTAGTGATCTGTTTTTTCCTTTGTCAGACATCTATGTGATCTAACGTGATTAAAGAAAGATTACAATTCGGTTTCATAACGTTAGGAAAACCCCCCCAAAAAAGGATACAAAGCTGCAGTAAAATCAATAAATAAATTAAAAAATTGAATGCTAATTTTTGGCACGTACCCACCATCTGACAACATTTTGGTACAGTCTCCAATCAGTACGATTGAAACGGTCAAATTTGCAATTAAAAAAAATATATAATTAATATATTTTACTTTCACACGTCATCGACGTAGTTGGGAAAATTAACATCACAATGTTACAGTTTAAAAAAAAAAGTTCATTCCCCAATATCCCACGTGGGTCCCACCCACTCCGTCCACCTCCTCCTTCTTCTCCCTACTATATAAACAACAGCTTTAGCTCCTCCGAAAAACACAAACATTTCTCAATCTCTGCTGCAACAATGGCTCTCTTCGTTCTATCTCTCCTCATACTCTCTTCGTTCTCAGCCATTCCGTTCACATGCGCAGGTTAAAACTTCATCATCTCTCTATTCCGGATTTCGCATATGTTTGAATTATGAATATCTGACGTTTTCGTTTGTTTTTGTTTTTGTTTCTTTTACAGATTCTGGAATGGTCGGAATAAATTACGGCCGGATAGCAAACAATCTCCCGGCACCGGACAAGGTGGTTGAGCTTCTGAAGTCCCAAGGAATCAATCGCGTCAAGCTTTACGACACTGACAAATCCGTACTAACCGCGCTAGCGAACTCCGGCATCAAAGTCGTTGTCTCGCTCCCCAACGAGAATCTCTCCGCCGCCGCCACAGATCAGAGCTACACCGACAACTGGGTTCAGGAAAACGTAAAGAAATACATGCCGGCGACTGATATCGTAGCGATCGCCGTCGGGAACGAAGTGTTCGTCGATCCGAGGAACACGACGACGTATCTCGTTCCGGCAATGAAAAATGTTCAGAGCTCTCTGGTTAAGTTCAGTCTCGACAAATCAATCAAGATCTCCTCGCCGATTGCTCTGAGCGCACTGGCGAGTTCGTATCCACCGTCGGCTGGTTCTTTTAAACCGGATTTAATCGAACCGGTGATTAAACCGATGTTGGATCTCCTTCGTAAAACGTCCTCGCATCTCATGGTGAATGCTTACCCGTTCTTTGCCTACGCAGCAAACGCCGATAAGATCTCGTTGGAATACGCTCTGTTTAAAGAGAACGCCGGAAATGTAGATTCCGGTAACGGTTTGAAGTACAACAATCTCTTAGACGCGCAAATCGACGCCGTTTTCGCCGCCATGGCCGCCGTGGGATTCAACGACGTCAAGCTCGTGGTGACGGAGACGGGTTGGCCTTCAGCCGGGGACGAGAACGAAATCGGTGCCGGTTCAGCTAACGCGGCGGCTTATAACGGCGGATTGGTGAAGAGAGTGTTAACGGGAAACGGAACGCCGTTAAAACCGAAGGAGCCACTTGACGTCTATCTGTTCGCTCTGTTCAACGAGAACCAGAAAACGGGGCCCACATCCGAGAGAAACTACGGGTTGTTTTACCCGAACGAGAACAAAGTGTACGACGTTCCATTCTCCGATAAATCAACACCGGTCGACGATAACAAAGAGAAGGTTCCGGTGAAGTCGCCGTCGCACGTGGAACAAACGTGGTGCGTGGCGAACGGGAAGTCGACGAAGGAGAAGCTTCAGGAAGCTCTCGACTACGCTTGCGGCGAAGGAGGCGCTGATTGCCGTCCGATTCAACCGGGTGCCACGTGTTACAATCCTGAATCGTTAGAGGCACACGCTTCTTACGCGTTCAACAGTTACTATCAGAAGAAAGCACGTGGTGTTGGCACGTGTGATTTTAGTGGTGCAGCGTACGTAGTCTCGCAACCTCCTAGTACGTACTCTATCCTTTTCTCTCTCGATAAATTATCATTTAATTTATAATTTTTTTTTTTTTACGTATATACTACTCCTGAAATTGGTGAGAGAAATGGGAAAGATAGTTGGAAGATAATTATGGAGGTTGGGATAGTTCAACAACATATGCTGTTTTTTTATTAAAAAAAGTTCCATATATATTTTCCTGAAATTAATTTGTTTTTTCCTCTTTTTGTGTTTCTATAGAATACGGGAAATGCGAGTTTCCGACGACAGAGCATTGAAAGGGAAAATGGAGGAGAAGGGATCGGGCGGATTTTATTTAGTAGCATTTTCTCATTATTTATTTAATACATTGTTATGTCATTCTCGAGTATATGATTATCTATATGCGTAGATTTGTTTTTCACCATTGTATATTTGGTTGGTTTCGTCGTATAATATAGTCTCAGTATTTATTTTTTTCTTAACTTGAAACATCTACGACGTTATACATAGAATCAAATCCCATACTTACACGGTTACGCCAGTTGCGTGCCATTTAATTAATCACGTTAAAAAAAGAAGAAGAAAAAATCGTTAAATTAATCCTCTTACTCGTTAAATTAATCCATCTGCGAATATGTGTTCGTTGGACTTGGATGTCTATCGTTCATCTTACGGTTATAGCGACCGTCGACCTATACATAAAAATACGTATATATTTTCTTCAATTTATAAATCTTAATCTATATGGATAAATGACATATACAAAGATGTTTTTTTTTTGAACTGAAACAAAGATGTTGTTGACAAATAAATATATCTACAGCCGCTAAAAAAAAACCATTTATAAAGATCAATCATTCTCAGACGTTAAAAAAAACAAAACAATTATTTTGAATTTGGATTTGAAGTTTTTTGTGTAAAATCTATTCGGTTTAAATTTAATATATTTTTAATTTAAATAACTAAAATTAAGTATCGTCGTGTTGTGTCTGATATTCTAAATTTAAGTGAAATTCGTCACAAATTGAATCGGCAATTACGCTCAGTTAACCATCAAACAGGTTAATAGTAATAGCCTATGCGGCTATGCACAGAATGAGTAAAAACTCTTGACAAAATATTAGAAGAAGAGACTTGTATCTTGATCAAACATACAACTTTTCATGGATGTGAAATTTGTAAGTAATGATGAATGTGCAAAGGAAAACTCATGATATAATATAGATGTGAATGCGTAAGTTTATACCATTTTAGCTCGACTAGCTTGGAGCTCACCGAAGATGAAACAATCAATAATGTCTTGCGGAAAAGTTTCTAAAAAAATTAAAAATTTGTCTTGCGGAAAAGATGAGGTTTTATATACACATTCACAGACAAACACACATATATATGAGTTGAAGATCTAAGTAATAATCAAAAGAAATTGTGTGTGTCCATTAATCATATAAACTCATCTTTAAAGCACATGATTATACGATGGCATACATCATACATGATACATATATTACAATCTCCATTTTACAACGATACTAACAAGTAACAAGTGCATGCCTTCATGTTCCTTTAGACGTGTTGATAGGCAAACAATTATCATCATCAATTTCCACTTTTTGTGATAGTCTTTAATCTCTTTTTTCTCTTGATTTAGGGAATTACACCGAAATAAAATATATTTGAAACATCAAACTTTATATAATAAATGGTTAAAAAAAAAGTTTATATAATAAGATTGTATTTAGTTACAAAATTTTATAAAATAGCTAAATCTTGAAAAGAAAAAAAAACTAAATCGAAATAGAACCGAATAACTTGATTACCAGACACCTTCATGTATAACCAAAATTCATTGATTCAAATTCGTAGATGACAAGTTCTCTTCAACTATCACCAACTTCTCATCCAAACCAATGAAGCGCTCTCTTGATATTTATAATTAACTTATGTACAAATAGATAACTGAACCAAAAAATGAAAATGTCGAACTCTCTCATGAAAAAAAAAAGACTACACAAAACTCTAATCTCTTGAAGATTGTGCTCATCACACTCGCACTATCGCCCGATCCGACACGACCCGAACCATCATAACCCATATCCATTTCGGCTCAGCTCAAGAAAATCTCCAAATTAAAGTAACAATAACAATGGCAAGGGCCTATGGATCAGGAAGATACTTTGGGCCCGGATCCGGGTCTAAAACTGGATCCAATTACTCTGGATATACCGGGTTTCAGCATTTGCGTCATTCCTAAGCGGCCAAAGCCTCACAGCTCTGTTTAAAAACCCTTCTTGGTCTCTCTACCTCTCTCGCCGTCTTGCTCTCAATCTTTTCGATCTCTACCGCTTCTTCAGTTTCATCGATGGTAAAAACACATCTCCGCCTCGCGCTTCGATTTCGCTTCTCGCTTTCCTCTACAGATCCTATTTTGATTTCTAGGGGTTTACACTTTCTTCGATCTCGCGTGATCTGTTGATTTCTCATCGTTTTACTTTTTTCTCAGGCTTTACCTAACCAGCAAACCGTCGATTACCCTAGCTTCAAGCTCGTCATCGTTGGTGATGGAGGCACAGGTACCAATCGTAGCTTCAACACCTTCATGTTTAGGAAGAAAGAAAATACAGAGGATTAGTTCAGTTTTTAAACGCGATTTTAGAGTGTGATGAGTCTATGTGTCTGTATAAATAGTTAATCTTGCAGCTCAGTTCGATTTCAGAATCTGATTGCTGCTTCGATTTAGTTTGTCTGCCTCTAGAGCTTGATTTTGCGACTTATCCATGGTTATAACATGTTTGTGATGTCTCCATAGAAGAAATATAGATCTTGCAAGTTCAACTATGAGATTTTTCGCGATGGTTGAATGCGTTTTGATTATGTTGCACAGGGAAAACCACGTTTGTAAAGAGACATCTTACTGGAGAGTTTGAGAAGAAGTATGAACGTAAGGATTCGCACACAGTAAGCACCTTCATTCACGAGTTCACTATCTGATTCTGATGTTTTCTTGTTTTTCTTTTTGCAGCCACCATTGGTGTTGAGGTTCACCCTTTAGATTTCTTCACTAACTGTGGCAAGATCCGGTTTTACTGTTGGGATACTGCTGGGCAAGAGAAATTCGGTGGTCTAAGGGATGGATACTAGTAAGTACTCTCTTCTCAGAAGACAAATTTATCTCTTAATCATACGAATCACTTAATATCTGGTTAATCTCTGTATAAATAATCTAGAATCTTCTAGTGTTTATAGCTTGGATATGATGCGAAGCTGGATAAGATGCCTAGTTCCATGATTGTAGATAGTAAAAAATTAAAAAGCTGTTGTAAAGCTATTGTTGCAAATAGTTTGTTTGATGCAGAAATGTGTTTTGTTTTTGTTGCAGCATCCATGGACAATGTGCCGTCATCATGTTTGATGTCACAGCACGTCTGACATACAAGAACGTTCCAACATGGCACCGTGATCTTTGCAGGTAATGATGAATACGCAGAAGCTAGAACTTTGTTTGTATGTGGCAAATTGCTAAAACGAAAAATGTAATGTCTGTCAATTGTTATGTGCAGGGTCTGCGAAAACATCCCGATTGTTCTCTGTGGGAACAAAGTTGATGTGAAGAACAGGCAAGTGAAGGCCAAGCAGGTGACATTCCACAGGAAGAAGAATCTCCAGTACTACGAGATATCTGCCAAGAGCAACTACAATTTCGAGAAGCCCTTCTTGTACCTCGCCAGAAAACTCGCCGGGTAAACAACAATATTCAATTCCAACCTCATTGTGGTATTATGAGATACCTTTAAAAAAAAAGATGAAAAATTTGCTTTTGGTTGACGCAGGGACCCTAACCTTCACTTTGTGGAATCACCTGCCCTTGCTCCCCCAGAAGTCCAGATTGACATGGCTGCTCAACAGCAGTAAGCTTTCTAAACTCGTTTTGGTCTTTTAAGTTTTGCTGCTCGGTTTGTTTTTTTGTCAAACCTAAAAGATTTTATAAAATTTGTAGGCATGAGGCGGAGCTCGCAGCGGCAGCAAGCCAGCCACTCCCTGATGAGGATGATGACACCTTTGAGTAGAGAGAGTCAGAGAGAGAGAGTGAGAGAGAGATATCCGCATTATGTGATTCCGTGACAAAGTATTATCATTTCTTTTTTGTTTTTTGATGGTGCTATTTTTATTTGTGTTTTGTGTTCAAAATATGATGTTTAAAAGTCATGGTTTGCTTTTACCGGTTGAACCGATGGCACTAGTAATTTCCGTTGAAGTGTTCTTTTAGTTGTCGCTATGAAAACCAGTTGATCATCATAACCCAAAAGTTCTTATAAAATACCATGCAAACAGAGTTTCTATCTCCTTAAAGAAGAGAAGAAGAGCCATCTTTGGAGACAAATAATTGAAATTATCGCAACTTTCCTCCTTTTGCGTCCTCGTATATAAAGAGGCTCAACCATCGCAACTCGCAAGTATACGTGAGTAGGATCAAAAATTAGTCATACACAATTAGGATCAAAGATTAGTCTTACACAATTCACCAAACCATCTCAAAGGCATTGTGTATGTGTGAACTGTGAAGCCTTTAATTTCCACGATTTCATTTTGGTTCTTTTAGGAAATGCTGCTTGATAAAGGAAGAAGAATACCGAAACGCTCTTAAGCTTTTTCACTACAATTCATCACATTTTTTTCTTCTTCTTGGGGTTCAAAATTTTGGTTTTCCAAACCATCCGGTAAGGGTAATTTCGTAAATTCAATTAAACCGTCAAAAACCCCAAACCAATTTTACTTCCTCCCCAAGAACGTTTTGCCCAATTCCTTTCTCCTTCTATTGACGATTTCGACATAAACAAACAAAGGAAACCCTTTTCGTTTCGATTCTGTTTCTTCTTTGATTCATTTTGCGCTCCTTCCTCCGTTATGTTGGTGTCTAGGGTTTTATCGAGAATTTCTCGCACCGCGGGCTTACGCTCGTCTCTCTCCTCCGTCGCTACGCCGACGAAGAATCAGATTATTCCGATTTTTTCCGGTCGATTTCACTCCCTCGTCGACGGAACTCCCAGTAAGGTTAGCTTTTGAGCCGATTTTGCTGTTCTGAATTTCCTCGTTGGGTTTTGCTAGGGTTTAAGGGTTTGTTCAAATGAATATCGACTCCATGTCTTTCGTTTGGAAATTTGACGTCTTTATTACAGTGTCCCGGTTTAGGTGTTAGATGTCTGAATGTAAATGTTTTGATTGCTCTTTTTATGAGCTTGTTTTGAGGTTATTTGGATGCAAATTGGTTTGTGGCAATCGCTGTGAATCTTCAACCTGAGAAGATAACTTATGAACTTTCTTATTGAGTGTGTAGCTCATTCTAAGATTTCCGAACAGCTAATTTACTCGATTTGGATCCGTTTAATATGCGCAGCTTGTCGCAGCTCCTGTGTCGCTCCTAAACCATGCGACTCTAGATTTGAATGTCCTTCAAAGGTTCAGCTTTTTCTCCTCTTCCTCAGCTGAATCGAAGGAAAGCGAGAGTAACACCGAGGTCCCAAAGACCAGCGAAGCTTCTGATGATGCGGAGGCTGTGAAAGCTACAGGTGAGGTCAAAAGAATCAGATATTGACTCAGAATATTAGAGATAACTGTGTCTAATTCTGCAAAGAAGTTTGATAGGTTGTTTAACGAACTGCGTTTTCCTGATATATTGATTCAGAGACTGATTTTGAGGATTTGTCAAGGGACGATTTGGTGAAACTTGTGGCTGAGAAGGAAGACCTTGTGAAGGTTCAGCAGGAAGACATAAAGGAAATGCAAGATAAAGTTCTACGCACTTATGCAGAGATGGAGAATCTAATGGACAGGACAAAACGTAATGCTGAAAACGCCAAAAAGTTCGCCATACAGGTTTACTCTTCCTCTAATCCTTTTTTCTTCTTCTTGAATTGGCTTGGTTTTGCTTCATATATAGTCCAGTGCTGAATACATTTATTAAAATGGTTTCTGCTGCAGAACTTTGCAACAAGTCTTTTGGATGTGGCGGATAATCTTGGAAGAGCTTCTTCAGTTGTCAAAGAGAGTTTTTCAAAGATTGACACTTCGAAAGATTCGGCTGGTGCTGCTCCACTGTTGAAAACCCTTTTAGAAGGAGTGGAGATGACTGAGAAACAATTAGCAGAGGTAAAAAAAAAACATTCGTTATATTTGTTCATTGAGGTAAACAAAGATAAGATGAGACTGGTTCTGAGAAGGCAATTCTATCTGTAAAACTGCAGGTATTTAAGAAATCTGGTATGGTGAAAGAAGATCCTTTGAATGAACCGTTTAATCCAAATAGACATAACGCAGTGTTCCAAGTCCCAGATGCTTCCAAGCCAGAAGGCACAATTGCTCACGTCCTAAAGGTACACTAAACTATAAAACGACTGCTCCCTTTCTTGCTTTGATGACTCTATGCATATGATATAATCTTTTGCAAATCCACACAATATCATGGACTCTCTTTGCATAATTTGCAACCTTTTGGTAACGGTTTGCTTCCATATCTGCAGTCTGGATACACATTGTTTGATCGAGTTATAAGACCAGCTGAGGTTGGAGTTACTTGCGCGGTGGAGAAAGAGTCTGAGGCATGAGAAACTCAAACAACGAGAGTGTTAAGCTTTGTTTTAACATCTTCCTGAGTTTTTGTTTTTTTTTATAGTTAATAGTACTCTCTTATCTCCCATCTTCGCATATTCATTGGATGAACAATCCCATAAAGTTAGCTTGACATTTGCTGCATACCAGGGAAGCTCTGGTTCTGTAATTTTATTCTCAAAATTTTCATGAAGTTATAAGAAATGGAACATCAAATCCATACGGATGCTACGATTTGATTCTGATGGAGCCAGGCTCTTTGGTCATACTCATACATAATATATATATAGCTTCTTCTAACTAGAGAGTAGAGACAGTACATACAGATCCAGAAAAGCCTACGATAAGTTACATATTATGAGACATCACAGCTACAACAATACCAAATCCTTGGACTTTTATTGTTGCTTCATCCCAAATTAATACGATTCTCTTCATTCTTCAGTACCTTCAGAATTCAGACACAGTCCCAGTTTCAAATGACCAGTTTTTGCTTCCTGCAGAGAGAAGTTAAAAAAACAAGTATGATGAACAAGTAAAACGAACAAAGCTAAGCTCGACACCTTCGTTAGATTTGCTGATTTCGAAGCTTTACCTTAGTTTGGTCTGTGTCTGTGATGTTCATGTCCAGCTCAACGGCTTTAGATAATGGTGGTGATTCAGTGTCGAATTCGTCATCTTCCGCTATAGACTCAATTTCAGAATCCTTAGTAGCTACTTTTTCTCTATGCTCAAGCATCGCAATCTGCGAAATCAGAAGGAACCATTCACACTAACCCCCACACAACAAAGAAAAGAAACCCTAAGTAGATTTCCCGATTTGGGGAAAAACTTACTGGAGCGTATCTGAATCTTCGCTTAGGCGGCTCCTCCGTCTCACCGGAACCGTTGGCCTCGGAGGCAGTAACCGTCGCCGAGGAAAGTGGGGTCCACTTATGGAGAAGCAGATGGTGAGGAGAATTGCCGCTGTTACTGTTGTTGATGATGCGACCGTTGGATTTAGATGCCCGGAAAACGCCGACGGGTGACGTTGAGACGCGTACCCACTTCTTCTTCCACTTCCTTACACGGCCACTGAAAACCGCCGTCGCCGCCGGACCACTGTATCTCGATGACGTCCGGCTCAATCTCGACCCTACGCCTTCCATCTCCGCAAAATTCTCTCTCTTCTCTCTCACTGTCACTGGCCGGAAAAAGACAGTTACTTTAACTAAAAGGATATATCATCAGTTTATTTATTGCTTCAAAACGCAGCGTTTCAATGAGATGTAGTTTGAAAACGCAGCGTTTAAGGAGATATATGTAAAATGTAAATTGACACAGCTTTATCTCCAAGAAGTGGCGCTTCAAAAAGCTCTCAGTTCTTCTTCTTCAAGCTAAAGAGAGCGAGAAATGGAGCTCTGCGTTATCAGCTCGACGACTACGATAAATCCGTTTCACTCATGTTTAACCCGACGTCTTGGTTCTCGTCTCTTCCAATCCAATAGTTTGTTCCTCTCTCGCGGCTCTGTGTTGCGCTTCGACGGGAGGCTGAGGAAACCAATCAAGCCCTTGGAGATATCTTGTGCCTCCAAGAAATTTGGCGGTGGTGGAGTCCGGCAATTAGAGGCTTCTCCGGCGGTTGAAGACAGCGTAAAGGAAGACCGGCTTCCCGCTGCTCTCCAGGTCACCGAGACTAAAGCGCCGAATTCGAGTGTAAGAGACTTCAAGCTTTTTGTCTATTTGTTGGAATATGTGTGGCATTGAGCTTGGTCTGAGTTTTGGGAGAAATTAGAGATTGGATGTTCTGTTCAATTTTAGGTGAAACTGAGTGTGGAAGTTCCAGCAATTGTCTGTGAAGATTGTTACCAAAGAGTCCTAACCGAATTCATGAAACTCTCAAAGGTAAATTGCGTTTCATCTTTACATCAAAATGTAGAAGCTATAACTAAAACCGGTTCCATGTAATGATATGCTTGTTGTTCAATTGGGATTTACGTAATTATGATTCAATTAGGTTCCTGGATTCCGTCCTAAAACGAGAGTTCCAGAGAATATCATTGTTGGTTTCGTTGGGAGGCAATACGTTTTGAGAGCAACTGTTGAATCTATCTTGAAGAGAACACTTCCTCACGCCATGGACTCGGTAAAATTTTCTGAGGCATAATCCTGTGATGTATCTAAATTTGGCGTTTGTTGTCTTGGAACATTTTTTTTTTCATATCAGATTTTTGGCTTTGTAGGTCACTGGGAAGGCTTTAAAAGACTCGATACAGATAGTAAGCAGCTTTCCAGAGATGGAGAAGGCTTATTCTCAGCTCAAGACTCTTAGGTTTTCGTTTAATCTTCACATATGCAATAATCTGAAAACAGCTCGGGAATGCTGCTTGCTAACGAACGTTACATGTTTTCTGATTTATTTCAGTTATGAGGTGGTTGTTGATGTCGTGCCTGAACTGAAATGGAACCCTGAGAATGGGTATAAAGATATGAAGGTCGTTGTGGAATTAGGCGACGAGATAGACGCAAAAAAAGCTTGTGAAAGACAACTAAGGCAGAAATACAAGTCCCTTGGTGCTTTGAAGATTGTAACTGACCGAGGGCTACAGGTAACTGAATGCATAACTCCCCATGTCCTTGTATCATTGTTCTGCAACTAGTGCGGTTTATCTTTTGTGAAATAAAAAGGACCGATCTTTTACCCCGGTACAGTTAAGATCAGCCACTATAGTTTAGTAGTATAAAGATGTAGGCTTTTTCATTTTCTTACTTGGTTATGAACCTGGCTGCATTAGTTCATAGTTAACTCTGCAAAGATGATATAGTTGCTAGAAAAATCTCAATTCATTGTATTCTAAAACCGTGCAGGTGGGAGATTTTGCAGTCATTGATATATCTGCTACAACTATTGATGAGGATGGGTCAACGGGTCAAGCGATTCCAGATGCTGAAAGCAAAGGTTTAGAAATGTTATATTTGAACAGAGCCATATCTTTTACTCCATTGAAATCATCCTTCCTGTTTTGCAAATGAAATGCTGAGATGTGTGGTTATGTGTGTACAGGTTTTCATTTTGACACAGAAGAAGGGAATAGATTACTTCCTGGATTCCTAGATTCGATCTTAGGAATTCGAGCAGGCGAATCAAAGTCATTCACGCTTGTGTTTCCTGAATCATGGAAACAAGAAAATCTCCGTGGCCAACGTGCTCAGTTCACTGTGAGTTCTTCTGCATATACAAGACATGAAGAAAGAGATGATAACAAAGAGATCATACTTAGATAAGCTAATCGTGTCTGTTCTCTTCAGGTCGACTGCAAGGAACTATTCTACAGAGATTTACCAACATTAGATGATTCACTTGCTGATAAATTGCTCCCTGGATGCACCACTTTAAAGGAGGTAATGAACACAGGGAGTTCATTTTTTCATAAAGTTATACAAAATAGATTTTCTTCTCTCACTGTCATTTTCTAATGAAACAAGTAAACAGGTTGAAGAAACTCTGATTAAAAGATGCCAAGAGATGGAGGAGGAAGCCAAGGAGCAAGCAACAGACAACGCCATCCTAGAACAGATTCGAAAGGTCATCATTTAATTTCATAAAGCATTTGAAGCAGTAAATATCGTTGGTCTGCGTGATCCTCAAAACATTGCCCTTTGCTTTCTTTATTTGTTTCAGATGGTTGAAGTAGAGATTCCTCAATCTTTATTTGAGGAACAAGGAAGACAGTTTTATGGAGCTAGGCTTCTAGAGATTCAGGCACGCGTTTTGAAATCTCCCTCTCTCTCTCTCTCTCTCTCTCTCTCTCTCTCTCTCTTTTACGTTCACTCAGATTCTTAATGCTCAATGACATGGTGCTGCAGGGGAACATGAAGCTCACCGAAGAACAATTGGCTTCTCTTTCAAGTCAAAAAGCAGTAAATGAGTTTCTAGAAACTCAAAGAGAGAGCATTAGCAACATAATCAAGCAGAATTTGGCGGTTGGAGATATCTTCAAGCGCGAAAACTTGGAGGTATTTTTATATGCTTAATACTCTCGTCTCCGAGAGAGAAACAAAACAAAAAATAAGTAACAAAACATTGTTAAAAAAAACTTGAATGCAGTTCTCAACGGATGAACTAGTTAAAGAGGTCGAGAACTCGATCACAGAATTCAAGAAACACAAACAAGAGTACGACGAGGAACGTGTGAAAGATCAGGTTAGATCTCTCGTGAATCCAAGTATTATCATTTTTCTTGGAACTATAAGATAACTGAAAGAGAGAAATTCTTCTTGTATTGATGGTTAGGTACAAGAGATTTTAGAAGGAGCAAAAGTGCTAGAATGGTTGAAAGAACGAGCTGAGATTCAATACATTACTCGTTGATTAGCATAAGGTAATGTATGTTTGATTGTCATGTTCTGTTTTTTTTTTTTTTAACGAGCAAATATTTTTTTTTGAATTATGATGGTTATTTTGTAATAAGAAGGGAACTTTTACTATATTTGATGATTGTTTTGTAAGGCTAATAGTTGCAATAAATTATTTATACAAACATTGCTTTTTGGTTCTGTAATTTTTGTTCACTTCTTTGAGTTATGATTATTTTGTTATAACAATAAAACTTTTACTAGATTTGATAATTGTTTGTATGAGCAATAAATGATATCTAAAAACACCAATTTTTATTTTGTAGTTTTTTTACTTTTTGATTTAATAATCCATGTGTTTTATCAGTATGTGGCATAGGTAGAAGTATTTATGTCGATTTCATATTTAATTTGCCAACTAACATTGACTATGACTTTTCTTTTTTGTCACATAACTCTTCTTCTTTTCTACTTTGGTTTTATTAGGGCGCTTGACTAATTAACCTTCCCTCTGGCCTCTTTTGCTGCTTGTCTTAGCTCTAGTTTGTAGTTACGAACCTACCCCCAATGATCCATGATCCAACTCAAAAAGGTAAATAAACAAATTTCACCAATCTCCATTTCCCCAATAATAATAAAACTTTAATAAAATCGAAGATAATGCTAATTTGATCTGAAAAAACAGTTTTATAGATGACGTTCGGCTCGCAATTCTATAGAGAATTTTCCATCTCTTTTTTTTTTTTTGGGTTTTTTAATGCGAGAATTATACTGTCAAAGATGTCAACGTTTGTTTTGAGTTTTTCAAACTACTTTTATAATTCCAATTTATATTAAAGATGTTCGATAAATAATTTATGTTTATCTTTGTGTAGAAAGTTTCTAGATTTGATGATGAATTGAGGAATTGATGATTGATGATTGATGATGACTCTACTCTTCGGTTCTTACGTACGCTGATACGCGCAAGGTTTTTTATTTGTCAACTGTATTTTATCAATTAAAATACTTAAACGGAAGATTGTTCAAAACTCCAAAATGTTTTATCCTCTTAAATAGTACTTTAAAAAAAAAAAAAAAATTGATTGCGACAGTATATATATTTACAGCCTTTACAATTTAATCTAATGGATATATCAAAAATAAACAAAAAAAAGGGACTATTGATGCTATAAATTTTGTGATCTACGCGGTCCCAAAAACATACTACTAATTGGTAAACAATTTTGGTTGTAATTGTTTTGTAGAGCTTATTAGCTACACAATACATAACATTTGCAGCTTTATATAATCTATTAGAAAAGTGATTGAAGAAGCTTTTATTTAGTTGTGAGAATCTCTCTACTTGTAAGAACGAAGGGAAAAAAAGAGAGATGGTAAGGTAACTTGTGTGGGTCAAACAAGCAAAGCACAAAGTCAAGGAAGAAGAGTAGAAGACAGTGTCGTTTTTGTAATAAAGCAATAAACTAGGGGTGAAATGTTTTTTTTTGCTGTTTGTTAATTAGAGTTACCATCGTACTACAACAAAAAGTGTGGAGGGGCCCACACCACCTCTCCGTCTCTTCCACCTCCATCCGAGAGATAGATTTTTCATTTTTTCCTTCATTTGCTAAAAGATTTTCTCACTCTTAACAGTGAGTTTATATTGTCACAGCTTCAGATCTAGAAGAAGAACAAGAGTGTTGTGGATAGAGAAGAAAAACCCATCTAAAACCCTTGAAACCAAGTGTCAATCTTGGTAACTAAACCTTCTTTTCTTTTCTTTCTAACTGTTAGATTTGATCAATTTTGAGGTTTTCTTGTTTTTGATTGCTTTGGTTTTATCACCAATGCTGTTCGATTCCCTTGAAGTTCTTGTTTTCTTAACAGAGATCTGCTTCTTCTTTCCGTGCTTTACTTCTGCTTGATCGGATTGTATGTTTTAAGCTTGACTTCGTTTGCTTTCTGGGTCATGCTAAAGAAAATAGGGTTTTTGAGCTTCGGAAGTTCAAGATTTTTGTTTCTGATTCATAGGGTTCTTTTGAATGTTTGGTCTCTGGAGTTAAAATGTTTGATTAGAGTGATTAGGGAAGGAGGGGTTTCGGGTTCCGAAAAAGATTCCAACTTTGATTGAGAAAAAACTACAGAGTTTCTTTGGGTGTGTGTTTTGTTTTGCTCCTAGCTTCATATTCTTAGTTCGATTTGCAATTTGATGCATAAGTAAAGATCTAAGACTACCAAGTTTAGCAGTTTCCATTAATCACTGTGAAGTTATGTGTACCACACTCTTAGTTTACTTATCGTCTCTAACTTGTACTTGTTTTGATACTTTCTGCAGGAAAGCTTCTGATTTCGCGACAATGGCGGTCACAGATGCTGAAAGTCCTCTACTTGGGGAGATTACTTGTGGTACCTTACTGCAAAAGTTGCAGGTAAGTCTCGCAATCATCTCCTTTCTAATAAGCTGCAGGGCTTTTACTCAACCTTGTGTGACAAACCTTTTTGTTTATAGGAAATCTGGGATGAAGTTGGTGAGAGCGATGAGGAACGAGACAAACTGCTTCTCCAGATAGAGCAAGAGTGTCTTGATGTTTACAAGAGAAAAGTCGAGCAGGCTGCGAAATCCCGAGCCGAGCTTCTTCAGACCTTGTCAGATGCCAATGCTGAACTTTCCAGCCTCACCACGTCTCTTGGAGAAAAAAGCTTTGTTGGCATCGTAAGTTTTGTCCAAAAGTTTAAAATGTGGAAAATGTTTTTGAAGTGTTTTTGTAAGTGATTTGTGTGTGTTTTGTTTCTTCTGTTGTTGCAGCCGGATAAGTCTTCAGGAACGATCAAAGAACAACTTGCTGCTATAGCACCGGCTCTTGAACAACTGTGGCAACAGAAAGAGGAGAGAGTCAGAGAGTTCTCTGATGTGCAATCACAAATTCAGAAGATATGTGGAGAGATTGCTGGCGGTTTGAGCAATGAGGTTCCTATAGTCGATGAGTCTGATTTGTCCCTGAAGAAATTAGACGATTTCCAGAGCCAACTCCAAGAGCTCCAGAAAGAGAAGGTAAAAAAAAAAAAACATTAGTTGGGACATGTCGAGATGTGGCGATGATATGTAACTAACATGCTTTTGTGTTGGCAGAGTGACAGGCTGCACAAGGTGCTCGAGTTTGTGAGTACTGTTCATGATCTATGTGCCGTTCTTGGTTTGGATTTCTTAAGCACTGTCACAGAAGTTCATCCGAGCTTAGATGAAGAAACCGGAGTCCAGTCTAAGAGCATTAGCAATGAGACACTTTCAAGGTTGGCTAAAACCGTCTTGACTCTTAAAGATGATAAGAAGCAAAGACTTCAAAAGGTAAAACACAAATCTCTCTGCATCCTTAACTTGTTTAGAATCGTTTTTCGATAAATTGCAACTGTTGTATATCAAATTGATGGAGAGCTTTACTCTTAGATTATCTGAGCTGAAACATGTTAAGATGATTAGATTCGTTAATGAATATTTGTTTTTCCTGTTTCAGCTTCAAGAACTAGCTACTCAGCTAATTGATCTGTGGAATCTGATGGATACTCCTGATGAGGAAAGGGAGCTTTTTGATCATGTTACTTGTAACATTTCAGCTTCAGTCGATGAGGTCACTTTGCCAGGTGCTCTTGCGCGTGATCTGATCGAGCAGGTATTTTATTTTTGCATTGATCAATAGTCCTATATGTTCTGAAGTATTAGTTACTCCTTTGCTAAAAACTCATGTAATTCTTGAAGGCCGAGGTGGAAGTGGATAGGCTTGACCAGCTGAAAGCTAGCCGAATGAAGGAAATTGCTTTCAAGAAACAATCTGAGCTCGAGGAGATATACGCTCGTGCCCACGTAGAAATAAACCCTGAATCTGCTCGTGAGAGGATCATGTCACTGATTGATTCTGGAAACGTTGAGCCTACTGAGTTATTGGCAGACATGGATAGCCAGATAGCCAAGGCTAAAGAAGAAGCGTTTAGTAGAAAGGACATATTGGACCGAGTCGAGAAATGGATGTCAGCTTGTGAGGAAGAGAGCTGGCTAGAAGACTACAATCGGGTAATGCATAATTTCTTCTCAATCACACACTATAATGTATAATACATCATTAACACATTAGCTTTAAATTGGATCTTGACGTTTTCCATGGTTTCGTTTTCTGAGAACAGGATCAGAACAGGTACAGCGCAAGCAGAGGCGCGCATTTGAATCTCAAGAGAGCTGAGAAAGCCCGGATTCTGGTTAGCAAGATTCCTGGTATGTGTAGAAGAACTAAAAGATAGACTAGCATAATTCTCTTATATATCCGTATCTTATTGGATCTTTCGTGTTGTGCAAAAGCCATGGTTGACACATTGGTAGCCAAGACCCGGGCTTGGGAAGAGGAACAAAGCATGTCCTTTGCCTACGATGGCGTTCCTCTGCTAGCGATGTTAGACGAGTACGGTATGCTTAGGCAAGAACGAGAAGAGGAGAAACGGAGGCTGAGGGTAAAGTTCATCTTTTCTACTCGATTACGACGAAAATTTTCAGTCGCTCCATGAACTCATATCTTTTGTATTAATAAACAGGAACAAAAGAAGGTTCAAGAACAGCCACACGTAGAGCAAGACTCTGCCTTTAGCACAAGGCCAAGCCCTGCGAGACCGGTCAGTGCTAAGAAACCGGTGGGGGCACGAGCTAACAACGGAGGTGTCAATGGAGCACCAAACCGACGTTTATCTTTGAATGCAAACCAGAACGGAAGCAGGTCTATTGGAAAAGAAGGAGGGAGAAGGGAGAGTCTCAACAGGCCGGCTGCTCCTACAAACTACGTTGCCATTTCGAAAGAGGAAGCTGCTTCATCTCCGGTTTCTGGTGCTGCAGATCAAGTTCCAGCTTCACCGTGAAGATAAGAAAAGAAAAGATATGTAGTTTTCACTCTGTTTGTGAGTTGGTTTTAGGGAGAGAGGGGTTCTGTGAAACGCCTGAGAGAAGACGAAAACAAAAAGACATTTGAGAGTTAGAATGTGTATGTGTGTGTGTTTTGTTAGTGTTGGCTAAAAAAACTGCCTTTTTACCTGCAATTCTCATCTCATGTCCCTCATTACTTAGCTAGAGAAGGTATTATTATCTTTTGGTTTAATCAAATTATGATTGGTTAGTGATGGTATTTGGAATTCTAACTGTATACGAACTTAGTGTAAAAATGGCTGTGAAAAGTTCCAAACTTGCTGTTGAAGATAACTTTTTTAGTTGAATGGGTAAATGATACAAGTATTCATTGGCAATATACTAATAAACTAGTGTTTGTTGATTGTGTTATAGGAAGAGCAGACTTGTAAGAATGTTCACCAAACGTATGTTGATTATATCATATTCCAATTAGCAAGTATTTTTCACCTGTTTGGACTATCGTGTTTCCATTGATACATTCTCTGTTTGATTTCGGGATTCGCGATACTGAAAAGATTAGATCAATAGTGCCTACATTTACATTAAGCATGCATGTTGATGTAGAAAGGCGGCTGGCATAAGCCATTAAATAAGGAAGAGAGCCCACTTTCTGGCGATGATGATTTGTCTATTTGCATCCAGTGGTCCTAGTGGCTCATGTGTAAGTTTCTAAATTTTACAGTTTGATTATATAGATCTTGAGATCCAAAGTTTGACCCAAAAAAAAAAAAAAAAATCTAGAGATCTAGGTGTTTTTTATAGTACTGTTTGGCATTCTAACTCAACATATATCTCCATTTGTAGATGATAACACCTGCTTATTAATCTTGTCTGTGGGAATTGCGGTTCTAACAAATCCATCAAAACCAAATGCCTTGGTTTTTGAATTGGCATTATTTTGTATGGGCCTTGAGATATAAAGCCCATAAGAACCTGAAGCATGAACTTGTCCAGCAGCCTTATAAACCAAGCGACCCAAGTAGGGTGGCATGGCAATGATGGTAGGTCTGAGAATTTGGTTCAATACCCGCAGGTCCCGCCCCGTTAGGTTCGCTGCGGGTGGGTGCGGATTGAAAAAAAATTCTTAAAAAAAAAGCGAGTTTTGTGGGGCGGATATTTTTAAAATACGGGACGAGTGTAGGTGTTTTAAAATTATTTTGTGGGTTCACGGGTTACCCGCTATTTTTTTTTTAATTAAATGTTAAGTATTAAAATTTTCATTGAAAAAATTATTAAAATTTTAAAATATTAAGTAATATATGTATAAATTTGCTAACAATTTTTTTATAATTTTAAATAAGTTGTATATTTATATTTTATTGTATTGAAACTTTTTTATTAGGTTAAAATTAGATAAAATTTATTTTTATTTTTATTTAAATATTTGTGGGTTATCCGCATGCATGTATTCTTTAATTCAAGCGGAGCGGACGCGGATCAAAAAATTTTTGTGAAACGGATCGAAGCGGGTCTACAAAACTTAAAATCCGATGCGGGGGTCGGGTGGTGCGGTGCGGATCCGACCCGCAACCCAGGCATGATGGCATGATCATTCGGTTTTTCATTTATTTATTGGAAGTGTATCCGATCTAAAACCGAAAGTAATTTGGTTAGTTCGGTTAATTTTAGTTTTGTTCATTTCAATTATGATCGGTTATGTAATAAAATTACATATATGTTTAGTTAGAAATATGAATCCTTTTTATGATAATAATATTGATTTATTCGATTTTTTTTTTTTGGGTCATCTATTCGATTTGATTCTATTCAGTCGTTTTAGTGTAAAAACATTATTACGGTTCAGTTTGGTTTGTTTTATATGTCCATTCTTAAGTGACAAGTGTCCTTTACTCGGTGTGAAAGGTGAAATTAGAAGAGATGGCAAACGGTAGCATCGTCGCGCGTGCATGTCCGCCACGGAGCATCGAAATGTTTGGCAGTTTGGGTCTCCACTTCCTCCTAATTGTTTATTTCTCTTCTCGCTGCATAGAGAGAGAGAGAGAGAGAGAGCAATGACGACGATGGAGATGATGGAGAGAGACGCAATGAAGACGGTGGCTCCTTACGCTCCGGTGACTTATCACCGCCGTGCTCGTGGTGACTTGGATGACACACTTCCTAAACCTTGTACTTCTCCTTATAACCCCCCATCTATACATATTCAAATATTTGTATCTCTATTCATGATGCGTGTCTCGTACGGTACATAATATATTTTGATGTGTTAGATTTGCCGAGAGCACTACAAGCACCAGACATGGAGCACCCTCAAGGAACACCAGAGCATAGGCATAATGGCCTTAGTGTTCTTCAACAACATGTCGCTTTCTTCGATTTGGATTATAATGGCATCATATATCCTTCCGAAACTTTCTATGGTATAACATATGCTTCAATTAATCACTACATACGAGACTTTTTAACGTGTGTACTTGGAGCAATCGAATAAGGACCTCAATTCAAAATAATTTTTTTTTATAATTTTTGTTTTATTACGTGTAAATAATTTGAAACGACCCTACTTTAAAGTTTAAACATATATAAGTTTACAAAAAAATTACGCATGCATGGTCTCTCGATAGTTATATGCATATCGGTTTATATATATATATATATGCTGATTTGTGTATACATATACTGATAAACGTGTTGAATTCTACCAGGATTCCGGTTACTCGGCTTCAATTTACTTGCGTCGCTTATCATGGCTGCTGGTATCCACATAGCTCTTAGCTATGCTACTCTCCCGGTACAGTCTATACTCTATATAATAATTTAACCGTACCGATCCGATTATGATTGGTATGCTTATGATTTGATGAAATAGGGGTGGTTACCTTCTCCGTTCTTGCCTATATATATACACAACATTCACAAGGCAAAGCATGGAAGCTAAGTGATTCTAAAACATACGACAATGAAGGAAGGTGAAGTAACCGCATAACTGCAACCTATATTATATAAACGCGATAAACACCGGCTTTTACTTTATACATCTGTGTGTGATTGTGGAAGGTATACACCAGTGAATCTTGAGTTGATGTTTAGCAAATACGCGAGGACCGTGCCAGACAAGTTGAGTCTTGGAGAACTATGGGACTTGACCCAAGGAAACCGTGATGCCTTTGACTTTTTCGGCTGGTATACATAATTATTACAGTGATCAAAATGTGGTTATGTTCCCTTTATAATTAAACGATTTCTGGTTTGTGAAGAAGTGGTTTAGTTGGTGTGTAGGTTAGCGGGCAAGGGGGGATGGGGATTGTTGTATGTGTTAGCGAGTGATGAAGAAGGATTCTCATCTAAAGAAGCGATAAGGAGGTGTTTTGATGGGAGCTTGTTTGATTATTGCGCCAGAAACTATACCGAGATCAATGAGTACAAGACCTACTACTGATCCATCATCATTGGATGATGATGATGATCTTAGTTTCTTTGTACTTGTTATATTATGAAGCAAAGAGGTATGCATAGGACGTATATTTTGTATAGAGCTATTTTTTATATATATATGTTGGTAATGTTTGTAAATTATGCTCTTTTTTTTTTTCTTATCCTCTTGTCTTTTTTTTATAACTTGATTTGAGAGGATCCGTTTACCCAATGGGTCTTGTATGTCGTTCGATTTTTTTGGTGTCTGAAAATATAGAAATTTTTGGCTAACCATCAAAATATTAGAATGTAATGGTAAAATACAAAAAAAAAAATCTGATTTTTTAGTTCTTAAGAGTGAATCTGAACATTGGTTCTTTAACTCTCAGAGTAAACTGCATAAAAGGATTGTAGTGAATCGATTTGTTTAGATTTCGAACTTTTTTGTTATGGTGATTTCAGTTTGGTCCGGCTGATTTGGTTAGGAAGCCGACATAGAACGGAACAAAAGGACTTCCTTTTTATAAAGATTTTAATTGGAAAAAAGACTTTTACCTAACTATTTTAGTTTACATAATCAAAAACTCATAATAAATAAGCGAAGAAATACATAACAAAAAAGCCCTAAGAAAAAAAAATAGTTAAAACAACCAGACGATCGATGTTTCTTTTAATTAGTCGTCTTTTTCATTTTATTTTGGTACTAAGTAAAAGATAGAGAAGCGACGATATGGAAGAACTGCAAATTCACCAAGACATCTTTGGCATGGCTAGTGGCTCGGCGTTCAACTCGTGAGAACAGCTCGTTGCTTAGCTCCTCGCCGATGTGAGCTTCAACGAGCACTCCGGCCACACTCCGACAACTACTAGCAAAAGCACGACCGACCTCGGATGCATCGTCCGGCTCGCTCACCACAAGCGGACTCCCTCCTTTGTAAACTACAAGCTTCTCAATAGCGAACGAGCCGTCAGCTTCAACTACTTCCTTGAAATCTTGCAGGCTTGGCGCGTACACCGGAATGTTGAATCCGTCGCGCTTCTCTGCCGCTACCAAACCCTAACAACAACGATATATATAGATTTTTTTAACATCTACGTCAATTCACTCATTTTTAATGTTTCGGTGATAAAATCAGTAACCAATTGAACTAAATGTCACTAGAACCATTTGAATACAGAAAGGGGTTAACTGGTATGTCCGGATAAATAGTGGGATAGTGAAATAATCGTATTATTGAATCACGAATTAAAGCACTTTGACTCAATAGTGTTTCTGTAAAATAATCATAAAAATGCAAAAATATATATAGTTTGATAGATTAATACCGGTTTCTTTTTTAGTACGTTTTCAAATCCATGAGAAAGCAAAAGATATATTTTGAATATCTGAAAATAGCATAACTATTCCATTCAAAAAAATAAAAAAGAAAAGAAAATAGCATAACTAAAATTTTAACACATGAAAAATTAGTATACCATTCAACACCAAAATATTTAAATAATTATATGATAAGACACATGGATTATAAGTACTGAAATATTTTATAATAACTAAAATTATCTGTAGTTTGACACCACACTAACTTTTATATCTGACTATAGCCTATAGGTTTATAATGGACTCAAAACATATGTAAGCTTTACTTTTTGGTAGTGACTATTTGACATAACGGATTATAATGATTGTGTTAGAAAGCAACGTAACAATTCTTGTTGAATCTTTTTGTGTGTCTTTTATATTATTACTACCGTCATCGTCGAATAATATGGCCTGCGGATTTGGTCTCTACAAGATCATGATGTCGATTTTTTTGGCGACGCATAAAATGATCGTCGCAATGGATGGTTCAGATTAATGTTCCAAAAAAAAATGGATGGTTCAGATTCATCGATCTGGGTTCGATGTGAGGACAATCAGACGGGTAGGAATGATTGTTGTTACATTTAAAACGAGTGGTGAGAGTGTGTACTAACGTGGTCTTAAAGGTTAAAGCCACCACCATCATTTGCTTCTGTTTCGTAAAATTTTGGATTTTACACAAAATAATTTCAATTTTGTCATAAATTTTTCAAGAAACTTGTTTATACCATTTGACCCTAGCTATATATATATATATAGAAAACTAGTATACTATAGGTTTGATCATTTCTCTACAATATTCTTTTTTTTTTGGGTCAAAAATCTGAATTACAAGAAACTTGTGTATAACATTTGATCATATATACAAAACTGGTTTTACGAGTGAGAGTTTAAAATATATGGTCAGGATCCTGTAAAGTGTAGACTATAGTTCTCTTTAAAAAAGGCTAGCGAGATTTTCAAATAGAATCTTAAATTGGGTCAAATGTATTTTTCTCATTTCTAGCGTTTAGTCATAAAAGCCAAAAGGGAATGGGTTAATAGTATAATTTTTTTTTTTTTTTTGAACATTTACTAATAGTATAAATTTGGAACTCGAGGTTAATAATTTAGAGTTGTGAGATTAATTAATTAAGTACTTTGTGGAAAGAGTTAATTAACTAATTAAGGTCGTACCTCGCGGACAAGGTCGTCCCAAGCGTCCTGAAAATGAGTGCCGAAGAGTAGACCGGCACCACCCTGGTCGGTGGGATCCACAGAGGTACGACCGAGACAAACCAGGAACATGGCCCCACCACTCTTAACCTCCGCCGCTCTTGCCCTCAAAAACTTCGCCAAGTCCGCCTGAAACTGCCGTTTGTACGCCGTCGCCATCTTCTCTCCAGCGCCGTGTATGAACACTCTCCCTCTATTGTATGCCGCCGATCTCCTATCCGTAACGCTCTCCGGCACCTAACAAATTCCCCCATTTCTCAATATAATCACATTCTTTTTAATATATTTTCTAATTTAATACTAATCCAAAATTAAACAAAAACACAAGTCAACAACCGGTACGTAGTTATGCTCTAATTAAACGTAATCTTAACATCTAGCCATATTTTAAACATTGATAAAATAATTAAAGGTTAGAACGGAAAATAAAATAGAACCGTTAAAGCTTAAACCAAACAAACCGAACCATGCCACGCTATGAGTTATCGTACGTTACGTTAGAGTGTTCATACCTGAGAGAGCCAATGCAAAGAAAAGGCAGAGTGGAAAAAGTCAATCGTTTTTGCCGGAAAAAGTCTCCGATAAAACGATCCGGGAACACCAGCGACGAAGTAAGAGCGATTTCCGTCGGCAGCAAGGCACTCCTCCATGCAAGAGTTAGAGACAAGTGGTGGAAGAAGCTGAAAAAGAGTGTTGAAATCGTTGCTTGGGAGATCGGAGAAGAAAGCTGTGAATTCCGGCGGGTCGATTCCGGCCGAATCAAACCGCTTAGAGATGTGTTTGACTATGAAATCGATTATGTGTACGGTGTTTGCGCCAGAGGAGCAACCGAGATCAACTGCCGTGAACGGTGGAGGACTGGCGGAGGAGTTGAGGTGGACATTGTCAAGTGTTTCTTCTAAGAGGTGGAGCATGGACCGTGCATGCATCGCCTGCGTATATTTAGTTTTTACTTTTCATGAATTTAAGTTGATATTATATAGATATCTGTTTTTTTTTCCTCTCGTGATTTACTAAATATATAAATTTCCATGCACGTCGACGCTGGCTCTATTTGTCTCAACATTATACGCATTTTGTTTTAATACGTACATGGCTCAATTATTTAACGAACTATTCTTTTTTTTTTTTTTTGAACAAAATTTAACGAATTATTCAACTAGTTGATATATGAAATGTTCGAAGAAACCGTAATAGAAAATTATTGCCGAGCTGTAGTGAAAATAAAATGATTTTAACTCTTTTTCGGCAGCTGGTTAAAACTCTCTTAAAAGAAATCAAAGTTGAATTATATATTTTGCTTACCGAAACTCGACTTCGGACATACCCCCTTCTTAAAACGTTAAAGGAAAACATAATCCCTTTTTAAATTTCTAAACTCGTGGTATAAGAAAATCGAATTATTAATTATAAGTTTTATTAATAGAATTAAGTTAATTATAAGAAGAAGAGACCTGAGCTTGGGAGTTATTGGCATAGCTGTCTTGTCCTTTGCCACCTTTCATGCTGAGAAGTCTCTCGAGCTTCATGTTACATACAGCAACGTTGTCTCCCTTAGAACCCATTATCTTTCTATCTCTCTCTAGAGCTCTTCTTCTCTCCTTCTCTCTCTTTCTCTGCACTTTGTTTTGTGAATGAGACAATCTCGAAGAGACGACACATATTTATAGAAAAAGAGGACAAAGAGATGAAATGATAAATGTTGAATTTAGTTGAATGGGAAAACATATAATTAATGTGCCATTGCGTACACATTGTGTATATACTGATTATTCATGCAAAAACAACGCATCATTATGTTTGTTTCCCAAAAAACAAAATATAATTATGTGGTGTACTTGTGTCACATGATATATGATATATAAATGGTTTGTCATTTTGTGCACCGTAGGTTATTGTTTTTTGTCAACCACATTTCTTGTAGGGCTAATTGGAGTAAAGAGTGGAACAATATATACACACACGTATAATTGTAAAATATCTGATGTGATATTTTTTGTCACCTATTTTTGTGGTTGTGATTTGAAATAAAAATATCTAAATATGACATTTCTGTTAAGTATTTTTGCAGTTATTATTTATTTTTATGTATAAAAAATAGCACTTGTTTGCACACCTCTACATAAGTATATCTTTTGGTTTATCCTGATGTGCTAATTTTACTTTCTTTAGTTAAAAATTATAGAAGAAAAAATCTTTCGATCGGTCAAATATTTTTTTGGATTAGAAAAAATGTGGTCGTTTCATGGTAATATTCTCTCCGTTTCAAAATAAGTGTCGTTTTAAGATTTTATTTTTGTTTCACAAAGAGTGTTGCTTTACATTTTCAATGCAGAATTTTAAATAAAAATTCAGTTTTGACCCTACTAATTTAATGTAGTAATTAGAGAGATGATTTTATTTAATGTGTGAACAAAGGGTAAAACAAAACTTTTAATAGTTTTCTTAATTTGTGTGAAATGTGTTAAAGTGACACTTTTTT
>JAHZTW010000002.1:51581949-51608894 GCA_020283515.1 Alliaria petiolata
AAAAAAAAAACTACCCCCAGACACCTCTCTACAGTTTTACTGTTTTTTAATATTAACCAGAATATATATAAAAAAAGAGTTTACTGAATTTTTCTATTCGCCAGTATTCCTTTTTTTTTTTTTTTTGGCCAGTATTCTTTAATAGAACGCAACCATGTACCATATGCATAGAATGAGGATCCGCCGTCTTTAATGTTGGTGGTAATGCATGTTTTTCATTCCGGTGTTCAGCTTTCTATGGCTGGCTCATTGTAAATGCTAGAATTTTAATCTTTATCTTTTAAGTACGTACTAAGCTTTTTAATTAATTTGGAAATGAGGCATTTCAGATATTTTCTCCATCCCTGTTGTCATGGAGTAATGAAAAACAATATCATATCCTTAATTAGTTTACGTACGTTCATTAATATTTGAAGGGGTTCTTTAGTCATTTAATTGAATTAATGGGTCTTTTAAAAAATTGGAAAATGACACTTGGTTAAGGCGTTTGTTAGTAGACACATATGGATAGCTATTGCATGGAATTCATAGGTAATATGATGCTAGATAAGAAAGAATAATTAGCAAAAGGTGAAAAAAGAAGAAAAGATACAAGTGGGTCCAATATATCTTAACAACCAAAATTTCACTAGCATGCCGCAAGAGTCGTGAAAAGAAAGTCCTACTGTTCTATTCTATTATAATCTATGCATTTTTTTCTTTAGGTAATTCTGATAAATACTACATTTAATGTTTCATTTCCAAAATTACCTCGAATTTTAGTAAATATTCCCTCTGTTTTGATTTAAGTGTCGTTTGGAGAAATGTATCTACAATGTAATTGAATATATTTAGATGTATTTTGAATTTAATACATCCAGATACATTTTCTCCAAATGACACTTAATTAAAAACAGAAGAAGTATATAACACCACAAACTTAAGGTTTAGGTTACTAAAAATTTTGAATTTTTTTACTAAACTTAAAGTTTATAAGTTTCGTCAAATGTAAGATTGTTGAACATCTTTTTATAGTTTTGACTCTTGTCATTCTTAATGTTTGACCAACAAAAAAAAAACAATTAGGGTAATGAGAAGAAAGAGGAGAGATTATTGACTAATGATAGTACTTATGTGACTTAATTGAGATTTGGATTTATCAATGAATACAAACTTTCAAGTAACGAGAGTGTGTCACAATTATACGAGTCGGTCACGAGTTTAATATTCCTACATGAATAATTTCCTTCACCGATATAAAATTAATGTGTTGTTACTGATAACTATCATAATTGCTGCCTATGTTTTTCAATTAAAGGTTTAAATTTAACCTCTAATCATTAATGGTGTTAAAGATATATATATATATATATATACTACTACTTCGTTAATGAACACTTAACAAAAAGCAGTATATGTATTAAATCAATTTTTAGTAAACAAATTATATTTAGGATATCTTTAATCAATATTTTATCAGCGAACATGGACGAAACTGGATGATTTTAAATTAGTACCACAATTAAACAATTTAAACTGCTTTTTTTCGCTAAAGCCCATAGTTAAGCTGCATATAGACCAATCAATTAAAGTTAGTTAAATAAATACTCAACCTCTTCACTAGGCAATAGGCATATAGACATAGTTAGATCAAGTACTCATGTAACGATTTTTTAACCGCTACTTATCGTTAATACTACGATTTAATAATTCTCATGCATGGATTAAATATAATCATGGTTTCTCGTGTATACCTAATTCTGCCACAACCACTAACTGAAATACTAATACTTTATAGTAATTTGTTTGTAAGTTTTTTTTGCTAAAATAATTTATTTGTAAGTTAAAAACATCTATGGCATAAATTTAGATTTAATCCAAAATATAAAAGGATGTCATTTAGAATCGAATTCCGAAATTCAATTCTATATAAGGATTCAAAACTGCATCCGGAAAATTAAAATTAGGCAATTTAAATTAATTAGTTATATCTTATTTCTTTCCAACGCCATAATTTTTTTCTTTTATAACTTTAGACAAGAATCAACTTCCAAAATTCAATTCTATAATTCAAAACTGGATCCGGAATAATTTATGTAATTTAGAATAGTTCTTCTGTCTTGTTTCTTTGGTTCTCCATAAAAAAATTTGGAAACTTTATCGATAAAACTGGAACATCTCTAACTAAATAGAAAAAACACAAATAAACCTAAAGAAAGCTAAACTCTATACATGTTATATTACTACAATTGGGGTTCATATATATCTGAAATTTATTATGTCCCTAAAGTGGAAAGCAAATTGGATTAATGCCCAGAAGACCAGGAAGTCTGTTTTTTCTTAATAGTTTTCGAGTCTTTTCACATGTATTACCGCGCCTCGCTATTTCACGTAACACGAGGCCCCAATATGTGCTCTTGAATTACTTTAATCTTTAAATTCCAAATTAAATTAACCGAAGAACCGAGCCTATGCAACTAATTAGTACTCACTTCGAGCTATTTATTATTATTTTGCCTCTTATTGTTTTTTTTTTCTTTTGAATTTTCTCCTTCTATAAGAATATCAAATCATATATAATTTTTTAGTAGCATACAGAATCATATCGTAACATTTCTATATAGTTCAACATTTCAAATATAAAATGGTTCGAAAAACTTTAACTACTCTATTTGAAATCAAGGTTGGATGATCAGGAATGAAACTAATTAGTTAATCAATCTTTATAAGAGTCTACGTCGGCTTGTTATTATTGGGCAATTTATTTAAGTATTTGTAATGGAATCTCGCTCATTAGAAGAAAACAAGACGATATTAACGGTTAGTTAGGAGGAGAGGAGCTTAGATTTACCAATGGACTTTAAATTCAATTAACTTACTTGCACTATAGATAAAGAGATAATTTGATACTAGTATTGTGTTTTTTTTCTTTCTTTTCTCCCATGAGGCTTCCAACTAAGATCATCACAAGGGCTAAGAAAACTCATAAGGTTTCGATAGCAGAGCTTCTACTGTTAGGGACTTAAGGTCTGGATAAAACCAGATGGTTCAATTGTTTCATTAATATTGAGATTTTTTGAAGGTTGTAATTTGTAAACGTTGTTTTGTTTCATCAATTCATCACAAATTAACACACACAAAAATATGTTTCTTACCCGAAGACATATATCGACCACAGATTTTGTTTGGCTTATCTTCTTGCGCGCATTACGATTTTTTTTATTATACTGTAATGTTTTACTCCTAACTGAAAATTAAATGCTCACCAAACTTTAAGAAAACCGGGGTTTCCAAAGTTTCTTTTTTGCAATTTAAAAAGGAATTCTTTCTAACAAAAAAGGAATTCTTTCTAGGTCAAAAAGCAGAGAGTCTTTTCTTCGATTCTCAACATTCTTCTCTTTACACTTTTACTTTATCTCCTTTGACTTTGACCTATATATTTTCTTTCTCCAAAGATAAATCAATTTACTACCATATACTCCCTCCGTTTCACAAAAAGTGTCGTTTTAAGATTTTATTTTTGTTTCACAAAAAGTGTCGTTTATATTTTCAATGCAGAAATTTGAATAAAAATCCAGTTTTAACCCTATTCATTTATTGTATTAACAAGAGAAATAAATTTATTTAAAGTATTAATAAGGGGTAAAGTAGAATTTTTTATGTTTTTCTTAATATGTGTGAAAACCTTCAAAATGACACTCTTTGTGAAACAGAGGGAGTATACTACTATTCATTTGATTATTATAAAAATTTAAACACTGTTCTGTTATAAATGTCATTCTTGATCTAGTTTTCTTTCTTTTACACACTGTTTAGTAACTCTAAATTAAAAAAAACTTCTCTAAATTTGATAGTTTTCACAAAAACTATCATCGTACTCGTCACACATTTTACTCAGTACTTTAATTTAACATAACCCTCAGCATTCTACGTCATTTCTGATTGCAACCGAATTAACTGATTCAAGCCATTACTAGCCTCTTCTTTTCGTGTCGCACAAGCTTTAAATCTGCCTCGAGTGAATTTCAGCAAGTATTTTGTGATTTTGTCCATGCATTCTTGGCACGTGTGGATATGTCTGGAGGCTGAGTCTAATTATATGGGCCAATAGTCCAATTTAAAGAAATTTGGCCCAAATAAGGGATTTGGGCTGAGAATGTAGTCTGAAAACATTCGCGGCGAATTTGGAGTTCGTAAAAAAAGAGGGGCCGGAATCAAAACAAAATATTAAAACAGAGCGAAGGGGAGAGAAAAAGAAAGAAAGAGAGTTAGGGAAAACACCCCTTCGGAGAGGAGCAAAGCCTCTCTCCTGGGGAAGAACACGATTTTTTTGTTCTATTTTTTTTTATCCAGATTTTGACGAGGGCTTCTTGAATTTCGACTGATTATCGGAATTAGGATTTTTTTTTTTCAATTGAGTATTCTGTGAAGAAAGAGGCAGAGGAAGAAGAGAAAAGGGACAGAGAAAATGTCAGACCTAGACCAGCAGATAGAGCAGCTTAAACGCTGCGAGCCTTTGAAGGAATCGGAAGTGAAGGCTCTTTGCCTCAAAGCTATCGAAATTCTCGTTGAAGAGAGCAATGTTCAAAGAGTCGATGCTCCAGTCACTGTATGCTGTGTTTGATTTACCCTCTCTTTTTTTTTTTTTCTCGATCCAAGCTTCGGAATTCATCTCTACTTACGTTCGAAGATTGAATTCTAGAGAGACCAACAGGGGAATTCGAAGCTTACGAGTTGACGAGTCTAACGAAATTGAGATTGGGTTCTGGGATTTTGGGCATAAAGCGTCTCAGAACAGATGTAATTAGTTTGGATTCGGAATTAGAAATGTTATGGATGAATTAGGGGTTTATGGAGGGTTTAGTAGATATTGTTTTCTATAATTATGCACGAATTTTGGTTCCTATGTTTTAGGGATTCGAAATACATTGTCCTCTATGTCATTTGAAAGTCTTGCTACTCTATTCATACTTACGATTTTTTTTGTCTTTTTTTGTATTTTCTGTTTTCCATTGGAACAGATATGTGGCGACATCCATGGACAGTTCTATGACATGAAAGAGCTTTTCAAAGTCGGGGGTGATTGCCCCAAGACGAATTATTTATTTCTTGGAGATTTTGTTGATCGAGGTTTTTATTCAGTTGAGACATTTCTACTTCTTCTAGCTCTCAAGGTAATAAATATCCGATCCCCAACAGTGTTTTTTTACTTTGGTTTGCTCCAAAGGTCCGAATCATTTGTATAGTCTTCTCTCCAAATGGGTTTTCTAGAATCGCTCAAGTTGGTTACTTTTTATATTCTCAGGTTAGATATCCAGACCGTATAACTCTCATTAGAGGGAACCACGAGAGCCGGCAAATTACGCAGGTTAGTTCAGTCTCTTTAGAAAACTTTGATGCGCGTGTATATTATTTCAGACTATTTAAGAGTCTGCTTTTAGTAGGTATATGGATTTTATGACGAGTGTCTGCGTAAATATGGCTCTGTAAATGTCTGGAGATACTGCACAGATATCTTTGACTACTTGAGGTACACACCCCTTAAGGCTTTGGTTTTGGAGCTCAGTGTTTATAATGTTTCGGTTCATTGTAACGAAGACTTCCTATCTTCTTATATGTTGAAGTCTTTCAGCTCTTGTCGAGAACAAGATATTCTGTGT
Organism: Alliaria petiolata; assembly: GCA_020283515.1. NCBI lineage: Eukaryota > Viridiplantae > Streptophyta > Magnoliopsida > Brassicales > Brassicaceae > Alliaria > Alliaria petiolata. Next base: position 51,587,589 of record JAHZTW010000002.1, read on the forward strand.
TCATGGAGGTCTCTCTCCAGCTATTATGACTCTAGACCAGGTTGAGAAAAGTGCTGATATAATCAGAAGGTTTCTTTAGCTATAAGGATATAACTGACTTGGTCCGTTTCATACATTTCTTTCGGCAGATCAGGACGATTGACCGAAAGCAAGAAGTGCCACATGATGGTGCAATGTGTGATCTTCTATGGTCTGATCCAGAAGATATTGTGGATGGCTGGGGATTGAGTCCCCGTGGTGCCGGATTTCTTTTTGGCGGCAGCGTTGTAACTTCTTTTAACCATTCAAACAACATTGATTACATATGCAGAGCTCATCAGCTAGTTATGGAGGGTTACAAATGGATGTTCAATAACCAGATAGTCACTGTTTGGTCTGCCCCAAATTACTGTTATAGGTAACTATTAGATACTCATAACCTTTAAACGTGTGATCTTGTTTCCTTTGGCTTGAGTGTTCATGTTACTTCTGTTTGAATGTGATCCAGATGCGGTAATGTAGCCGCAATTCTAGAGCTCGATGAGAATCTAAATAAGGAGTTTCGAGTCTTCGATGCGGCCCAACAAGTAAGAACCTGACCTATGTAAACTTCCTGTCCAATCTCCGGCTTGATTTGTCTGACATTTATATGACCATGGATGCAGGAATCTAGAGGAGCTCCAGCCAAGAAACCTGCACCTGATTATTTCCTGTGAGACGCAAAATGGTGGAAACAGAAACTGGGACTCAGAACTGGTTCTTTCTTCTCATTGCAGAGCAAGAAAACTTGCCAAAATCATCAGTGTCTAGATTGTAAAATACTGAAGAATCTACAATCCAAGTGTAAAATACTGAAGTTTCCTTTTAAAGGGTCCGCTTGAAAGTATCATCTTTTCTGAAAAACTTTCTGTTTATTTTTCTCTTTTGTGTGTAACGCTACTTTTACGAAAAATTAAAATAGAAAAAAAAAGTCTGTGAAAGAAGAGACTCGATGGATCTTTCAAACATTAAATCTAGTTTTTATGTATTCTCTGTGAGATGGGTTACCCATATGATCGATCTTGGAGAAACTCGGCTATCATCTCTCATGAGTCCCCCAACTAATGTTTAAACTATATCTAGTTATCAGCAACAATCAATGATTGCTGCTTTAGTTACATACGGAGAAAAAAACTGAGACAGTAATAATGATCTGAAGATAAATCCAACCTAGAGGCTCTCTTATGAACCCGAAAGCTGGTAAATCTCAGCTTAGAAGATGACTGTAAAGGAAGAATAGTCACCTCGAAGGTACTGGACGATGAGATATAATCAGAGTAAAAGAGAGAAATTGATAAGATATTTCATTTGATTACTACATTAACCGACTCAACCAACATACTGGTTTATTAATTAAACTTGGACTAAACCAAAACAGCTTAACCAAATGGATAAAGACTAACGATTGTGATTCTTGTCACAAAAAGACGGCTTCTGGTGAGACCGAAATGGGTATTCCGCTTGTTGAGAATGGCTCCCCAATGGTGCTAAGGACGGAAGTTTCATAGTATTCCAATGAAAACTGACATTGAGGAACCAAAGTTTTCAAAATCTCCTTGAATTAGGACCTTCTCCACACGCTGACCATCATGATCAAAGTGAAAAATAGACTGCACGGAAATTGTTCGGGGCGTAGATGAACCTTCTCCAACGGTCGTTTCCAAGGAACTTGAAGCTGCCTTCTTTGGTGAACGAGGGAATAGGAAACTGCTTCTTCGACCACTCCCCTCCCTCATCGAGAATCCAGAGACCCCAAGTATCACCAGCTTCAGCTTCATAGATAAGGGGACGCCAAACTTTATTATCCACCGGGAGGAAGGAAAATACTTGGGCTTGTGGAGAGAAACCACCGGTTACAGGACCTTCAGTGTTTTGCCAATGGGCTCCCATCCCAAAAAGAACTCACATCGTTGATCAAGGTCAGGCAATTCAACATATGTGCGAGCACTGGGTTGCAGATCACCGAATTCCTAAAAGTGCGACAACACATTAGCCCATTAACAGGTTCAGAAAACATGTAATAGTTACAACGAGTCTCCAAAACCGGATGTACAATCAGCTTCTGAGTAGACCTTGACTTCTCCTGAGGTATCGAGGAGAAGCTCACGCACATGACTTCTCCGGTTCCACTCACACGTCTGAATTCGTGCACAAAGAGGATGCGTGGCTGGTTCAGGGAAACATCCATTGATATCTTTAGTGAAAGCTTCATTCTTCATAAGCTTAATCCACGCTTTAGAGCATCATTAATGGTTCTTCCCCCTTTTTATTATTATTTTTTTTTTTAATTAATCGATTTTCAAAAAAAAATAATTGACCAATCACGTGATAACACGTGTCGGAAGAGTGGGAAGAGCCGGCTCTTTGAGCTCTTCGGGAAGACCCGATTCTCTTCTCTCTCTCTGCCACATCATTTTTTTTTTCTAAGAACCCCTAAGGGTATTACCAAATATTGATGCTCTTACTCACAGTGGTAAACCTCACGGCGGATCCAAGGGGAAAACTGTGTAGAATCTGTCTTTCCATGTTCTCAGGCAGAGTCTCCTTATTGATGATCTTCTTCTTCTTCTTGAGCATTTTCGGATCCATTTTCCCTCTTCTTCTCTTCACCTTGATTGTCTCTTTCTTACACACAAAGATTTGAGTATAGAGCGAGAGAACACATAAAAGATTTCACTCTATTTAACTCTTATGAGACAAAACTGTCTTTACTCTATAATAAATATCTATGGATGGTAAATTAATTAATAAGGGATGGATAAACCATTCAAAGATTTTCACTCTATATAACTCTTACAAGACAAGCCCGTCTTAGCTCTATTATAATAAATAAATATAGGGATGGTAAATTAACTAATACGGGCTGGGTAAACCATTAAAAGATTCCCACTCGAATTTGGTTGGATAAATTTTGTATAATTTGAGTTGGAATTTTTTTCCGACTTTGGACGTTTTTTTGTAAAACCAGGGGATTTATAGGCATATTATTTTTCTAATTAAATATAAAAATTGAAAATATTTATATTTAAAATAGAGTTTTTAAATACTATTTTGTGTCGCAACATAACTCTAATAATATTTTTATATTGCTTGAGAAACCAGAGAAATTCTTTCCCAAAAGTTCTATGTGTATGTAAGAAGACATTAATGATATATGTACGGTCAAAGTAGCCGTTGCACAGATGTGCAAGCACTAGGGTTACAGATCACCGAATTCCTAAAAGTGCGATAGCACATCAGCCCATTAATATGTTCAGAAAACATGTAATAGTTGCAACGAATATCCAAAACCGGATGTACAATCAGGTTATGGGACGACCCTGACTTCTCCTGAGGTATCGAGGAGAAGCTCACTCACACGACTTCTTCGGTCCCACTCACACGTCTGAATTCGTGCACAAAGAGGATGCGTGGTTGGTTCAGGGAAACAACCATGAAATCTTCATTCTTCATAAGCTTAATCCAGGCTTTACCCAGAGTGGTAAACCTCACGGCGGATCGAAGGGGAAGACTATGTAGAATCTGTCTTTCCACGTCGTCAGACAGAGTCTCCTTATTGTTGATCTTCATCTTCTTCTTGAGCATTTCCGGATCCATTTTCCCTCTTCTTCTCTTCACCTTGATTGTCTCTCTCTCACACACAAAGATTTGAGTAGAGCGAGAGAACAGAGAAAATATTTCACTATATTTAACTCTTACGAGATAAACTATCTTTGCTCTATAATAAATATCTAGGAATGGTAAATTAATTAATACGGGATGGGTAAACCATTAAAAGATTTTCACTCTATGTAACTCTTACAAGGTCTTTGCTCTATTATAATAAATAAAATATGGATGGTAAATTAACTAATACGGGTTGGGTAAACCGTTAAAAGATTTTCACTCGAATTTGGTTGGATAAATTTTGTATAATTTGAGTTGGAGTTTACTTTTGACTTTGGACGCTTTTAGTAAAACCAGAAGATTTATAGGCGGATAATTTTTCTAATTAAATATATAAAAAGTTGAAAATAGAGTATTTAAATACTATTTTGTGTCACAATATAGCTCTAAATTTTTTTATATATACTGATTGAGAAACCAGATAAATTCTTTCCCAAAAGTTCTATGTGTATGTAAGAAGACATTGATGATATATGTACGGTGAAGACATTGATGATATATGTGCGGTCATTGCACAGTTGTGCGAACACTAGGGTTGCAAATCACCGAATTTCTAAAAGTGTGACAGCACATAAGCCCATTAATAGGTTCAAAAAACATGTAATAGTTGCAACGAGTCTTCAAAACCGGATGTACAATCAGCTTCTGGGTCGACCGTGACTTCTCCTGAGGTATCGAGTAGAAGCTCACGCACATGATTTCTTCGGTCCCACTCACACGTCTGTGAGATGGTTGTCCATATGATCTTGGAGAAACTTTGCTATCATCTCTCATGAATACCCCAACTAATGTTTAAACTATATCCAGTTATCAGCAGCAATGCTTCTGGTTGTGACTTAAAAATGTACGCTTTCCACGGACTTGGGATCTTAAATCCTCAGAGGATCCTTTTACCATTTGTGCTAGGGTTCTAAAACATATCTATGGTATGTGCGAGCTATTATCAAGGAGTCCGGTTTACCAAATGATTTTTTGGGTTTTGCCTTGGTTCGCATAATATGAGATTGAAATTCTTACTTTTTATGTAGAGACAATTTGGAGAAAACTCAAAAAGTAATTGATATTTGAACCTGAAGATCGTTACATTTTTGACAAAGGAATATGCTTAAAAACGGAAAGACCTAGAAGAAAAGTCTACGGGGAGAAGATGATTTGGTGGAGATGGTTGCAGGAGACTGCTTCTGGTGAGGCAGAGACATTCCTTTACTCTCTTGTTGACCTGATGATCCCATTTTATCGAGGAGTTTAGCTGCTCTTGGATCAGTCAGGAGTGTCTTCTGGAACGACTGTGAGAAGCCCGTGGCGATTATCGTTACATGAATCTCTCCGGTGTAGCGATCATCCACAACAGCTCCAAATATGATGTTGGCCGATGGGTCTGCCAAACTTGTCACCACCTGCAAAAACCTCCACCCAAAAAAACATGACAAGACTGTGCATTATACCCTCCAATTGACGCAAAGCCAGGTCAAAAGAAAACCGCACCTGAGATACTCGGTTCACTTCCTGCAAAGTAATGTCTTTTCCACCGGTGATGTTGTAGACGACACCAGTAGCTGACTGTATCGATGATCCGATCAATGGAGCCAAAGTGGCTTGTTCAGCTGCTTCTTCTGCTCGGTTCTTGCTGGAAGAAACACCTACCCCGAGCATTGCAGTTCCAGAATCTTTCATGACCGCCTTCACATCCGCAAAATCTACATTGACCAGTCCAGGTATCTGAAAAAGAACAATTGATACTGTTTCCTCAGGATCTTTCTTTGGGGATCAATCAGTTGAGCATTCGTCAAACCAACTTGTTAAGCTTTACAAATACACGGACTCACAGTAATGATATCTGAGATTCCTTGTACTCCTTGGCGTAAAACATCGTCTGCAAGAAGAAAAGCGTCCTGAAGAGGCGTCTGTTCATCAGCAATATCTAGCAGACGATCATTTGGAATCACGATAAGGGTATCCACGTTCTTCTGCAGCTTTTCAATGGCTTCCAGTGCCTAGAGGATTAAACAAAATTAGAGGCATGGATCTATAACGAGACTTAAAACACTTGAACCGATTCAACAAGAAACGGAGCCAACACACATTACCTGCAAAGATCTTTTGCGCCCTTCGAAGCTGAACGGATAGGTAACAACACCAACAGTCAAATAACCGGCCTCCTTCGATATCTGAGCCACCACAGGTGCAGCACCAGAGCCTGTGCCACCACCCATACCAGCGGTTATGAAAACAAGGTCTGATCCTTTAAGAGCATTAGCAATTGCATCTTTTGATTCTTCTGCAGCTTGTTCTCCTAGAAGCGGGTTTCCGCCAGTACCTGTTAGGCTCAAGTAACAGAGACGCGTGTTTATTAGCTTTTGAGTGTCAAAAACTCACACACACAACATCTTTACAAAACGTTTCTTCTCTGTTGAAGAGACTAACCAAGGCCACGAGTTAGAAGCTCTCCAATTTGAAGTGGGTTCTCTGCAGAAGACTGCAACAGAGCTTGAGAGTCCGTGTTTATCGCATAGAAATCAACACTCTGGAAACAGAAGAAACCAATCAATTACTCACTAAAACACTACAATCTAACCAAAATGGGAATTTCCATTTCCATATCAAATCGAAGAAGCAAAACATGAAATTCATAGTTTCTTTCTTCGAGGAGAGAGAAAAAAAAAGAGAGGGTGAAAATGTGACCTGCAAACCGCTGGAAATCATCCGATTGACGGCATTGTTACCACCACCGCCGACACCAACCACCTTAATCCTCGCAGACTCCATCGGAGAGAAGGAGCATCTCAGCCGCATCGGCTTAGACCTTGAATCGCTTCTTCGTTTCGAGAAGCCGCCACCGAATTTACCGATTCTGGCACTTGTGCAGACGCAGCTACTATGCAACGCATGGGATATCGATTTCGCAAGGAACGAAGAAGACGAGGAAGATATCGTTAGCTCGTTTAGCTGCGCCAGCGGAATAATCGCCATTTTCGTTTTACTTCCTCTGATTTCAGAGAAGAAAGAGAGAGAGATAAAACAAAAGACAAAAAGAAAAAAATGGTTTTTTTAGGGTTTTAGCGTCGACGAAGAAAATATCAACAGCTCAGTGTTGGTTCTCTCACAAAGGAAAGCTAAAGAGATCGAGTGGACCCTTTTCGTTTCTCTTGCTCAAAGTCTCTTAAACGACGCCGTTGCAGATCAAATTTTGGGAATTGGACAGGAAGTTTACAACAGAAAACCTATATTATTGTCATCAAACAATACAAGTCTGGGAGTCTCTCGAGTATCTCAGATGTTTTAGGAATAGAATGACAAGTGAATACAAGAAAATTTCAGTAGTACAGAGGCCAAAAGTTTTTGATTTGTTCACCACCAAGATAAGAATTACAAACAAGAAAGACCATTTAAAGATTGAAAGATACAAAAGGATCGAGTATATAAGCTAGCAACACGGTATTACTCACTTTGCGCATAACTTTCTCTAGTTTGAAAACATCCGGTTCTTTGTCTGAGTAGAGGATTCTACTACTCTACTTCGCTTAGGATTGGGACAATCAGAGGATTCATCTGTGCAATATATACAATTGCCCACCTACCATATAATCAAGAGATCAAAGTAAGAAAATGTGACCAAGATCGCTAACAGAGAATCAAACTCGATATTCAGAAAAAAGGTAAAAGACCAATGTTCACGAATTCGGTTATATGTTAGTTTCTGACTACTAGAACGGTTGATTACTTTGTTTTGTTTATGTTGTTGAGGAGAGGAAACAACAACAAGTTTCAAACATAAACTTAAACTTACATCATCCAACAGCAGACCGTGGCAGTAATGACCAAGGTAAGATGTAGCCTGAATCAGAAAAAAACAAAGATTATATATTTCCAACATGCAAAACATGGTTACAAAATCCTAGTCATAGCAAAGAAATAAGGAAGACAGATCAAGTAACAAAGCTTAAAGCTTGATGATAAACAAAGAATAACAGTAAAGGCAAGATTCTGAATTTTTTACGGCACGAGAATGCAATTGTGACCAGTACTTTCTCTTCATTACTCGTGTTTGTTGCAGATTTCATCACGGCAAGGATCCAATTCAAAGAAACTTGAGATTGATCAAAAGTCAATGAATCATTCATTATATTTCATTTTTCCAACTCCAACGACATCAAAGTCTAGGCAGCTATTCTAATTTGGCCACTAATATTGATGCAGCAATCAAGCTAACCATAACCCACGGACAAATGTTACCAAACATTGAGAAATCAAATCAAAAGTATCAAATGCAAATCAAAAGGAAATGAAGGGGCAGCAAAGGAAGAAGAAACATACAGATTCGTGGAGGGACCTTTATTGCAGCAGATTCTGGCGCATAAGGAAGCAATGATCCCAACGACAACGAAGATTAGGGTTGTTACAAGGAAACCCATGTTTGATCCTAATCTGACAGAGAATTCCTGCGACGAGAATTACACGTGATTTAGGGTACAATGACCTCAACTTGATCTCAATCCAATCGAAAACAGTAAAAACTTTGAGCGGCGAGGGAAAAAAAAACGCGATAAGAGAAAGTGTTTGAGATCTCACAGATTGAAATGAAAGCTCCTCTTCGAGGAGGACGATGATGTGTTCTTCGTGCAAATCTGGTGATCTGAATTTGGGTCCGTGCGAGTTTCAGATTTTGTGAGGGCAAAATAGGCCAATCAATTTTATCTTCAAATATGATGAAGTCAAAGTCAAACACAGTAAATTATTTAACTTTACCTTTTATTTTTGTTGTTTGGCTTAATCTACATTTAAAACTTCAAAATAAAGCTTCTAATTTTAAATCTATATGGTTTACTATTCTACAAGTTTTTTTTTTTTTTTTTCAACAAAGATATATAGAGAATAGGACCAGAACTTTACAATTACAGAGGCATTACTATTCTACAAGTTTTTCTTTTCTTCTAATTTTATATTTCTTTAATAATCATGTAAAAAGTAACAAAACATTCAACATTCAAGTCATGGTAATGGTAGAAACGAATAAGTTACATATAACTAATAAAAGAAACAACAGCTTGAATTCTTTTTACCCACTGAGGGAAAAAATTCTAAACAAAGGAGTGAGATGAATAGAAAGGCCGGGTTCCTCTTTGCTCTTGTCTTATTCAGCTCCTTTGCTCTCCAATGGCTTCAGAACCATATACTTGCTCCATCTGAGAAAGCTTCTCTATACCTATCCGGATAAACTAGAATCTGAAGTCCGGTTCTGCATCCATCGCCCACGCGAATTTCGCCAGAAGAGTCTTTGTGAATATCTAGAACAAGAAAACAACCTTTTGAGTTTGCAAGGACAAGAACTTTTTTTCTTTTGTTCAGAAGATATAATACATCTTTGAGAGTTTGGTTCCAAAATAGCTTTTACCTTTTCAATTGGTACTTCATGACGTTTGCACCATGCGACAGTGATCCTAGGATCCATGTAATTGATCTTAGACGTGCCCAGGGCCACAGTTTTCAAGTCCTCTTTTGTATGTTTGTCTAGTTCCATCTTCTTGATCTTGAGGTTCTGTTGAGCAATCTTCTTCTCCCACCTGCAAGCATCCACATAATGTAAATGTTAAAGAAGAGAGAGATATCTAGAGAAGTCTTTTCAGAAGTAAGAGGGAAGGTTATGTTACGCGTTTGGATCTAAGCTTCTAATCTTCTTTCCATCGGAACCTTCCAATGGTGGTTTTCCTTCTTTAGCCCGCTTGAGATTAGTTTGGAGCTCTTTAAGACCCTCCTGCGGAATTAATAAAAGCAAACAGAATCCAGTTAAATCCGGAAGAAACGCAAAGAACTTTTCAAAAAGTTCGCAAGAGCTTATGTGGGATATTTTACCTTGAGTTCGTCTATTTTCCCAGCCAATTTTTCGATTTGTGCTCCATGCGACTTTGAAACAGCACGTTGATGATTACAGATTATGGCAACCTGAAAGAGTGCGAACCAGTATTTCATGAAACTGACACATGAGTTATGCACAGAACTAGAAATCGCCAGGAGAATGAGAAATCTTTTACCTTCTTGTTTGCTTGCTGATAAACTACTATTTTATGATTGACATCGCCATCTCCGTTGTCATCAGTCAACTGTCACACACATCAATAACGAACATAGTTGTGGAAAATGTAAAATAAGACGCTCAAGAAATATGAATCCTTGTAACTGTACCTATGGACTACTTGTGTAGCAACATAATTCTAATGTAAACAAAATACCCAAAAGATCCAATATTTTGAACATACCATTTGATTCAAAGTGAAGGAAGCATTATACGTACGGAACACTTTCGCAGTGAGACCGGGTACGAGCTCCTTAAGATGAGCATTCAATTTACTTGTGTCTAACTCATCAAAAAGATCATCCGTTTTGGATTTTCCTGGATGAGCGAAAAAAGACAGTCAGTTGGTTCAGCCACACATAAAAAAAAAAAAACAATAACCTACAAAATACAATGTCAAGTCCATATCTCACCAGCCTGGAACTGTCCAATGGCCTTGTAAACAGGAGGCTCAACCTCGACTGTGTTCTCATACCGGATTGAATCTTTACCCAGAAAGTCAAACTGGATACATATGAAGAAAGGGGGAAACGTGTGAGATAATAAGTCCCTTGCCCAAGATTAAAGACATGTTATTCACTTTCACTAGTGTATTCTCGTTGTATGAAACCACCATAAAACATACAGAATCAATTTAATACCTTTATTTGATTTGGAGGAATGCACTCCACATTTCCCACTTTTAATGTACAACAACCAACAGTGTCGGCCTCATCATCATCCTACCAATTAAGAAAGAAAATATGAGATTTCTTCAGAAAACTTTCTGCTTAAAGCACCAACTATTTGTTTGAAACCATCTGCTTCTATATCTCTTTTTCCAACTTGCAAAATATTAGTTCAAACTTTACTTTCTCATTTCCAGCCCTAAGCGCCAATTTATCAATGAGATAGGTAGCCACAGCAATTTGCCTCTTTGCAACATCCTTAGAGGTAAAATTCTTGGTGTAAGTTGCTCTTATACTCTTTATGTGGTGCTGCAGTCAAAAGAAAATCTGTTACTAAAAAGGATAAACAATGATAGAGTAAGCCCAAGTTTCATGAAAATGAAAGCTGACTACCGTAAGATTCCTGGCTTTCTCATACTTCTCCTTGTCGCTCAGCCCTTTCAAGGCACTGCTAGCTGCCAAAAATACATACTTGAATTCTCTCGGGTTAATAGGATCATTCCAGAAAGCTAGCCAGGTGACGGTGTTATCATGCTTTACTTCTTTCCAACTGCAAAGTCACATCTATCATGGCTTAGTAAGATCATTATATAAATGCTATTCTATTTTGGAGGAAACCCATGGAAAAAACAAGACCTTTCACCAGGGATCGGACACTCTGGAATAGGAGCACTTTTCCCGATATTTATGGTGATCTCACATGGACGGATACGCTTCTTTAATTTTCCCATCTGAAAGCACAGACAGTAGCCAGGTTTTGAAAGAGAAAACAGAATAGACCATGCCTTAAGTGAAGCCACCCAAACCCACAACGACAAGGTACGTTGTTTACAAAAATAAGTATCTAAGAGACAGAAATAACCTTGGGGTGATCTCCACGGCCTCTGAAGAGCCCAGGAGGTTCGACTCTGAAATTACCAACCTGAATGATAAAAAGAAATCTGAGTGAGGAACTCTGTTTTGAGAACAATGACAACTCTATGGAAAAATAACCTTTTCTTTGACACCGTCAACAACAGCCCACATATATTTCTCCTCTTGCTTCAGTTTCTCCTCTTTCAAAGCTTTTTTCTCCTGTAAAAGGTCAAAAAAATTAACAATAAAAAAACCAAGTCTGGGGACACCAATACAATACGAATGGGGACTAAAGATGTAGCTATTTATGAGAGAGCCAAGGAAGACCAAGGCAACAAACAAAATTCTCTTATAATTACCTCTGTGCTCATCTGTTTCTTCTTCTCTTTCTCTTACAAATGCCACTCATATATGGGACTAAAGTCACAATCATCCAACTTCTGTATCACATGTTTCTTCCCGAGCAGTGCTCGCCAGTCATTCCAGAAGTTCTGCCTAAATTGAGGTTTATTATAATAGTCCGTTTCTTTCATCACTGCAAACATTGTCGCAACCTGTGTATCATCAACATATCATCAGCATGGATATAAGCCTTATTGAAATGACATAAGAAAAGCACACTAGATATTGAGATGAACGAAACATGTATATAATCAGTAAGATTGAGGGTATGGATGGAAAAGATAACCTCTTCTTGTTCGGTTGTCAGGTCAACTGGCTTTCCCTTGTACAAAATCTTAATGCCATGAGGCTGGTATGAAGGTGGAAAGATTACACCGTTGTGCACCAAGGTAGTCCATTTCTTTTGCCCATCACCAGAGGAAGGTGAGGATTTTGAAGACGTGGAATAATTTGAACCCTTCATTACTTTCTTGGAGTTTTTGTTCATTGTCCTAGACGGAGGAGAAACTACTTTTGTTACTTTTGGCTTTGCAGCTGATGAACTAGAATTTACTTTCACTGCTTTAGGCTTTGCAGATAATATTTTACTGTTGGAGGACTCTGATTTGAGTCTCTTGCATATTGGAACATCATCATCATCATCATCAGTACCATCTTCTCTGGTAGATAATTGTCTAGCTTTCGTTGATTTAGGTGAAACCAAAGCCCTTCCCTTATCGCCTGAACTCTCTGTTTTAACAGAATCTTGTTTCATTTTCACTGAAGTAGTTGAAGCTGAGACCTTGAGTTTCTTCAAGGAAGATTCATCTGCAGAATTATTCTTCTCCAGAGGTCTTTTCCCTGATACCTTACAACTCGGCGCTTCATTCTTAACTATGGAACCATTCTGATGCAACTTTTTAGTCAAAGGTTTCTTTTCATCATTCGAGACCTGTTTGCTACCTGACGTCCCACTACCAATTTTCTTTTGAAACATTGAGGAGATTAGAGTTTCATCATCTGACTCATCTTTTTTGATTCTATTTGCTCTATCAAGAGGTCGAACGCCACTATTCTTCTTTTCTGGCTGCGGTGAAGAACCCTTCAGCGAAGAGGCTGGCCCTTTATTTGGCCGGCTGGAATTCCCAGATAGTAAGGAACTTAAAGGTCTATTATCCTCAGGATCCTCAAGCTCTCTTTTACATTCAGACTGATCTTTATGTGACTGGCTCCTATCCTTAACAGTAGAGGGCGTATCGTTCCGCAATGGTGTCTTTGCTGGTGAAGCCTTAGAAGAAGATGATGGCATTGAGGATTTCATGGTAGAAGTTCTATTCGACGGAGTGGTTCCATTTGGGCTAGTCACAGGGGGTCTCATAGGTGATACCTTGGTGGAAGGAACTGCATTGCTTCTCTGAGAATTGGATTTTGACTGATTCGAGTTAGAAGCAACGGTGCTTCTCCTCTTGAATACTACAGGCTCGTCATCATCGCCGTCTTCGTACCCATTCTCCACCCCAGGTTTCGAAACAGTTTCGGTGGCCATACCCGATGGAACAACGTCGACAAGGACTCAGACCAACGCCTGACCAAGAGGCAAACCACAGAGAAATGTCAGAGCTAGCCAAAGAAAAGCAGACAAACACCATTAAGACTACGAGTATCATAAATTCATAATGATTTCACTACAGAGAATTGAGTGATTTGACATATATATATTCACGCATTGCAAATGATTTAACTAACGCGCATGTTTCTCTACGTAAGTAAGACCCACACCATAGTTTATGACCAAAAAGAGACTGCATCGATAAGATGAACACATGATTGGATAACAAGACAAATTGAAGAATCCGGTGCACTGGGAATACTAAATCCCCAAATTCTATACACGAAACCCTAATTTGTGCTATTATTGGGAAATAATGAAATTTGAGCTGAATCGAATCCAATTTCAGAGGGAAAACGCTGGATTGAAGAAGCTACCTTCTTCCAGAGATTGAAGAAATTGTCGAGCGAAGCAAACTCCTCCTTTTCTCTGTCCCTCTTTTGCTCTGGTGGTGGTTTTTCTCGTTCCAGACGCCGAAGAGACCAAGGCATGAGGAGACTCTCCACAGATTAGAGAGTTCTACCGCTCTGAGGGTTTTGTTTCTTCACGACGTCGTATTGAGTCGCGCCAAATCAATTTTACCGCTTCTTTGTACTTGTGTGATTGTGTGAGGCCCGATTGTGTGAAGTATATATCGCCAGACTTTTATTGCCAAAATCCAAAATAAAAGTTTATAAAATGAAGATATTTGATTAATCATCGGTTAATTTTCAAAATTGTGAAGCATATTTAATTAAACAACGTTGGTGATAAAATCACAGATTGCATTTTTATTAAATATAATCAGTTATTATGTAAAATAACGTGTCAATGAGCAACTTGGATAAGATTAAATAAAATGTTATTGGATAAAATAACATATTATTTAACAATTTGAAGGTAAATTTGTAACTTACCTCTAAGTTATTTAACCAATAAAAAAAATTTAAAGTTATTTTGCACACATGTATTTTGTTCTGTATTAATTATTATTTTATTGAGTAAAAAAATTGTAACTGTTTTCCTATAAAACATCCCACAGATTAGTCTTTGGTTTACTATTAAGAGAGAAGAAACCTCTCTTTTACAGGCTTGGTTTCTTTCTTCTACTCTCTCTATATCTCTGTAAATATATGATGAATGGTTAGGTGAAATTGGCCACACAACGAACGCTTAATCAGAATCTGAACTCAGGATCAACGTCCATTGCCCATGCAAACTTAGCTAAAAGAGACTTGTTAAATATCTGCAATAGAAACAAAATAAGACGCAAGTAAATTTCAAGTGTTGCAAATCTGTGACCTTGTTGAAGCTTTTTTTTTTTTTTTTTTTTTTGAACATACCTTCTCAATGGGAACGTCGTGCCGTTTGCACCATGCAACACTGATCCTAGGATCCATGTAATTGATCTTAGAGGTGCCCAGTGCGACGGTTTTCATATCCTCCTTCGTTTGCATGTCTCTTTCCATCTTCTCGATCTTACCATTCGTTTGCATTATCTTCTTCTCCAACCTGTTCACAGAGAAGTTTATTGAAAAAGATGTTTAGGCGATACTAAGTAACACTTTGTGGCGTGTAAAGAAAGGTTTAATATTACGCCTCGGGTGTCAAATTCCTCTTTCTTTTCCCATCAGAGCCCATTAATGGCGTTCTTCCTTTCTTAGCCCTGTCGAGATCGATATCCAGCTCTTTTAATTGATCCTGCATAGAAATACAAAGCTAATGAGACTGAGAAAGTTGAAATTGTTTTGATCAAAGCTGTTGGGTTTGCTCATGTTTATCTTACCCTTAGTTCTTCTATTTTCACAGCCAGCTTCTCGACTTGTGCTCCGTGAGATTTTGAGACAGTACGTTGATGGTTACAAATGATGGCGACCTAAGGAATATAACCAAACAAATCAGATGATAACAATCTCTTAATTATCTAAGAAAACAGCAGAGAGATTAAACCGCCATTACCTCCTTGTTTGCTTGCTGATAAACCACCACTTTCTCAGGAACCTCTCCATCTCTGGTTTCTTTACTCAACTGTCACAACATCCAATCGAAAACGGTTTAATGAAAAGAAAAGAAAGAAAAAACTCCAGAGAATGGAAAAGAAAATCTATATCATTAGGATGTGACAATTGATAAATTCATATTATCATCTTGTATCACTAGGTATCAAATCGATACATAAAATAAGTTTACTACTAAGATTGGCCAAGCATATACATATTTTTTTAACGGGTGCAAAAAGATTGACAACATACCATTTCATCCAATGTGATGGATGCGTTATATGTACGGAAGACTTTGGCTGTGAGACCAGGCATAAGTTCCTTAAGATGAGCATTGAGTTTTGAAGTATCTAGCTCATCAAAGAGATCATCGGTTTTCGATTTTCCTGGATAAAAGACAAAAACCAAAAAAAAATTAAAACAGTTTCCAACGGACAAATATGATATAAGATAACAGATAAATCATTAACTAACCCGCTTGGAACTGCCCAATTGCCTTATAAACAGGGGGCTCAACCTCAACTGTGTTTACATACTGAATAGAGTCTTTACCGAGGAAGTCAAACTGAAAATGCCAAAGCGGATACCATGAATAACTATAATATGCAACCACAAAGCCTTGTTGAACAAAAAAAAATCAATAGTCCAGGCATTCTAGAACTCTTGCACATACATTCTGCAGTCAATTTTTGTTCATGTTGAGATCAAGTATATACCTTTAACTTATTTGGAGGAATACAATCCACGTTTCCTACTTTCAATGTACAACAACCAACAGTATCTGCCTCATCATCGTCCTATAGAAGAAAAAAATATCTATGAAGACCAAGATAGGAAATGTGAGAAAATTGCTTGGAATTGTTCTATGAATAAAAAGCATGTTTTATGGAGTAAGGATCCATTATAAGCCAAAAAAAAATGATAAACTGAATAAATAAAAGGATCTCTTTCATTGAAGAAGTATCTTTGTTAAATAACCTTCTCATTTCCAGCCCTAAGGGCTAGCTTATCGATGAGATAGGTAGCAACCGCTATTTGCCGCTTTGTTACATCCTTGTTACTAAAATCTTTGGTGTATGCTGCTCTAATATGCCCTATATGGTCCTGCAAACAAATGATAGCTTGCTGATTAAAAAAGGGAAAATGATGGTTTACGCAAAAAAGCTTTAGCAGAATCAAAAGCTCATTACCTTTAGCTTCCTCGCTTTCTCATACTTCTCCTTGTCGCTAAGTCCCTTTAACGCACTGCTGGCTGCCAAGAATACATACTTGAACTCTTTTGGATTGATAGGATCATTCCAGAAAGCAAGCCATGTGACAGTATTGTCATGCTTAACTTCTTTCCATCTGAAAGACACAGCATTCTCAAAATCAGGTCGTAGAAAAAACAACAAATGTGTCTATTTGAAAGGATAACACACACAAAATATAGACCTTTCACCAGGGATAGGGCATTCTGGAATAGGCGCCTCTTTACCAATGTTGATTGTAATATCGCAAGGACGAATCCGCTTTTTCAGTTTCCCCATCTAGAAAGTAATAATGCAGAACAGAGAATTACTAAAATGAGAAATAACTATGGAAGTTGAAGGAACAAGGCAGAAAAATTGTTCTAAATGTGATGTGAACTAGAGCCCACCAACAGAATACATATAGTTCAAGAATAATGTGAAAAACAAATGCATTAAAACCTACCTTAGGATGTTCTCCCCGGCCTCGAAACAACCCAGGGGGTTCAACTCTGAAATTTCCAACCTACAGTTGTTGCAAATAATGGTCATCAAATTTCCGAGAAACTGGAGATAGATTCCTATCGACAAAAAGAAAATTACCTTCTCCCTGACACCATCAAGGACAGCCCACATGTATCTCTCTTCCTGCTTCAATTTCTCCTCTTTCAAAATCCTTTTCTCCTGCATATCATTAGCATTACGATATTAACAACAACAGCTTCATCGGGATAGCATACTAATGAGCTTTTATCTTATTAGAAAGTGATTATTTACTTCTGCGCTCATTTGTTTCTTTGTCTCCTTCTCCTGCATATACCATTCATTTATGGGACTGAAATCACAATCGTCTAAATTTCTAATCACATGGTTCTTTCCAAGTAGTTTTCGCCAATCATTCCAGAAATTCTCTCTGAACATTGGTTTATTGTAATATTCCGTTTCTCTCATCACTGCAAACATAGTGGCAACCTGCAGATAGAAATGAGGATAATATCAGCTCACTACTCATAACCAATGAGAAAGCATCAAAAACACATTGGCCAGTGAAATAAAAGCCAAAAAAAATCTATCATGGGACAGAGACACAGAAAAAACAAAAAAAAGACAGAGAAAGGACCTCTTCTTGTTCAGGAGTTAAGTCAACTGGCTTTCCCTGATACAATATCTTAACCCCGTGACATTTATATGGAGGTGGAAAAATAACACCATTGTGCTCTAGTGTTTTCCATTTCTTTTGCCCATCTCCAGAAGGTAATGATCTTGAAGACGTTGAATATTTAGAATCTTTCCCCCATTTGTTGGGCTTCTTAGCTATCGTTCTGGATGAAGAAGATATCATTCTACTAGAATTTGGCTTCACGGATGATGATTTCTTATTTGAGGAATCTGGCCTCATCCTCGATGCAATAGGAACATGATCATCACCATCTGAGTCATCTTCTTTAACAGTTACTTGGTTAACTCTCAAAGGCTTTGATGCATCCAGATTCTTTCCTTTGCTATCTGGCGTCGCTGCATTGTGTGAAACTTGCTCGATTTTCACTGGTCTAGCTGGCTCTGACAGCTTAGGCCTCTTAACAGAAGATTGGTTCGAAGAAATTCCCTTCTCAAGAGGTCTCTTAGCAGGTGCCTGAGAACTATGCCCTTCAGTCTTAGGTTTTAAACCATTCCGATTGATATTGTTAACCAAAGGTCTCTTTTGCTCATTATGAACAGGCTTGCTGCTTGATGCACCCACACTGGTCTTTGTCTGAACCGTTGATGACATGCGAGCTTTCTCATCAAAATCTTTCTTTTTAGTGCTATCATTCACTCCCTGAGGCCTCACGTTGCTCTTTTGTACTGGTAGCTGCGAACTACCACGCCCAGAAGAGCTCGGCTGCTTGGAAAGCTGATTAGAATCCACTTTAAGCCTTGCACTCAAGGGCTTATCATCCTCAGAATCCTCATCATCACTTTTAGACACAGATGGAGCTTTTCCCAAACCGTTCCTCTCCTTAGCAACAACGGATCTATCATCACGCAATGGCGACTTCACCGTCGGACGCTGAACAGAAGAAGATGACGGTATCGACGGTTTCATCATTGAGCTTCTGGCCGAGGAAGCTGATCTGTTCGGGCTTGTTAAAGGAGACCTCATTGGTGGTGGGGACTTGGTGGAACCCATGGCCGAGTTTCTCTGAGCATTATTAGGCTTTGGACGATTTGAGGTAGATGATGTATTACTAGTACTGGTTCTCTTGAAAACCAAAGGCATTTCTTCTTCATCATCATCCTCGTACCCGTCATGACCATTTGGTACCACAGGTTTCACAAACGCCTCAGTGGCCATACCCAACGAGGGAAGTTATTCACAGTCAACTGCTGATCAAACAAATGAGAAAGGAAAGACATTTAATTTTCTATGACAAAAGGAAAGATGGTTAATTTTCTAGAATTGCAACAAAATTTGAACTAGTACATAACAGTTATTTTGAAGCTGTTCTTCGAAACCAAAGCTTTTTTATTGAAGCACGTTTTAGAACCCAAGATATGCATCAACACATTTCAATGGTCTTGATCAAACAAAAGGGTAACTTCAACATCTCAATTTAAGCCCATAACATAGAAATAAAAATCGAATCGCAAATTTGATATGACAATGAATTGGATACGATGATGGAATGATAAAATTGAACCTCATTTGTACAATTGAAAACTCGAATTCCCAAAATGGAGCGAGAAACCCTAACTTTGAAATCAAATTGAAATTTGTAAAATTGAGCTCAAACCCATTCAAAATCTGGACGTAGATAATCGAATTGACGCAGCTACCTTCGGCCACGATGAAATCGGCGATGAAGCTGAATTGAATCTCAGGACACTCCTTCACGGATTTCTTACCTGCCTTGATTTCTGTCCGAAATTTGTGTTGTAGAGGCTAAGTTAACGAAACACTCCGTATGGGCCAGCGAGTCTTGACCCCTTGACTTTACTACTTATGCGACATCGTCTTAATGGAGTTAAGATTATTTTCCTCGCAACCTTTACTTGGGTTCGGTGAATGGAGGCCCATTTTGGGAAATCCACTAACTGTTTTGGAAAAATAAAGAGGTTGCTTTTTTAACCACAAAAAGAAAAAGAAAAAAATTTTGGAAAAAGCAAAAGAAGACATGTTTCCAACTGTCCATTTGAATATTTACATTTAGAAGAAAAAAAATATAAAGTTGGATGCATTATGCATGTATCAAAATTGTTGCTGAGATTATTACATGTGTCAATATTAGTAATATGAAATTTCATTATAATTAATAGTTTTCAATTTCAGATCTTGTCTATATATATTGTTTTTTGTTTTTTTTATACCAAATTTTAATCTCTTGTCTATATTTACATAATAAATTATATTATCACTATATATGATTGAAATTTAATCATTTTATATTTTAAAAACATTCATATATAATCCAGAAATGATAATAAATTAAAATTTTATTTATGGATATGTCAAATTTGTATTTTGTTGTATGTTTTTAGATGATGTATATATTGATTTCTATATTTTTAATAAAGAAGTGGAAATCACTTTCCTTTGAAATTGGAAAGTATACATTGTTCATATATAAGAAAAATAAGAATTCAGTAAACATGCATGCATGTTTTAGGGTATATATTAGCTAGGGTATGACTCATACCGTATGAGGGTAAGATCGAGAGGAAGAGAAGAAAGAGGAAAGAATGTTTGATGAGTAAAAAATAGTTAGAGAAAGAGATGAAAATTAAGATTAGTTTCTAAAAAGAGCATAATATAATTAACGAGAGAGATGGGTTGAGGAAACTGACTCTAGCTTCTAGATTACGTCGCTGAATGTATTTTTCAAATGCTAAATTTTATGGGTGGGACAAAAAAATTGTATGATTATTGTGTTTTTTTTTATTTATTGTTAAGAACAAAATATGAAAATAATTAAGTATTAAAACTGATGTCCGCCTTTTGAGGGGTAAACAAATTGTTTGCTTCTACGTTGTGTCTTTTGAGGGTGGTTCTGATCTGTCTCTTTGTTACGCAACTAGGTTATTAATCCGCGCTACGCGCGGATCTGTATTAATAATTTGGTTTAACTTTTTTGGCTAATATTTTTTAAATTATCAAAACCATAATAGATTTGTTAAAAAAAAAAATTTATATAAAATAATTTTAAATATAATGTGTAGTTTTTCCTATTTTTGTTTATAAAATTAAAAATCTTATTAAGTAAAATAATAGTAATGATCACCTATCGAATTATCCAACTTCGACATGCACACACGTTTGATTTAAAGAAGAGTTTCCTTGATAAGATCTTGTTGTTTTGTTTTGTTTTTTTGGGAATTTTATAGTTCTTTCTCTCAGTTTTATATGTTCAAATATTTGGTGTTTTAATTGATGTTGTGTACCTATGCAAATATAATTTGTGATTCCTCTTGATAACAATTTTTGTATTTTTAAAAAAAATTAGATATGTTGTTTTATCAATTTTTTAATTTGAATGCAAAGTGTAATGTGAATTTGTTGGAATATATAGAGGAACTGATCGCTCGGTTGCTAATATGCATACTGAGTTTTGCATAAGTGTGTTTGAGGCAATTAAGAAAAAAGATCGAGTTGTCACGAACAACGAAAGGTTGCATGTAATTTTGTTGGTAAGCTGCAATGATCGTGCAAAGCCGTTTCTTGTTTCTCCACCAGGCCTTCCATGAGTTTTAACTTATACCTCTATTCAATTTATCATTGAGATATGTTTTATTGCAGTCTATTATTTGATAATTTTGGTTTAAAACTTGTAGGATGATGTGGAGTCTTCACATC
>JAHZTW010000002.1:51611031-51632081 GCA_020283515.1 Alliaria petiolata
GCTGCAAACAATATGGAGTACGTGGCAAACCCACTTCTCTGGTGGAGCTTCCTTTTGGTATAGATTTACCCCGTCTCCTTTCAAGTTAAATATCACCTTAAATATTATATTCTCTTGATCAGTGGTGAATGGTTACCACATTTCTTGGCTGTTAATTGTAGAATCTTGTAATCTCATGGGATTTCCTCGCTTTTTACAGGTTGGCAGCCTGGAATCCAGGAAGGTGCTGCTGATTGGGATGAAGATTGGGATAAACTAGAGGAGGAAGGTATACTTGCTGTTTAGATTTAGTGTTGGTTTCAGATGAGATTACCGAGGAAGCATGGCTTTAGATGTTTCATCAATTTTCTTGTTTCTGTATATTTTGTTTTATTTTTTTTGGGTGATCTGTCTTCCAAAATAGGGTATGGATTTTGAAAGTTGAACACTTGAACTTTGCATACTAATTTTAACTATAAAAATACATTTTTAATAAATTATTATTTTTTATTTCTTAAGACACTTTTAAAGATATCACTAATGGAGGGTCAAAAACTAATACATACTTAGTAGGAGGTCTTACATTAAAATATTTTTAAATTTAATATTAATTAATTCTTAAGACATTTTTAAGAGTATCACTGATGGAGATGCTCTTACTTCTCGATTAAAGTCAACGTGTGCGTTGTACACTGTGATGCCAAGTAGTTAAATTTTGTTGTAATGTTTTATCATGTTGAAAAACACATAGATACATGAGTATTTTAGTTTTATTCATTTTTTCACGGAATAATATGTTTGTTACTAATGATGCGGAATCACGTTAGAAAACAAACGATTATCAGCACAAAAGACACAAAACTTGCGCTTGAAGAAACCAATGAGCGACAAGGTTTCATTGGCTCGTCTCTCCATGACTCCACTCCTAGTAAGCGGAGGGAAAAACAACAATCCACTGGTCACAACCACAAACCCCACCGTCATAAGTCGTGAAACCATTGGACTCATCCGCCACCGCCGCCGCACCAAACTCGTCCTCTTCACCGCTACTTCCGCGGCAGTGCAAACTCCATGTAGCACGAAGAACCAAGTGACTTCCCCTGTAGGCATCTCAAAAGTTAAAGTGAAGAAGAACACCTCGTGAGCCACACCGGAGAAGATAAACGTCGTCAAAACCGCCAAAAACCTAGCATAATCGGAGCTCATTCTGCCTTTGCAGAGCCGCCGCACGGGGATGTATATAGCCGGCTTGAGGATTGCCGGGACCATGAGGTTCCACCGGTGACTCCAGAAGTCTTGAAGAGATGTAGCTAAGTATGGTTCGTTGAATTGTGGCTCAAGATCGCATCTAAGAGCGATAGTGACAATAAGTTTGACGAGGGTTAAGAGAATTTCATGCTCCAAGTAAATCTGAAGAGAATAGAAAGCAAATAACAAGACCGGAGGCAGATTTTGTTTGTAATCATACGAACTCAATAACATACCAAAGATGGCGACTTTAATGGCAAAATTAGATTTGGTGAAATGGTTTTGAGTTTTAGGGTTTTGTTGAAGCTTTATGGGGAAGCAAGTGAAGCAGATAAATTGAGAGAGCTTAGGGGGAATTGGGAAAAGAGGACCTTGGTCAAATGAGAAGAGGACGAGCTTTAAATTGGCAGTCCCTGAGAGGAAAAAGGATAGGAAGCCACAGATATGCAGAGACGAGAAGAAGAAAGGAAGAATAAGGAACATAGCACAAACCGGAAGAACAGAGATTAATCGAAAAACACCAGCTTTGATTCTAGTTGATAAGTAGTAACAGTAAGATACCGAGATTATAGATGAAACACATAGTTTGATGAATGTCTTCAGTTCGTCCTCCATCTCTCAGATTTTTTTGTTTTTTATTAATGCATTTCAAGAGTCTTTCAATCACCAATCTAGGTTTTAACTGAGTTGTTGCGTGTATAATAAGTAAGTGGGAAACAGTTGACCAAATACATAATTAGAGGCATGTGTTTTAACAGCTACAGAAACGGAATTAAGAAGATTCGGACAGTGAACTGGCTTTTGCTTCGACCTTGATCCAAGTTCGTTTTCAGTCTTGTAAAACACATTTCAAGTTATGTAATATCTTCTTCTGTTTGAGATAAAACAAATTAAAAGGTTATGTGACTTATACAACATCCCATTCAACCTTTCCGAAATCAACAACAAACAATTTTTTTTTTCCCGGAATTAAATAAAGGCTGATCAAAGAAAATGAAAAACTTGCGTTTTCACGAAATCGATGAGCAACAAAGTTTCATTGGCGCGTCTCTCCATCACGCCGTTTCTTATAAACTGAGGAAAAAACAGCCAACCACCAGTCGCAATCAAAAACCCTACCGTGAGCAACCGTGACACCGCCAGACTCACCACCCACGGCCGCGCAAAAGCTGTCCATCGTCACCGCCTTTTCTGTCGCTGTGAAAACTCCATGTAACACAAAGAACAAAGTGACTTCCCCTGTAGGCATCTCACGGGTTATATAGAAGAAGGCCACCTCGTGAGCCACACCAGAGACTAAAAACGTCGCCAAAACAGCAATCAACATAGCGTAATCAGAGCTCATAAAGTATTCGCAGACTCGCCGCACAGGATTGTAAACTGCTGACCGGAGAATTGCACAAACCATGAGGTTCCATCGGCGACCCCAAAAGTCTTGAAGAGACGTGGCTAAGTATGGTTCGTTGAATTGTGGCTCTAGGTCGCACCCAAGAGTGATGGTGACAAAAACTTTTAGAAGCGTTAGGAGAACCTCAAGCTCCAAGTATAGATGCAGAGGATGGAGACACAACTGAAGAATCGGAGGCAGATTTTGTTTGTAATTATACGCATGTAATACCACACCAAAGATTGCAACTTTAACGGCGAAAAAACATTTGGGCAACTGATTTTGAGATTTAGGGCTTTGTTGAAGCTTGACGGGGAAGGAAGTGAAGCAGATGAATTTGAAAAGATTTGAGGGAAGTGGGTAAAGTGGACCTTGATCGAAACAGAAGAGGATTAGCTTTAAATTGCCAACCCCTGAAAAGAAAAGGGCAGTGGAGCCAGATAAATGGATAGAGGAGAGAAAAAGCGGAAGAATAAGAAAAAGAGCACAAATAGGAAGAACAGAGAGTAATCTAGGAACACCAGCTTTGATTCTTGACGGTAAGTAGTAACAGTACGATATGCAGATTATTGCAGAAACCCATACTTTGATCAAGGTCTTGAGTTCTTTGTCCATCTCTCAAAAACTTTCCTTCTTTTTTCTTTTTTTTTAATCTTTGAACTAGATTTTAATTTGGTTTTTGCGTGTATAATAAGTTACCGGAATAAATGATAACATTTGACCAAACAGAAAGTATGGGCATGTGCTCAGTGCTCGTACAGCTACACGATGTATGGGAAGAAGATTCGGACAACGAACCAGCTTTGATTCGACGTTTTGTCTTCTGAGGCTGGTTTTGATGTGCCACATTCTTAATCTTACGCAATGTAAACACAATAATATAGTGTCATTTGTAGATTCCAAGTCAATGGTAAAGTTGCTAAATCATCTGGTTATAGGTTCAGTAACGCGGTTAAAAATACGAATTTGGAGTTTAAGTGGCAAAAAGAAAATTCCAAGTCTGAAATTCAGTGAGGTGTGTATTTAGTTGTTGTTAGGCTAAGGGTCGTACTATTGTCATCTTTTGTCGATGAAGCATTTATTTAAAAATATTTCTGGTGTTGTGAAATGATATACTGCAAATGTTTGTATGTTATCATGTTTGTCAACATCAGGTTGTGTTGTGTCTCATATTTCATGTTTTAAGCACTACAAGAATTTACTGAGATAGATATGGATTATTCCGTAGCTATCGGTCACAATCCGTCGCTATAACATGAATGGAACATTACTTAAAAATTACAAAATGAAATAAGTGAGATGAAATGCACTAAACTAGTATAACACAAGTAAGTTACACAACTAAACATGTATATCAGAAAAGACTGATATTTTAGTTTACTTTATTACACTAAAACTGCATACCATACCAATGTAGTTAAAACATTTATTCCATAATTCCACGCAATAAAATGATTATTAATAATCATGTAGAACTACGTTTTGAGAACGTAATCCCATGTTTGCGTGATTATATAATCACCATTAAAACAAAAACTTGCGCTTGAAGAAATCAATGAAGAGCAAGGCTTCACTGGCGCGTCTCACCATCACGTTGCTCCGTTTTAACTGAGGGAAAAACAGCCAGCCACCGGTTATACACACAAACCCAACCGTGACCAGACGAGACACAACCGGCCTAACCGGCCACCGCCCAACAAAAATCTTCTTCTTCACCAACACTTCAACCACCGTGCAAACTCCTTGTAACACAAAGAACCAAGTCACCTCTCCTGAAGGCGGCTCACGGGTTAAACCGACAAAGAGCCCCTCGTGAGCCACACCAGAGACTATGAACGTCGCTAAAACACCAATGATGATAGCCCACTCAGGGTTTACTAAGTGTTCACAGATCCGCCTCACTGGGGAATAGACGCTTGACCGGAGGATAGCTGTGACCATGAGATTCCACCGGCGACCCCAAAAGTCTTGAAGCGAGGTGGCTAAGTAAGGTTCGTTGAATTGTGGCTCGAGGTCGCAACCAAGAGTGATGGTGGCCAGAGATTTGAGGAGGGTTAATAGAATCTCATGCTCTAAGTATAAATGGAGAGGATAGAGACCTAATAGAAGAAACGAAGGGAGATAGTGTAGGTAATAATACACATGTAATACCACAACAAAGATTGCAATTTTTATTGCGAAAAAACATTTGGGGAAATGGTTTAGGGAATTAGGGTTTTGTTGAAGCTTGATGGGGAAGCAAGTGAAGCATATGAATTGGAAGAGGTTACGGGGAAGTGGGAATAGAGGGCCTTGATCGAAGGAGAATTGTATGAGTTTTAAACTTGCAACGGAAAGATAAAACGTTGTGTATGAATAGAAAATGACAGAGGAGAATAACAGAGGAAGAACAAAGAACATAACACATACCGGAAGAACAAAGAGTAATCGAAAAACACCAGGTTTGATTTTGGTTGATAAGTAGTAACAGTACGATACTGAGATTATAGCTGTAATCCATACTTTGATGAAGTTCTTGAGTTCTTCCTCCATCTCTTGAGATCATTTATTTTTTCGTAATGCTAAGTTTTTGAAATCATTAAGGTTTTAATTTTGTTGTTGCATGCGTATTAAAAAGGTAATCAGAACGAAATTAAGGCATGTGATTTTACACGTAGATAATGGAAGAAGATGCGGACAATGAACCAGCATTTGCTTCTACATTGATCCTAGTTAAGTTTATTTTTGTAATGCAAATTTAAGTTTGTGTAATATTAACGCAGCTTCTCTATGAGATTTATAACTTTGTTTATGGTGATGCCCATACACGACCGTATGTGATTCTGAAATTTAATTTCTTGTACTCACGAATTGAAAAAAAAAAAAGAATAAGCAGAAAATAGAGGAGCAAATAACCAAAAACTTCAACCAACTAATAGTAAAAAATGATTGAAAGATATATTTTTTGAATTACTAGTGCATTTTGTTTTGCTTAAAAATTATTAGAGCATTTCCATTGAGAATCTTTTACCAAAAATCTCTCAAAATTAATGTGAACACAAAATATATTAATATTTTATTGGTAGATAAAAATTACAAGATTTTTAATGAAAAAATAGCATCTTCACACAATCTACTATATGAAAGCACAAGGGCTCTCTCCTGCTTCTGAGAGAGCGCCATGTGGCACTTACTCATTTAATTTAAAAAAAAATATTTTATTTGTAGTAAATCTGAACCAATTACATTCACGGGGATTTGAACCCAGAATCTTCTGAATAAACAAAGACCATTTTTCCATTCTACCATGTGTACTCTTTGATAACTCTCTCTAAAAACATATGATATTGTCTAGAAGCATAAATAAAGACATTCTCAAAATGATAAATTGAAAACAGCAATTATTTCTTTTTAAACATCAAGTAATATAAATAAATATTAACATATGTACAATTAACTATGCATAAAAACTATTAAATTTTAATTCAATTATTTAAAAATTATTATAAGTAGATGAAATTTAATTTAATTTTTTTTAAAAATAAAAAAAAAATAAAAAAACTATATAATACATAATTTTTAATATATCATTATATTTTTGAGTAATTTAATCATTATTTTCTACTATATGAAATCTTAATGGCTGTCTACATGATCTTGCACGTCAACATCTCAGAGTATGCCACGTGTCATGTATAATTTAATTTTCAAAAGTTTATTTTATTTGTATTAAATCTGAACCAAACAAAATATTTGTATCCTCTTATTTGCATTAATGCGGATTCAAACCCATAATCCTCTCAATAAAAGAATACCGTTTATCCATTATTTCACGGGTACTCTATGACATCCCTCTCTAAACACTTATGATATTTTCTCTATGTTTTACATATAAATTAGAAGCACTTTTTAATAAATTTATATGTATATCAATTTTAATTTTAATTTTATGCCCCAAACGAATAAATAAAGAAATCATCAAAAAAATTTGATAAAAGTAATTAATTTTTTAAAACGTCAAGTAACATAAATAAATATTAACATATGACAATTAACTATATATAAAAACTATTAAATTTGAATTCAACAATTTAAAAATTATTATAAGTAGATAAAATTCTAATTTAATTTAAAATATATATATATATATACATAAATCTTATATAATTCATAATTTTAAATATATCATTATATTTTTTGAATGATTTAATTTTCATTTCAAAATAATTTACGATAATTAAACTTTGGTATAAGTGAAAAAAATTATGATATGGAATAAATTAAGATGTTAACTCCAACCTATAAAATCTTAAGACACAACAAAATATTCAAAAAAAAAGCGAGAAGATAACAAATTATATAAAAATATATATAGAGAAGAAGAAAAAAAAAAGAATAAATACAAAAATATACGAAAAATTAAAATATGGAAAAACATGGTTTCAATGCAAGATATGTAAAATAAAACTTCAAAATGATAAATTGAAAAAACTTAAAATTATTATAATATTAAAATTTAGACAAATGAAAAGAGTATGAAAATTGAAGAATAAATACAAATTCATAAAATAATATATGAAAGAAATTGCACAGATCATCAAGAAAAAATTTAAACAAATTAAAATTCTTAAAATATAGATCAAAAATATATTATTTAAAATTTAATTTGAAATAAAACCTGCGCGATGCGCTGGTTCTCTCCTAGTACAGAATAAAATTAGCATAACCTATGTGCAAAGATAACATGCAGAAACGAAGAAATGGACTTAAACATTCAAAAAAGTAGAGAATTGTATTATGTAAAGTTAATTATTATTTTCATACTTTATAATCGTTTTAGTTTTTAACATGTTTAAGTGAAGTATTGCATTTATTTTTGTTTTTGTATTTATGATCATAATTGATGAAAAGTCAACGATTGTGACAATAAATAAAAATTGGGAATAATAAGCTTGCATTTTGGTGTAAACAAGAGAATGACGTGATTAATGAATGTTAATTATCCCCAAGAGAATAAATAACTCACGCTTAACTAAATGAGTGAACACCAAGGATTCACTAGCGAATCTCTCCATTACGCCGCTCCGTTTAAATTGAGGAAAAAACAACCAACCACCGGTCACAACCACAAACCCCACCGTAAGCAACCGTGAAACCTCCGGTCTCACCACCCATCGGCCCACGAACGTCTTCCTCTTCACAAAAGCTTCAACCACCGTGCAAACTCCATCTAACACAAAGTACCAAGTAACCTCCCATGTAGGCGCTTCACGGGTTACATAGAAGAAAACCAGCTCGTGAAGCATACCGGAGGCGAGGAACGACGCCAAAACACCAACGATTATAGCCCACTCGGTGTTCATTAAGTGTTGGCATACTTGCCGCACGGGGATATAAACGCTTAACCGGAGAATAGATGAGGCCGGGAGATTCCACCGGCGACCCCAAAAGTCTTGAAGGGAGGTGGCTAAGTATGGTTCGTTGAAATATGGCTCGAGGTCGGACCCAAGAGTGATAGTGAGCACAGCTTTGAGGAGCGTCAAGGGAATCTCGAGTGACAGGTATAGATGTAGAGGATAGAGACCCAATAATATAATTGGAGGCAGATTTTGCGTGTAATTATAGAAAAGTAAAACAACACCAAAGATCACGACTTTAATGGCGAAAAACCATTTGGGGAAATGATCTTGAGGTTTAGGGTTTCGTTGGGGTCCTTGGGGATGGATGGGGAGACAAGTGAAGCAGAGAAATTGTGTGAGGTTTCGGGGAATTGGGAAAAGAGGACCTTTACCAAAGGCAAAGAGGATGAGCTTGAAACTGGCATGCCATGTGAAGAAAGTCGATAGGATGAAAGTGAAATGCGCAGATGAGAAAAACAGAGGAAGAACAAGAAATAGAGCACATACGGGAAGAACAGAGAATAATCTAACAACACCAGGTTTGACTCTGGGGGATAAGTAATAACAGTAAGATACCGAGGTTATTGCTGAAACCCAAGCCTTGATGTAGCCTTTGATCTCTTCCTCCATCTCTCTCAGATCTTTTCTTTTTGCGTTTCTGGATTTTTGTAATCACAACAGAGGTAGGTTTTAACTTGGTTTTTTCGTGGGTAATAAGTAACCGGATTGAATTAAAACATTTCACCAAATAGAAAATAGGGCATGTGCTCGTACAGCTACACGAAACACGATGGAGCAGAAGAAGATTCAGACAACGAAAGAACCAGGTTGCTTCTACTTTATCTTATCTGAAGCTGGTTCTCTCTCTCTCGACTCTGCCTGGCTCTTGGGTAATTTTCTTCTTGATTTAGGGAAAGGCTATGTTTTAGAATTTTAGCAAATTTGGATATTTTTATCCAACTTCTTCAGTTCAGTCTTGCAATTATACATAGGATCCCTCATATATATAGTATATAGGTTTTATCAACGCAGCTTATATAGTTTCAAAAGTTCTTGTCAACTTTTCCTGCTTGCTTTCTCAAAACAAAAATACAACTTTTCTTCCTTGCGAAACAAGTTACTCATATTTCATAAAACATATATGCTAATTCTGTATTTACGTATCGTAGGGGACTATGTACGGACCTACGCCCGGAACCTTTTGATTACCAATATAAGTTCTTGTCAACTTTTCTTCCTTGCAAAACAAGTTACTCTTATTTCATAAAGAAATAACATATGTTAATTCTGTATTTACGTATCTTAGGGGACTACGGACCTATGCCCGGAACCTCTCATTTGATAAATATCTCTTCTTTCTTTTTTTGGCGTTGCTGAATTTTTCCGTGTATAAAAAAAGAACTAATGAGAATGAACTTAACCATCGATCTGACCAATTATAAAAATTGAATGAACCAACAGGGAATCCAGAGATCACCTTTTCCTGTCCTGTGTTTACAGCTTGGAGGTCTGGAGGCTCACCATCACAAGGCTTGGACCACAGCAGCATATATTAGATATGGAATTGCTTAAGTTTATTAACAAGGGATGCTCTGCTTATATGCACAGCTAGTACAGGTACAAAAGGAAATACAATATACACACTATAATGACGCCTAACTATATGCAATACTGAATCTTGACTTTCTATAACCTTACACACCCCCTCAAGACGGACGACGGTTCCAGAGTCCGATCTTGACATTTAAAAATTCCAAACGCGCACGAGAAAGGGGTTTTGTGAGGGCATCGGCCAACTGATCACCGGATGAAACGTGAGAGACTCGTAGTTGACCTGTTTGAATGTAATGACGAACAAAGTGGTAATTCAAAGTTATGTGCTTCATTCTTGAGTGAAATACCGGATTCGCGGCTAAGTAGGTGGCACCTATGTTGTCACAATATATCACCGGTTGGGTTGTGGATTTGACACCAAGTTCAGTTAGCAGAGATGAGATCCAGCATAGTTCTGACGTTGTTGATGCAAGCGATCTATACTTTGCTTCAGTAGAAGAACGTGCTACTCCTGTTTGTTTCTTGGAGGACCAGACAATCGGATGTTTGCCTAGATAGACGATGTAGGCACTAGTAGATGTGTAGTCATCTTTGTTTCCAGCCCAGTCCGCATCCGTGAAAGCATGGAGAATCTCTTTGTTGTTGGCTTGAAGTAGAATTCCTTTCGTCATTGTGCCTGCGAGGTAGCGTAAGATGCGTTTTACCGCATTCCAATGGTCTGTTGTCGGATGATGCATGAACTGCGAGAGCTTGTTAACTGGAAAGGCAATGTCGGGCCGGGTTAAAGACAGATATTGGAGACTGCCCACAACCATTCGATACTCTGTTGCGTCATCCAACGTCGTGCCGGAATGAAGCATGAGTGGTGTATTCGGACACATTGGCGTGGAAATTGGTTTGCAGTTCTCCATCTTGGTCTTGTGAAGCAAGTCTGCAATATAGCGAGTTTGAGTTAGGTGAAGACCATCAGATGTGCGATTAACTTCCATGCCAAGAAAGAAAGATAAATCATCTAAATCTTTTAGGGAAAAACGTTTTGAAAGAGACTCAATAAAAACATTCATTTGAGACGTATTATTGCTAGTAATAATCAAATCATCAACATAAACAAGCATGTAAATGAGTACTCCCTGTTTATTGTAGATAAAGAGGGAAGCATCGGCTAAGGAATTGACAAAGCCCATTTGAAGAAGAAACGTCCGAAGTTCTGTGTACCAAGCTCGATGAGCTTGTTTGAGGCCATAGATTGCTTTGTGCAGCTTACAGACGGCAGTGGGATTTTCTTTGTCGACAAAACCAGGTGGCTGAGCCATGTAGACTTCATCTTGCAGAGTGCCTTGTAAAAAGGCGTTGTTGACATCAAGCTGCCGGAGAGGCCAGTCGTGTGTAACTGCAATGCTGAGAACAATTCGGATTGTGGCGGGCTTCACAACCGGACTGAATGTGTCATGATAATCGATTCCAGGACGTTGAGTGAAGCCTTTGGCGACTAGCCGGGCTTTATATCTCGCAACAGACCCATCCGGATTACGTTTAATAGTAAAAATCCACCTGCATCCTATAACATTCACAGCATTAGCAATGTTAGTTAAATTCACCAAATCCCATGATCTGTAGCCTATCTGCGCATTAAATTCATCGCTCATGGCTTTGCGCCAGTGAATACTTTTGAGAGCTTCAGCTACAGTACGTGGAGGTTGCTCAATAGCTGGCGTAACTGTGGTATGAAGATTTAATTTTTGTACTGGTTTCCTAGTCCTGGTACTTTGACGAGTTGGAAGAGGAGGTGGTGGTGGCGCAACAGGAAGAGGCAAAGGAAGAGAGTTTGAAGCGTTAGAGTTTTGGGATTGAGAACTACTTGTGGTTTCCGATGGAGACTGTGGAGGTGACAGGGAGGGGATTACGGGTGATGGCGGTGGTGTGAGAACAACGGGAGGCTGATTTTGAGGTAAAGGTATCACCGGTAACACAGTGACACTGGGCTGAGAAGAATTTTGAAAAACAGAGGAATCATCCTCATCATTTTTGGAAGAAACCGAAACCGCAAAGGGATAAACATTTTCGTGAAAAACAACATGTCTCGAAGTATAAATCCGAGATGTTTCTCTGTCTAAACAGAAATACGCACTTTGCGTAATGGAGTATCCAAGAAATACACAAGGTGTAGATCTAGCATCTAACTTGTGTGATGCATAGGGACGTATCCATGGAAAGCATAAACATTCAAAGATTTTGAGTTTTTGAAAATTAGGAGAATGGCCATGAAGACTTTGAAAAGGAGTTTTGAAATCTAAAGTAGAAGTGGGCATTCTGTTAATCAAATAGACTGCTGTTGCAAACGCGTAAGTCCAATAAGACTTTGGTATTGATGCGTGTGAGAGAAGGGCAAGACCTGTCTCCACAATATGTCGATGTCGACGTTCCGCTATACCATTATGTTGAGGCGTATGCGGAGGGCTAGTCATATGAGAAATCCCATGAGTTGAAAGAAAATCTTTTAAACCAATATATTCACCCCCATTATCGGTGTAAAGGGTCTGAAGCTTGGTTTGAAATCGATTTTCAACCAATGCTTTGAACCGAGGGAAGATATCATAGACTTGCGATTTGCGTTTTAAGGGATACAACCATATGTATCTAGTGTAGTGATCATCAAAAATAACGTAATATTTAAAACCATCGATTGAAATCATAGGTGAAGTCCACACGTCCGAGAAAACAATATCAAGAGGACAAGTAGATTGAAGAGATGATGTTTGAAAAGGCAACTTGTGCACTTATTGATAGAACACGCAGAGCATGGCTGAGCCATTAAAGCATTTGAAACAATAGGTAATTGAAAATCAGAAACTACTTTTTGAAGAATTTGAAAAGCTGGATGACCTAAACGAGAGTGCCAATCCGATAAAGTTGTCTTCACGACAGAAGCAAAAGCAAGGGAGGGTGGTGAGGGTGATGTGGTTTTCGGCCATTGATAGGTTCCATCCTTAGGTTTGCCTTGCAGCCGGAGTGTTCCCGTTTGCAAGTCCCGTACCTGAAAGTACGTGGGAGTAAAGGTAACCGCAACTTTATTAGTAGTACATAATTGAAAAACAGAAATCAAATTCTTTTCAAGTGACGGCACACATAAAACATTGTTTAAAAAGAAAGGACGTGAATAAGACGGCAAAGATAGGGAACCAGAGTGAGAGATATGCAAACCAGAGCCATCGCCGAGAAGTACACCATCGCCACCACTGTAAGGGTTGTGGAGGGCGAGATTTCCTAAATCAGCTGTCATGTGGTGCGAGGCACCTGAATCTACCAGCCAAGTGGAGGAGTCAGACATCATGGCGTGATTTGTTGTCGGCTGCCATGGCGGATACTGAGGTGAAGCTTGCCAAGGCATGTAAGGGCGAGGTTGGGATTGCATCTGTTGTGCAGGTGCAGATCCTTTGACAATACGAAAGTCAGGACAATATTTTTCACTATGTCCCTGGACATTGCAGGCTTGACATCGACCTAAGTAGGGTTTGTTGGATCGATTTTGGCCATATTGTTGATTGTAGCGTGACTGATTGGTATGGGTGTTTCTCCCTTGCGGTCGTGGACGTGCATCTGTAGCATTGGCAACGACGGGTGTAGCAGAGGGAGGGTCGGAGCAGAGAATCATGGCTTCTCGATTAAGTAGCCTTTCATGAAGTTCCGAGTACGAGATCGTCGTGTCTCTACCGTTGATAGCATCTATTTCTGGTTTGTACTCTTCACTAAGACCAGCAAGGATTTGTTCCGTCAAGTCTTCAGGATCCAGTGGCTTGCTAAGTAGAGCGAGATCATCAGCCTTAGATTTGATGGATAGGAGATACTCACTGATGGTTTTAGTCCCTTTGACACATTGTTTGATCTGAAATTTGAGTTGACGTATGTGACCACGCGTTGGATTCCCGAAGGTTGTGGCGAGTGTGGTCCAGATCTCCTTGGTGGTGCTTGCGCTGGAAACCACAGATTGCAGAGACTGAGAGATAGCCCCAATCATGGAGCTGTAGAGTAAACGATCCTGACGGCGCCATGGAGCATATGCGGGATTTGAAGTAGAGACTCCATCAGCCATAAGCGTAGCAGCAGGGACAATTGCAGAATCTTCAATGAAGTGTTGCAGTTCGTGCCCTTCTAGTAGTGCACGAACTTGTCTGCTTCACATGATGTAGTTAACAGATGTGAGTTTTGTAACACTCGACATGTTTACGGATAGGAGAGTTTGTTGTGGGTTTTGTGTGTTGAATACTGCAGTGCGTTCAGCAGTTGCATCTGCCATTGTGAAGAAAAAAAGAGACAAAGAAGAAGACGCTAGAAGGAAGAACAAGGAGAGGAGGAAGAAGAGAGGCGGCGAAAAAATAGGTTAAGACCGAGGCTGCTCTGATACCATATTAGATATGGAATTGCTTAAGTTTATTAACAAGGGATGCTCTGCTTA
Source organism: Alliaria petiolata (assembly GCA_020283515.1). Taxonomy (NCBI): domain Eukaryota; kingdom Viridiplantae; phylum Streptophyta; class Magnoliopsida; order Brassicales; family Brassicaceae; genus Alliaria; species Alliaria petiolata. Next base: position 51,625,031 of record JAHZTW010000002.1, read on the forward strand.
TATGCACAGCTAGTACAGGTACAAAAGGAAATACAATATACACACTATAATGATGCCTAACTATATGCAATACTGAATCTTGACTTTCTATAACCTTACAGCATATGCTCAGATCATGGTCTGAATTATTGTCTTGGATAAAGGACAGCTCAGCTACGGCCCCATCACTTCTCAGAAAACTAGTGGTCCAAGCTACAATTTTTCACCTATGGAGGCAGAGGAACAATGTGCTTCACAACCAGATTTCGCTCCCAGCTGAAGCCATTTTCATGACTATAGACAGAGAGATTCGAAACACCATTAACGCGAAAAAGGCATAGAAGGCAATTTGGAAACTTAACGTCCTTATGGCTTAGATGACCATTACCATATCTTACCCATGAGTAGTGCTTCCTTGTTTTTTATTTCTTTTTTGGCTGTACAGACCGTAAATTTGCTTTTTGTAAAATCTAACTTTCATTATCAATGATATTTACATTCGTAGCAAAAAAAGAAAAAAAAAATATTGAAGGTACACAATGGAAGAAAGATTCGGACAACGAACGAGCTTTTGTTTTACGTTGTGGTTTTCTCTTACGAAATTTCACAATTGCGGATGTTCTGAGTTCGAAAGGAAACTCTTTAAATTAAGCTCTTTATTAATCCATAAACAAATTATATATATTTGTCCCACAAATTTCACAAAATAAACGTAACGTACGATTTATTTATTATTTTGACGTCTTAAATAAGGTACAACATGACTTCTTACGGACTACTCTCGTCCAAAACACGATTAACTGCATACAAGAGTTAGTTGTTTCCACCCAACTTGCAACTTATTTATATAAGACTCGTAAACAACCCTAAGAGAGTTACTAACTTGCGCTTAAAGAAATCAATAAAAAACAAGTCCTCATCTGTAAATCTCTCCATCAAGCCGTTCCTAATAAGCTGAGGGGAAAATAGCCAAACACCAGTCAGAAACACAAACCCCACCGTGAGCAGCCTGGACACCGCCGGATTCAGCGGCCACCGCTGCACAACCTTCGTCTTCCTCTTCACCGCCACTTCGGCCGCAGTGCAAAACCCATGTAACACAAAGAACCAACTCACCTCCCATGTAGGCTTTTCTCTCATCAAATAGAAGTAGAGAATCTCGTGAGCCACACCGGAGACGAGGAATGTGGCGAATATCCCTAAGAGTAGATCCCACTCGGAGCTCTTGACTCGCCATTTCCGTATGGGGAGGTAAACTGAAAGGTGGAGAATCTCCGAGATCATGAGGTTCCAACGGTGGCCCCAGAAGTCATGTAGAGAGGTGGCTAAGTATGGTTCATTGAACTGTGGCTCGAGGTCACACCCAAGAGTAATGGCGACCAGAAATTTGATTAGGGTTAAGGAAATCTCAAGCTCTAAGTATATATGCAGAGAATAGAGAGCCAATAAGAAATTCTGAGGTAGATATTGTTTGTAATCATACACTTTTAGTAACAACGCACCAAAGATGAAAACTTTAACGGCGAAAACCCATTTGGGGAAATGATGATTCTGGTTTTCAGGGTTAGGGTTTTTCTGAAGCTTGATGGGAAAACAAGCAAGGCAGATGAATTGGAGGAGATTAGGAGGGACTGGAAAAAGAGGACCTTTTTCGAACGCCAAGAGGATTAGCTTTGCAACTGCAAGACCGGAGAGGAAAAACGCTGTGGTGAAAGAGAAATGAGCAGTGGAGAAAAACATGGGAATAACAATAAACAAAGCACAAACGGGAAAAACAGAGACTAATCGAAGAAGACGGCTTTTGGCTTTGGGTGGTAAGTAGTAACAATAAGTTACTGAGATGATTGCAGAAAACCATACAACGACGAAGATCTTGAGCTCTTCCTCCATGGTTACTGGTTAGATGATATTTCCAGTGGAATAATGAAATGTTCACAGAGGGACAGCATTTAATATTAAGGAAATGGTCACAGAATGTGGTTTGTTGCACATTTAAAGAAGAAGTAATTGGAAGTTGTTGAGTAGTTAATGGCTCTGGAGAATCTAACTACTTTCCTTTTATGATTCAATGTTTCAGTTTTAGTAAATACTTTCCTTTTATGATTCAATGTTTCAGTTTTAGTAATACTAAATTTTTTTAGTTCGAGTAAAACGTTGTTTGATTGATTGTTTTAAGTGTGGAATTGTTGTCTTCTACTGGTTGATCAAAAGATATATATCATTCTACAGTACTGGTCAATGGTTATCAGGTTCAGTACTGTGTTGTGGAAATATGGCGTCATTTATGAAATGTAAATCTAGTATTGAAATGTTATTATATGTCTAATTTTAGCACAAAAAACTAGAAAGTTACAGATTATAATAAATTATAATATAAAGATCGAGTTAAGTGGTTTCTCAACGCTCGAGGCAGTGTATCAACAACGTTGAAAACGCAGGAAACAACTAACCCAATCTTAACTAAAATCTGACCATAAACAATTAGGGACGAAGAAGTCCAAACCGTTGGCGCGGGGATGATCAATTGCCGAACCACAGTAGACTTAACTAACAAGCAACTAAACATTTTAAGGAAAACAAATTTAATTTACTAGTCTTTGGAAATCAACGAAGCTCAAACCAGTGCCTATAACTGTCTCTTTATCATCATCGCTTCGTACTTTCCGGCCAATGAGTCAAAGAAAATCGCGGCGCCGACTCCGACCGCGAGATCGATCGTGTAGTGTCCTCTCGTCCCGAGAAGCCTGATCGATTGTAATACATTGAGGATGTCAAAAACCATCGCAAGTCTCAACCTCTGCATTCTCCTCATGTCCAAAGATGCGATGGTCGTGCCCGCGACGTGACCCGAGAAGAAGAAGAAGAAGGAGATGTTTCCTACCGGGAAATCTATTGCTGACCCTAGATACTCCTGTAAACAAGAGTCAAAACAATTTGCATGTAATCAACTTCCATTCAATCAATTGTTTTGGCATGTAAAATACTAAACAGTATAACAAGACGAGACACAAAAACAATTTTATTGTATCGATGTTACACCACAGAAAGTCAAATAAAAATAAAATCGAGTGACTATAACCGTATAGCGTTTGAGCTCGGCTTACGTATTAAATCATTTCCTCTTTATGAGAATCTGTGGTTTATGTCCAGTCAATCAACTCATGGAACTTTATTTTGAAAGATGAAAAAAAAGTTGGTTGACAGACAGAAACAAGATGGTTGAATGCCTAAAAAATACAAATCATTAATTATGATGATGGTAATTAACCTAAAACCCACAATTTAAATCAGTAAATACAATCAACTACGAATTGAACCGATCTCTACGTTAATACATAAATAATCTAACACTTTTGTATTGAGGGTCCAGGATATTAAAATATTTGGGGACTATTGAACTGCTTTTTGAACGGTATTGGCCAAGAGAAATCACATGTGCCAACAACTTTCGAATTTCTGATATCAATTGATCAGTAATTGGACATCTAATTTGATATAACATCACTAAACTATCAAACGAATAAATGCTATAATAATATCAAAAATGTAGATCGGTCGGAACCTGTGAAAGAGGGAGCTGAGTAGAGTAACCGAGAACGCCGCGGCAAGTGAACATGAATAATGCCGTGATGGTGGCTCGTGGCCGTCCTTCCATTAACCATGCCCATACAACAATATACGTTATTTGCATCACTCCTAACACCTGCATGAAGAGCTATCTTTTAGCATGGGCAAATGCAGCGGTTGAAAAGGATTCCAATTTTAAAAAAAAAATTTATAAATCAAAACCCCAATTTTTTTTTTTTAAACTTCTTTACCATGTTAAGATAGTTTCAATAAATATTTTGAACAGCATCTACATATAGTTTGAGATGTCCCTCCCTGCAAGTCTCCACCCACCCATTCAAGAAAATCTATCAATCAAAATAATAAAATTATTGTCGAATTCTCTTTTGTAATTTTTTTTTTTTTGAACTTTAAATCTCTTTCGTATTGCATGTGAAACTTGTTGTTCTCTCATCACCGTGTCTTTATATATATATATATATATATATTGAGTTTATAGTTAAAAGCGATCTACTATATTGTCATATACTACTTCGCTAGATATATATTATTACGTTTTTAGTTTTTTATCCACTAATTATCTATTACAAACAATACTATTGTCATATAAAATTCCAGCTGGATTAATAAAAGGGAACACTCGGGAAAGAAAAGAAAATATTTTAAGTTTTTTATTTACTCAACAATTTTTCAAAAAATATTATAAAATCCAGTTTTATTATTTATAATATTTGCAATTTTTTCTTAAAATCCAAGGGTTATATATATATACACTTTCAAATAAACTAATATTGGATATTTTTAGCCTTAGTGTTTTTTAATTGATTTAAAGGTGCTAAGATAATTTTTTAGTTAAAACACACTAAAATCCAATTTTTATGGTACTGTATATGCCAAATGAATTTAGTAACAAATCATATTGTTTTCCTAAATGTATCTAAAATTATGTAAAATCTTAAACCATTCAGGATATCTGGTTGGATACACATTCATTAGATGTACTATGATTAAATGAAAAAGAAGAAAACAAAATATTAGGTGAGGCAATAATTTTTTTTTCCCCTTAAATTATTTGAGTAATAATTATCAAATAATTCACATATTAGAGAAAAATAACCACACTTTTCATTAGAGTCAAATGAAGAGAATAACACTATTTATGGCAACAAATCAGACCATTGTTATTCTCTCAATTGCACATTCCAGATATTGTCCATCTATCAAATTCACTCAAATTAATTCCTACGACATACCGAGTTTAGAGCGGCCAAAACGGTGTTAAGATCCGGTGAAGAAGCCAAGACACGATGCAAAGAGCGCGTGGCCACAAACCCTAGATCGAACGGCGGAGAAGTCGCGGGAACCATCTGGATCGTGGACTCCACGCACAGGACGAGCAAAAACCCGGCCGCTAACAAACACGGTATCCAATGGTGTCTCGTCACGTAGACGACGTCGCGCGCTGTCCACGTCATAAACGACGGCTTGCTTCTCCATCCTCCTTCGACGTCCGTTTCTATTTGAGACATTTGGTTACTCGATTCTAGATTCTTTTTTTATTTATTTTTTTTATTTTTTTTGAGGTCTGAACAATGTCAGAGAGAAACGTAGAGAATTGAGAAGATTTGTGTATTATTTCTCTAGAACACAATAGAGGAGAACTTTATAATACAAATTAAATTGGCGCATCCACGTACTTGCCAAATCTGTGACAATCGAGATTATGTGCCATATAAATCAGATCCCCAATCATAGGTGATAATGAGAGATACGGAAATTATTCCAATAGGACCTTTGTTGATTTTTTGTTCCGACATGTCCTTCTTTTATGTTGGTTGTCGCGTGTATAATAAGTAATTGGAATGAATTGAACCATATACCCAAAAATAGAAAGTTAGGGCACGTGCGTACCAAGATTGCTTTTTACGTTCTATTTTCTGAGGCTGGTTCTTATGTCTCTCTTTCGTACGTAATATCAATGGGGTCAGTGGGATCTACGACGTAATCATATTGTTTCATTCTTGAATCCCAAGTTACTGACATTTAATTCATTTATTCCATATTCGCAATCGGTTAACAAGTAAGACAAAATATTTCAAAGTTTAAATGTAGTTGTGATACGATCAAGTTTTAATTCGATTTTCTAACATGTAAGTGAACACACAATTTGTAAACCAATGAAAACTCAAAGATATAGCAGGTCTATTACTATTTGACCTCTGATAAAACCACTGATCATAAAATTCCTCCTTAAAAAACGAATAGTACCCGTTTATAATCGAGCGATTAAATAAGATTCACAACTGAATTCGAACTGAAACCATACAAAACCGATCTAGCAACTCGTCATATATGTATCCCCAACAAAATAAATAACTTCTGCTTAACGAAATAACCAAACAACAAAGCTTCATATGTGAATCTCTCCATCACGCCGTTCCTTATAAGCTGAGGTGTCAACAACCAACCACTGGTCACAAACACAAACCCCACCGTGAGCAGCCGAGACACCGCCGGACTCAACTGCCACCGATGCATCAGCGTCGTCTTCTTCTTCACGGCCAATTCCGCCGCAGTGCAAACGCCATGTAGCACGAAGAACAGAGTAACTTCCCATGTTGGCATCTCACGAGTTAAATAGAAGAAGAGCAACTCGTGAACCAAACCGGAGACGATGAACGCGGCTAAAATCCCCGGAAACAGAGCCCAACCGGAGCTCATTCTGCGTTCAGAGACTCGCCGCATTGGGGCGTAAACGGCTGGCCGGAGAATCGCCGGAACCATGAGATTCCACCGGCGACCCCAGAAATCTTGCAGAGATGTGGCTAAGTATGGTTTATTGGACTGTGGCTCGAGGTCGCAGCCAAGAAGAATAAAAACAACAACTTTGACGAACGTTAAAACAAACTCAATCTCTAAGTAGGCGTGCACACAATAGAGAGCCAATAGCATAGTCGGAGATAGATTGTTTCTGTAGCCATACAAATGTAGTAACACACCATAGATGGCTACTTTAATGGCGAAACCCAATTTGGGCAAATGGTTTTGAGATTTAGGGCTTTGTTGGGCTTTGATTGGGAAGCAAGTGAAGCAGAAAAATCGGCAGAGATTTGTGGGAATTGGGAATAGAGGACCTTTATCGAAGGAGAAGAGGATGAGTTTGAAATTGGCGAGCCATGTGAGGAAAAAGGCTGTGATTAAAGATAAATGCACAGAGGAGAAAAACAGAGGAAGAGCAAGAAACAGAGCAAGAACGGGGGAAACAGAGAGTAATCGAGGAACACCAGATTTGATTCTGGGTGGTAGGTAGTAACAATAAAATATGGAGATTGTTGCATAAACCCATACTTTGATCAAGCTCTTGAGTTCTTCCTCCATTTCTCAAATCTTTGTTTGTGTTGCTAAGTTTTAGGCAATCACCGAGGTTTTTAACTTGGCTGTTTGGTTTCTTGCTTTTAATGGTATAGTTAATGTTCGATGGAGGCAGCATCGATGATTACATAAA